>CAUYUJ010019115.1:700499-765499 GCA_963575745.1 Prorocentrum cordatum
ATTGTTTTTTACAGTCAGGATGGGAGGGCCCGCGGCCCGCATGGACGTCCGCGCGCGATGCGCGCCGCGTCCCATTCCTGCCACATATTTCGCAACGTCGGCAACAAGGCAGGCCATGCTGAGAGGAAAAACTGAGATTTCGTATTTTTTTTACAGTCAAGATGGGCGGGCCCGGATCGACGGCCGCGCGCGATGTGCGCCGCGTCCCATATGTGCGCCGCGTCCCACTGCTGCCACATATTTCGCACCGTCGGCGACAAGGCAGGCCATGCTGAGATGAAATAACGAAGACTTTGTATTGATTTTTTACACTCAGGATGGGCGGGCCCAGATTGACTGCCGCGCGCGATGTGCGCCGCGTCCCATTCCTCCCACGCTTTTCGCATCGTCGACGACAAGAAAGACGATGTTGAGAAGAAGAACTGCCACTTTGTATTGATTTTTTACAATCAGGATGGGAGGTCCCGGATTGGGCCGCTATCGGCCGGAATACGAGGTAGGTGGGGGTATATTCTAATAAGGAACAACGATGGGGGGGGGCAAGAGGGCGGCATCCCGCGTGGGCGGGATTGGGGGCGGGGGAAAGCCTTAGGCGACGGCGAACACAACTGCTTAACGGTGGCAGCTAGAGGATGAACGGCCAAGTCGAACAGGCTAGGGAAGTGGGGTCTGGCGGCCCAATCGGGCGCGCAGCGAGGATCAGGATAGGCGCGGGCGAGGGCGGGAGATGCGGGAATCCAGGGGCCCGCGGCATTCCCGGACCGAGCGGCAGGTGCACTCCCGGCGAGGGACAACGCGCTGAGAAAGGGCAGCGTCTAGGATGCCCACGGGCTCGAGGTTGCCGCGGGGCGGTGTCCCCATCTCCCGCAACGAGAAACGGGCGCGCATATGCCCTGAAATTCCACCTGCGCGGAATAATCTCTGAATCTTAATGCCAGAGAAATTTCATTCAGGAGCCGCTTCGAGATGCGCTGAACCAGTGGCCTTTCCTCCTGAATGCCCGCGTGAGCGCGCAACGACGGCCCCAAACGGGGCCATCTCAAAACCGGTGCAAATGCTGCTCAGAACGAGCGAACGGGTCTTGATAAAATCGCGCACCAAAGGGTCCTGCACCTGCGCTAGGCTTGCGTGGCTCAAAGCGTCGGCATGGCGAGATGCAGGCCTTCCAGCCGCTCGCGCGGCCCAGGAAGAGGCCGCCTGAAGGCGACCTTCGTCTATTTTCAGCTCCCGGGCAAGCGCCGCTGATGCGTCGGCCGCGCTCTCCGAGGCGAAATCCCGGCAGCTGCGCCAGCGCGAGCCGTTGAACGAGGCGATCCTGAAGCTGCCCTTCTGCGAACTACGATGCGCGCGCCGTCTAGTCCACTTCGTCAACTGGCATCGACTCCGCGGTGCGAATAATTCCTTGTGCCGCCGCGTTGGCTGGCTGGTCGGGCGTCTGGGCTGCGGCACGGGTGGTGGCGGGCACGGGCGCGGGCGCCGCTGCGCCTGCCGCGCCCGCCGCAGCAAGTGCCGCCGCGCTGCCCGAGGGGAAGTAGCACCGATGGCATGGACTGACTGGTTGATGCTGTTGCGCAGCTGCAGGCCATGGCCAGAGCCCACGGTTGTGGGCGCGGGGGTGAGGGGCCTCTACAACTGGAGCAACTTCGTGACGGTGGAGGTGAAGTCGACGCTGCTGCCCGACATGGGCGCTGCAATGGCCGCGCACGCCGCCGCCACCTCAGACTGGATGGCCTCGATCTCCTCGTCCAGGCCCGGCGCGCATTCGCGGGAGGTCTGGACCTGAGCCACCGCCTCCACGAGCGCGTCGTCAGTCCTCTGCTTTGTCTTGTCGGCCAACCTGTCCTGGGCGATGCGCAGAATGTCCTCTGGCGGACAAGAGGGCCAATCGTGGGCCTCCAGAGTGGCCGGCTCCCTGGAGGCCGTGACGGGCAAGGGGTGGTCCTCGTCGTGCTTGAGCTCCTTGAGGGCGGCAAGGCCGCGCCTGGCACGCGCCGCGACTGGACTCTCCCCGAGGTTCGATGGGGAGAAATCCGCAGGAGCACCACCACCGCCAGCAGCATGGCGGCGGCGAGACGCCGAGGCGGAGCGCGTGCGTCCAGCGGCCGGCGCTCCTGCGGCCGATGAACGCCCTGCCCTTTCCTTGCCGCACTTCCAGCAGTTGTAGCGGCTGGAGGAATAAGTCTTGTAGCCACACTGGCGCGAGGCGATGCACGCCCGTCGCTCGCCTCTGTCGGCGCGCCGCTGCCAAGGCGGCGCCTCGCTGCTCGCCATGTGGCCAGGGTGGTCACCGCGCTGATGGTGCTCTCCGTGATGATGACGAAGCAGCTCCCAAGCACGAGTCTGCCTGAGGAGTGGGCGGGCAGCAACGCGAGCTCGACGCTCCCGCCACTGCCACGCGGGCGATCGGGCCCACTGCTCCGTATCAGGAAAAAGGAAGAAATGCACCGCCGCCTGCTGGACACGGGCGAACGGCTTGGGTTTCGTGGGAACCAGGCGGCCCCAGCTGCCCGAGAGCAATTCGCCTGAGGGAGGAGGGAGGAGGAGGGAGGAAGGAGGAGGAGGAGGAGGGAGGAGGGAAGAGGAGGAGCAAACGGATATGGGGGAGGAGGAGGAGGAGGATGAGGAGGAGGATGATGAGGAGGAGGAGGAGGAGGAGGAGGAGGAGGAGGAGGAAGAGGAAAAGAAGGAGGACGAGGACGAGGACGAGGACGAGGAGGAGGAGGAGGAGGAGGAGGAGGAGGAAGAGGAAGAGGAGGAGGAGGAGGGCGGAGCAGGAGGAGGAAGAGGAGGAAGTGGGGGAGGGAGGGGGGTATGAAGAGGAGAAGAGTGGCGAGGATGCGGCACGAAAACCAGGAACAGAAAACACGAACCATAATCATCCGAGGACACCGCGGAACCTGGAGGTCGTCGCTTTCTGTTCCAGGGGTGGAGGCCTCTTGATGCCAAAGTTCGTGTTTGATTCCATGTTTCAAGGCGATTCCGCAGGTCGTGGATAATCCGTGGTGCGCGGGTGGGACAGACGGACGCGGGGAAGCAGGAGGAGCATGGTGGGACAGGGAACGCAAAGTGGAAGGGTGGCGGGAAGAGGAGGAGCAGGAGGAGGAGGAGGAAAATGGAACGATGAAAGGACGAATGTGATGAGGAGGACGAGACCAAAGGGGGGGGCATCCTCATCATCCTCCTCCTTCTCCCGCTCCTCCTCCCCGCTCCCTGTACTACTCTGCCACGGGTGGGGTTGGAAAAGGGAACGAAAGGAAGGAAGGAAAGAAGGAAGGAAGGAAGGACGGAAGAGGGAGGATGAAGAAGCGAAAAGGGAATACTAGGAGTTTGGGGTAAGAAGTGGAGGAGAATATTGGAAGGTGGAGCAGCAGGTCTATGATCACAATGGTGACGATGAAGAGGTGGAGAAGAGGGAAATGAACACAAGCAACACCATGAGGAGGGAGAGATCGAGACGGCTGACCTTCCTCCTTCTCCTCAACCCCTTCCTATTACTTGCTACGACTCCTCACCTTCCCCTTTTACCTCGTCCTCGCACTGATTCTTCTGGAGGGCAATGACGATGATGACGAGGATGAAGAGGATGGCGAGAATGTCGAGGAGGAAAACACCATCTTCAGCATCGCAAATAACGAAAACAATATAAAAGGGAGGAGGAGGAGAAAGAGGCGGATGATAATGATGGTATGCAGAGTGAGACGGGGGAAGGAAGGAAAGAAGGAAAGAGGTGTGAGGAGGAGAGGGGATGAATAAACGAAAAGGGAGTACTAGGAGTTTGGGGAAGAAGGGGAGGATAATATTGGGAGGAGGAGCCGCACGATTATGATCACGACGATGACGATGCAGAGGTGGAGGCGATGGAAATGGGAGCACGCAACACCATGCGGAGGGAGGGGGAGAGAAAGAGAAAGAGAAAGAGATAGAGAAACAACACATACAGAGAGAGAGAGAGAGAGGGAGAGATGCCTGACCTTCCTCCTCCTCCTCCTCCTTCACCCCCTCCTCCTTTCCTACTACTTGCTACGACTCATCATCTTCCCCTTTTCCGTCGTTCTCCCCACTTCTCCGTCTTCTGGAGGGCGATGGCGATGATGACGAGGATGAAGAGGATGGAGAGAACGTCGAGGAGGAAAATACCATCTCCATCGTCGAAAAAAACGAGCGCAATAGAAAAGGACGAGGAGAAGGAGGAGACGGAATATCATGATGGTATGAAGAGGGGAACGTGGGGGAGGGAGGGAGATCAGGAAGGGGAGATGAGGCAGGGTCGGGAGATCGAGTGAGGATCAAAGGGGCATCTGGGAGATGGATGCTGGAAGGAAGCGGGAAGGGGAAGGCGGACGAACACTAATTTGTTTCCCAATACCGCCAGTTTGCATGTGCAATGCCGCCAACTTCTCGACTGATGGGAAAGATGCCCCGCCATGCTCGTACAAGCCGAACGGGTGACGAAGACGGGCAGAAGAAACGAAAGAGGAAGACACATCGGGAATGCGGACGCCCGGGGCGGGTAACGCGAAACTGATAGTCAGAGAGAAATGCGCCGTAATACAAAAACCAACCCGCGAAAGACACAACCTGATGCAGTGGTGGGTGCCGTAGTTGTAGCCAGCCCCCCATATGGGGTCGGGAATGGTGTGGAGAAGGCGTGCGGGCCCAGCCACTGGGGCCTCAGGTGCATTTTTTTGTTGTTTCTTCTTCTTTAATCTCCACGCCAAAGTTTCCTCCAGAACGGCGCGGCAAGCGTCGCGCCAAACGCGCGCCAGTCACCGGGCGACGCGCCAAATGCGCGTCGACCAGGCAAACGCAAGCAAGGTGGAGACGTCAAACGCCCTAAATACCAGTTGGCGCGCCAAACGCGTGCCAACAAACCTCCCTTTTGTTGTCTGCATTGAATTTACAATGACGGGCCAATCCTCGCCGAGACTTTCTGTGCTGCCAAGAAAATCTACGTGGACCGGCTGTTGGGGCCCGCGCTCTGCTACTATTTGGCAATATCCTCACGCGACCAGATCGCTCAGCATGTGTAGTAATGCCTGGTTTCAAAGGTCTGGAAGTCCTGGTAAACACCAGTGCGAACAATCATTTTTGGTTGCCTTGCCGGGTGAATCATTTGAGGAATTGCCAGGATGAGCATCTGCTCGCCCCCAGCTCATAGCGGTGATATCGAAAATGCGAACGCCGAACCTCCAGTCTGGATTGTTGGCAATGGAACGCAACATCGAATTTACTGCTTCGATGTCCGAGAAAGACGCAGATCCCAAATCGGCGTACTCACTAATGTTATTCACTGGCCCCGTCTGTCCGTTACAACTGCCCTGCGAATCCCAATCACCATGAAAGAAATGCCCCGGGCTATAGGTTTGCAAAATAACGTCTCCTGTGAATGCTATCTTCTCTAATTTGCGGAGCGCATGTTCAATAGCAATGGTGAGTGCCTCAATATTGATGCGTCCGCCCGTGTCTTCGAGAGTCCTGTCTCTATGGTGATACGTGTTGCCACGATGCGCAAAATGGTGTCCACCACCAAGAATCAGGATAGAGCTGTTCTGTATGTGGTGCAGTAAGTTGCCAAACTTAGTAATTCTGACAGAAATTTCGTTAAGCTTCACAGCGCAAGCACCCCGTCCCAAACTATCGTGATCGCGCTCAGTGAGAAATTGATCTCTTGCTGTCGACTTAATGGGTGTACACACGTGTCCAAAATACTGGTCAAAGTCAAAATGTATGTTATCAACCACCGGCATTAACATGCGCAATGATTCGTATGTGTTGCGAACTAGCGAATCACCGACCATGAATATGGGACGCCGAGAAACGATTTGCTGCATTTTGCTTGCGTTAAAAAGTGGTAACTCACAGTCGTCTGGAACCCATGTGGATTTAGTAATATCATCTGATTTGCTGCGGGGGCATTTGAATTCTCCGTCGACGTGCGATATGTCATACAATGGCGGCTTCGCTGACATCTGCCATCTCCCTTTCGTTTAATCGCATGTTTTTCCCGTTCGCCTCCAAGTGCAAGCTCAAAACTCCTATATCGCACAAACTTAAAACAAGTATTGAGTACACCATCGGATTTGACCTCCTTGATAGCATTGCCGATGCTGGTGCCGACCTATTCCTTACGTACGAAAGGCTGATGGTTGATACTGGCTTAAAGGCGTGGGCAAACACGGCTTGAGCCAAAATGTCTCGAGCCAAACTGGCTTGAGCCAACATGGCTACGGAGGGGGCCTCAGGTGCCTTTCTGGAGCGCAGAAATGGTATGGACCAGGCACGCGCACAGACTTGGGCCTCAGGTGGAGCCCCCTATGGGATCACGAAGCGTGTGAAGGGAACGCCGAATGATGTGGACTAGGCATGTGGGCTCAACCGCTGGGGCCTCAGGTGGAACTCGCTATGGGGCCACGAAACGTGTGAGGGGTGCGCCAACATGGCGTGCAGCAGGCATGGAGGAGGAGAGGGAGCAATAATCATGACTGAAACGCAGGGCGCTGTCTCTTCAAGAGGGGAACTGTAGCGAAATCGATTGGTGTTTTTTTCGTGCTTGGGCCAATATGACTTATCGTGCTCGCTGTCATGCCTGTGCAACAATCTCCCTCCTGCCCGTGGGAGTCTCCGACCCCAATCGATTCACTGCACTGCGCGCCGCGCCCCCTTGGAATTTCGGCGCGGTGTCCGGAACCGAAATTTCGAAACTCCAACCGAGTCCCCCCCAACGACGATAACTCATAACACATACTGCAATGGGGCGTCCCCCATGCTAGAACTTGACGACCGCAAGAATTTGAATGTCACTATCTGGCTTGCTCACTTGGCTTTCCAGGGGGGCAGAGAAACACTAGACTAATCGCACTAGGCACAGCGGAAGCGAGCGGAAGCTCAAGCAAACAAAAATCTCGCACGCTGTCCTTTCCAGCGGCGATCCACGGCCGCTCAAGCTCCTTTACCTCGAGCTTCACCAGTCAGTTAAAAACTAATCCCTTGGCATGGTCAGCGCGCGCGTCAAGGAAGGCTCCGTGCGCGTATTCTGGTAGTAGCTGAAATCGCGGAGTTGCCCACCCCCACTTGTCTGCGACAGTGTGTCAACGCTGCGCTGTTGCTGTCCAGGGCACTGCGTAGCCGATGAGGCTGGCGCACGTGGGATCTGAGCGGGGGTCTCCTTGGGCTTCGTATCGGGCTCTGGGGTCACCAAGTGCCACTCTGGTGATCTCTTCTCGGCGGAAACCCGCGTAGCCGCTGGCGACGGCCGCGACCGCCGTCTAGATGATGAACATCATCAGATCGCCCGTCCAGCTAGTCGTGTCCTTGCCGTCCACGGAAGGGCATGCGTTCGCGTCGTCGTAAAAGCCGTGCTCGGCGGCTGGCCCCTCGCAACCCTGCAAGAGCGCCGCCGCCGCCGTGATCGTCGCCAGGGCCGCCGGGCGATTGTCTCCAAGTGGCGCGGCGCTCTGCGAGCGCCGGGCCCGAGCGACCGCGCCGACGCCGAAGTCCTCCTGCGACGGCTGGTCTTCGCTCACGACCTGGCTCATGTCCGCGTAGATGCCGTTGAGCGCCCTGAGCTTCGCGAACTTCTCGCGTCCGGGGATCATCGCGTCCAGGTCCGCCTTGTTCCCGTCGGTGCTGACGATCCCGAGGTCCATCGGCGTGCGCCTGACAGCCTGCTGGGGCCATGGCTCGCGTTCCTCGGGGTCCCTGGCCTTGCCGACCCCCTCTCGTCGCGCACCCCCTCGAGCCGCCGACGAGAAGGTGCCGGGAAAGTGCCTGGCCAGCCCTTTCAGTGCTGCGAAGGCGCTGGCGGTGGGGCCTGACAGCGTCCCGCCAAGAAGGCGGGCCTCGCACTGGCAGTCGGCTCTGTCCTGGGTGCAGTGCAGCAGCGCCCCCGCGCGCGAGCGGTAGACGCCGGCCTGTCGTGGGGGCAGCGCGGGCGCGGTGCGCGCGAGGGCCTCGTGCGCCAGCACTTTAAGCGTGGGCGCCGTGTTCGAGCCGCCCGAGCCCAGGGTTTCCACCGCGTAGTTCAAGTATTTCGGGTTTGCCTGAAGCTCTGACCCGTGCTCAAGCCTCGTCCTGAACCGCTTCAGGTGTTCGAAGGTGGTGCCGAGCTCGGGGATCTCGCCGTCGCTGAGGTCACGCGTTGCTTGAGCTCGTCTCGAAACGACTCCAGCGCGTCTCTTCCAGCAGCCATGTGGGCGTCGTCCATGTGCAACTCCACCGCCACCTCGCTCTCAGGGGTGTAAAAGAACTGCAGGGCCACCTCGCGCCTCGCCACGTGCGTCTCGTCCGCGAGGATGCCCGCCGCGTGCTTGACGCGGCCTGGCGCCGCCGAGCGCCTGCCAGGTAGCTGCTTAATCTTCAGCTTCCAGTCGATAGCCGTGTCCCTGCCCTCCGCCTAGAAGATGTCCAAATACTCCTGTGGGGGTCTACCGCAGCGCCTCCGTAATCGGGCACTTGGTAGAACGCGTCCGCCGCGCCAAGCGCCATCACCTCGAAGCCGCGCTTGAGCGCCGCGATGTCGACGAGCACGTTTGAGATCGGCGCTGATCCTGGCATGACTAAGTCGTTGCGCCACTCTTGCCAGCGGAACTCGCGGCAGACGATTCGCGCCGTCTGCTGCTACTCCTGAGCGGCGGGCTTCCACCTCCACAGCTTCTCCCAACGCGTGGTGATGTGCTTCGCCCCGTTCGCCCCCGACTTGGGGGCGTCCTCCCGTGCGCCGAGGTCCAGGAGGCTCTGCGTGTTATCCAGCGTGGGCCTCCTGTCCAACTCATCCTGCATGTCCGCGTCGAGCGCGCCCTTGGTCGGGTCCTCTACCTCGTCCGAGACCTCCTTCCAGAACGCGTCGGGAGAGTCGCCCGCGTCGCCGACGCCGAGCGCGTGGACTTCCGCAGCTCGGGCGCGCTCGCCATTTGAAACCTCCGTCGCTGGCAAGACCTCTCACCTCGTAGCCTGCGAGGGCGCTCCCGTGGCCTGGTCGCCCGTCGCTGGTGGCGCCGGTGGGGCCGCCGACTGCGGCGGAGCAGCCGCGGCCGCTGGAGGTGCCTGCGATTGCGCCTGGGGCTGAGCTGGCACCGCTCCGACCTCTGGAGGCGCTGGCTGCGCCTGCTGCGCCTGCTGCTATTGCTGCTGGTCCGCCTTCGGGAGCTCCGTCGCCGCCGGCTGCGGTGCCCGTCGCCCCCTCGACCTCTCTGGGGCCGTCTTCGTAGCCCAGGGGGGCCCGTCGCCGACAGCAGTGGCCCCTCGTCTGCCTGTCGCGCCTCAGGTTGCCGTCTAACTGTCCGAGCGCGATCGATCCCCCGAGGGGTCGCCGGCAAGTGCTCCTGGGACTTGTCCGACCTGCCGACCCAGATTCCGCGGTCTCACAGCGCCGTCCTCCGGTGAATCCGCGATGCGCTGGCCGCGCAATCCGATGCAGCGCCGTCTCGCCGAAGTTGCAGGGCGCGCCAGTTGCTGCCGCGCGCGTGGGCTGTCCTCCAGCTCGCCGCGAGGACCTCTCGTGCAGCCGCCCGGCGCGTCGCGTCGCCCAGGGCCAGGTCGGCGTGCCCGCCGTCGCCCTGGAGCCGTAGCGCTTCTCGAGGTCCAGCTTGAGAACTCGCGTCTGGCCCTATCTTCGCCGCTGCCCTCGCTGGGTTGGTTCGACTGGCTGCTGTGCTTCGGGGTCAGCTCTGGCGCGATCGTGCCCGCCAGCTCGCCTGCCGCCCCGCGCGGGGTTGCCTCGGTCGCCTGCTCGGTATCAGTCCTGACCCTGCACTTGCCATTTTCGAGCCGCTGCGCGAATGACTTGGCGCCTGCAATCGCGCGCGGGGATGCCGCCTGCGAGGGGCGCGGGGCGACCTTCGCCGCGCTCGTGTCCGAGCTGGGCGCCGCGAGCATCGCATATGTCCTTGGTCTGAATGGGATCGCCCACCTCGTCGCCCGTCTTGCAGCGGCCGAAATCGTGGCGTCTGGGGCCTTGGGCGCCGCTAGTAAATGCGTGAGGCGATGCTACCTCTCCTCCTCCGCGCTCGGGGTCTTCGGCGCGGGGGGCTGGCTCGCCTCGACGGGGTCGTGCTTGGTGCCGGGCTGCTCCTTGACATCCAGCCTGTGCCCCGCCTCCGCCGCGGCGCGCCTGTGGGCAGCCTCTGCCGCAATGGGCCGCTCCCGCAATCCTGTCTTGGCCCCGTAGATGGGCGCGCGCAGCTCTCGCGATCGCATCCTAAGCGCGCTTGCCGGGCTGTCCGCGGCGAGAGCGGGGGCCTTCGCTGGTTGCCCCGCCGCTCCGCGGCGGCGGCCGGCCCCGGCGGGGCCAGCGGATGCGATGAGGGGCCTGGGGCTGTTCCGCTCGAGCTCGAGCTGCGCGCCGCGGTGGCCCTTGGTCAGGTAGGGTCCGTCCTCGAGGCTGAGGTTGAACCTGGGGCCGTACCTGAGCAGCTTGCCCATGCTCGGCAGGTCGTCAATCGCGTCGGCGACGAGGAAGCCCGCCGTCGCCTTGATGACCTCCTGCGTCGTTATCTCCGCGCCGCGCAGACCTGCAACGGGCTGCGGTCTCTGCTGAACGCCCAAGATCCTCGGAGCGCCGACTGCGCCGTTCACTGGGGCCTCGGGGGCGAACTTGCGCCTGCAGAGGTGGCCGTCGCTGCCGCTGTCGATCGGGGCGGGGCCGCCGACGTTCGCCGCCCCGTCGCGCGCCGCCGAGGCCGCGAAGACCCGGCCGTCGGGCGCGCCGGCTCAGCCGCCCGCCGCTGCCCGCGCGTGGCCTCGGTCTGGGCGCGTGCCCAAGTAGCGCGCTGGCTCGTGCGTTGTCCGAAACTGCTTCGTCGCTCTGGTCCGCCTGCTCTGCTACGATCGCCTCCCGCGCCGTGAGAGACTGGGAGACCTCGATGCCCGACTCCCTGTCCTTTGCCCGCTTGTCCTGCGGGCTCAGGATGAACTGTGGCCTTGCCGCCCGTCTGTTGCCTGTGCGCTCGTGCTCTATCTTGAGCTGCCGCCGCGCCTCCAATCCGTTCTCGCCCGATAGCTCGGCCGCTCCCGTGGCTTGCCATCGCGCCGCGTCATGGGCGAGCGCCGCGGTCTCGCGCTTGCCTGCTTCGCTCGGTCATCGAACGCGTCGTTCGCGAGAGGGCCCCTGCGCGGCGCTGCGCCGTCTCCGTTGTCAGGTCCTCGAGGCCGAGCAGCGCGGTGTAGGCCTCTACTCTGAGACTCCAATCTCCCCGCTTCTCGTCGGTGCCGTCGAAGTGCCGGGGCCGCGCGTCGGCGCGCGCGTCGACCGCCTTAATTGCCGCCATCTGTGGTGCAGACTCGGCGCCGCGGAAGCCCGCTGCAGGGGCGCGGAAGAGTGGCGAACGATATTCGCCCCCGTGGGCTCGGGGCCCGAGCTCCGCTACCATGTGGCGAAGTCGATTGATGACTCTATCATGCTTTGGCCAATGGGGCCTGCCGTGCTCGCTGCAGTGCCCGCGCAACAATCTCCCTCGTGCCCGCGGGGATTTCCCGCCCCAGCGAAGCCGCTTCAACGCGAGGGCCCAACGCCGCAAGATAGCGGGGACAGCCACCGAATGATTTTGCCAACGGCCGGCAAGGAGGACTATCAAGGTTTGACCTCGATCGTGATGAGGGGCAGGGAAGAAGGCAAAACAGGCGGATGAGGAACGACGCGGGCACAACGGAGCAAAATGAATATTTGCATGATGGTCTGCGTAGTGGGAGCGGGAGGAAGATGTCGAGGAGCGGTGCGTCGGGGAATCGCATGCGCATCAGGGGCGGAAAGGGGCAAGGGCGAGAATAAGGAGGAACGGGGACATGTAGGAACCAGAGTTATTTGGATTCGAGTCGCCAGCGTCGCAAACTTCGGCATGTGTTCCCAAGTCTGGCACTGATTCGTTATTGTGTCCAGCCTGGGCTCGGCGCGAATGCCGCGTTTGATAAGACGCTGTTGCTCGATCGCTGCTGCCTTATGCTCTATCACTCCCTGTTCGTTTATGCTTTGTTATATTCATGTCTGGTGCTTTCCTGTGGCCAACTTTGCGTCAGATCGCATGTTGTGTGTGATGGGGCGTCGTTGACCGGTCGCGGCTGTGTTCTTCTGTCTTCAACTCTGTTATCTACCCTGGTATTTTTTGTTCTGTTTCGTCATGTAATTGACGGGGTGGCATTTGCCTGCCACGTGTGATGCGTCGTCCAGTCGCTCGTTGCTGCGCTTGTCTGCTTCTAAGGCCAGCCTCACCTCGGAGCGCGCGTCTCTGACTCTGGCGCTTCTATTTTCTGTATCTCTACCGTGCATTCGATTTTGGACAATGCGAGCACATTAGATTCTGTTTTGCTCAGCTATGCACTCTTCAATACGCTAGATCCCACTCAGCCCTGATATGATGTGATGCGTGCAACTCTTTTGTATAACATATTACTCCACAGCCGCATGCGGCTTCATGCACTGATATATTTCCCGTGGTGGTCAATAATGTTCGTTTGTGTGTTGGGTAGCTTTCGATTACGTAGGCTATCATACCGTCTATGTTACAATCCTATTAGAACAGCTGTCTTGTTTTACGTTGCCATGTTGGCGTTAAATTCCTACTTCGACCTTGCGCCCCAATGAACGTGCTTATGTACTACAATCATATTCGCACGTCCGTGATCTTGCAGTCTCATCATGTGTGATCTGTTATGCTAGTATCAGATACTTTGCGATGTTGCTGTCGGGCGTTTGCGCTCTCATTGTCCGAAGAGCCACTAAGCAACACTTCTGTCTACGAGTCTCAGTTCAGTTCTGCTAGGCTGTCTGCGACTCTTGTTTGTGACTTGCATTATGACGTGCTGTTTTCGGGCGCTCGCATTTTTACCTAACAGCGAAGACTGATAGGCTTCTAATGGGGTCAAAAGAGAGCATCTGATGACTCCCCAGGGGGGCCAGACAGGCGAGGGCCGGGCTCGTTTTAAGCAAACAGTCGCACACTTCGTGCTCTTCGACCTCCCAGAACTCCATTCCCGGGCCACATTTTGAATGCCCGGAACCAACTGTAAGCCACTTCGCGCTCTTCGACTTCCCAGAACTCCATTCCCGGGCCACATTTTGGATGCCAGGAGCCAGCTGTAGGCCACTTCGTGCTCTTGGACTTCCCAGAACACCATTCCCGGGCCACATTTTGGATGCCCGGAGCCAACTGTAAGCCACTTCGTGCTCTTGGACTTCCCAAAACTCCACTCCCGGGCCACATTTTGAATGCCCGGAGCCAACTGTAAGCCACTTCGTGCTCTTCCACTTCCCAGAACTCTGCTCCTGGGCCACATTTTGAATGCCCGGAGCCAACTGTATGCACTTCGTGCTCTTCACTTCCCAGACTTCCAAGACTCATCATCTTCATCATCATCATCGTCCCCGTAGCCTTCTTGGCTACAGCCCTGCTTTCGAAGATTTCCTTTCAAAGGAACTGCGCAGCGCCTACTGCACACCTTAATGCCAGGACATGCTGATAGTTCTCGGTCTGGCGGCGGTGCTTGTGACCCTGCTGCATTGAGCAGCGGTGCTCCTCAGCCTGCGGCAGGGAACAGCGCTGCTCCTCAGCGTGCTGCATTGAGCAGTCCTCTGCAAACGCTCGTCGAGCACGTGAAGCAGTTCGGCCGGATACCGAAGCGAAATAAAGGAACGTCCGAACAAAAACTGGCCGAAAACAAGTTGGCCAAACGTTTCTCGGACCATCGCGACCGCATCCCCAAAGACATTTTGCATGAACTGCGGGCCCTGGGCTGTGCTGATCAGCAGACGGAGACCCAGGAGCTCAAGCGGAAGCAGAAGACCGAGGAGCTCATGCAGCAAAAGCGAGACAAGACCGAGGAGCTCATGCAGCAAGTGCGAGACCCCGGCCGCCACCTGAAAGAGTGTGCCGGGCGTAGCCTCGCAGAGCGGCAGCTGGCAGAGAAAGTCCGGAAAGTCCGGTGCCATTTCTATTACTTCTGCCTCTGCTATTGCTGCTGCTAGTGTAACTATTGCTACTGCAACTACTGGCAATGCCACTGCGACTGCCGCTGATGTTGCCACTGCGACTGCCACTGCGAATCCGTATGCGACTGCGAGAACACCAGAATTCTACAACAGCACTCTTACATGAATACAACAGGCAATGTTTCCAACTATGCTTCTACACATCGCTGTTAGGTTGCTTTGCCGGGATAAGTCTTCTGCAAGTATGCTGCTTTCTGCTATGTTATGTTTTGGTCGTTTCTTTGGTGATGGCTGTAGTACAAAAATATGCGATGCCCCATTGTTCTATGATGTATTGATACGGTACGCCCCACTCGGTCACAGCATGCTTTGTTGTGCTATGACTATATATATATATATATATATATATATATATATACGAGAGAGCGTGATCCACCGCCGCTTTACTGTGGAAAATTGCCGCCCTTTTCCTCCGGAGCCCGGGGTTCCCCCCCCTCCGACAATCCCCCCCCCCCCCCCCTGCTGGACCCCCCCCCCTTCCCCCCGGCACCACCCCCCCTCCTCCCCTAAGCCCCCCCCCCCCTATGGAAAACCGGGGGGGGTCACTACCGGTTCGAACCCCCCCCCTCGAAAACCGGAGGTTCTACCGCTGCTGGCGGAAAACCGTGGGGGTCCACTGCCGGTTCGAACCCCTCCCCCCCCTCCGGAAAACCGGGGGGGGTCACTACCGGTTCGAACCCCCCTTCCCCTCCCTCGAAAACCGGAGGGGGGGGTCACTACCGGTTCGTCGCCACAAACGTCCCCCTACCACCGTCCTCACCACATCCCCCACTGTTGTTCCCAACGCCACTGTCCTCACCACCACTGTCCCCGCTGGTTCCACCACCGCCCCTACTGTCCCCACCAGTGCCACCACCACTGTCGCACTGTCCCAACTGTCCCCACCACTGTTCCCACCACGGCTCCACTCTCCCAACTTTCTCCACGGCCCCAACCACTGCCCGACTATCCCCACTGTCCCCACTGTCCCACTGACTCCTCCGCTGTCCCACTGAGCTGTCCCACTGTTCCCACCACTGTCCCCGCTGTCCCCACCACTGTCCCCACTGTACCTCTGTCCCATTGTCCCACCGCCATTCTCGCCACCGCCTTCACCACTGTTCCCACCACCGCTGTACCCTCCACTGTCCTAGTGTTTCCACCACATTCCCACTGTCCCCACACCGTTGTCCCCACCGCCACCGTCCCCACCACTGCCCCACTGTCCCCACTGTTCCCACCATTGTCTTCACCATTGTCCCCGCCACTACCGTCCCCACCACTGTCCCACTGTCCCCACCACTGTCCCGCTGTCCCCTCACCACTGTCCCCGCCACCACCGCCCCCACCACTGTCCGCACCCCCCCTCGGTTTTCGAGGGGGGGGGTGGGAGGGGTTCGAACCGGTAGTGACCCCCCCGGGTTTTCGGTTCGAAGGGGGGGGGGGTTCGAACCGGCAGTGACCCCCCCCCTTTTCGTGATGAACTGGGAGGGGGGGGGAGGGGTTCGAACCGGTAGTGACCCCCCCCGGTTTTCCACCAGCAGCGGTATAACACCACACACACATACATACATACATACATACATACAAACATACATACATACATACATACGTATATATACATATATATACATAGTTGCTATGCTGCGCTGTCTTCTGGTAAATTGTTCTGTCCCGTCCAACACTGCTATGACTTGCCATGTTCAGATATGCTGTGTTATGTTGCGAAGTGTGCGCTGTGTGTGCTGTTCCAACTCGGTTATACCATCCATGGTCAATTATGGTAGATACGTGTACGTCGCGCGACACTTGTTGCCGCGGTGGTATCTGACGATCGACCGCCATGTTGTGTACTTTAACATGCAGTTCTGGTGTACTATGTTCAGCCACGTATTTTCACATTATGGTTTGTTTTCTTATGCTGTGAGCTGTTTTGTGATGTTGTATTTTGTTCGACCCTAGTATGTCTTGGTATGATATGGTATGCTATGTTCGGGTGCGTTATGCCATGCCCAATTCATCCTATTTTACTGTCGTCTGTTATTTTACTGATTCGCACCTGAATTGCTGTATTTGTTGATCTCTTATACTCGTTGCCACAGTGGTCGCAAATCCAAAACAATTATTGACTACTATGTCAGTGAATGTCTCTGTATGCTATCATCAGTTCTGGCCCGATGCGTCATCGTATGATTTCTCGTATTATGCTGTCGTAATGGGATGCAATGCTGTTAGGCTATCGTAACATATCTCGTGGCATATCACGGCATCGTATGTTCTGTCATGACGTGCTATAACATGTTGTGTTCGGAACTCGCGGTTCTGTTACACTATGTGATGTCATACTTTTTTGTGCCCCTGTATATCACAATATGCTTGTTGTGGTATGGGTGCCCGGTTCTGCTGTGTCCTTGGTTTGTATTATTTCTGATTCATTGTTCATGCGTCGTTACGCTTGGGCGGTGTGACGCCAATACGTCTCCTTCTCGGGGCTGTCTGGTATGCAACGCAGGGTGTCGTCATTCGACGAAGACCCGAGATGGGAGACAAAGGGATTCCCGGGATTCTGTGGGGTTTCGTGACGGCGGTATGGTGTCGCCATTCGTCCAGGACGCGAGGCGGGATACTCAGGGACTCCTGGGATCCTGTGGCGTCTGGCGACCGTGGTGTGCAGGGTGGGTAGACGGGAATTCTGTTCTTAAACCTAACAGCCCCAACCTGTCGGGTGTAGCATCGCATAGGTGGAGGAGGACTGAACAGAAAGGAGGAATGAGAGATGATAGAGGCAAGCAAGGTTCGCGAGTGCCACATCCGACATCCTACCCTCCATCCCACACGACCCAGACGCACCCACACCCTTCACACAAACACGTCACGACTCTGCTCGTCTTGGGGACCAGCGGCATGGCATAAACCTCCTTAGTGTAATGATGCTGTCTTGACGCCGGTGAGGATGAGGATGAGCATGCGGATATTCATAAGCAAGAGCATGATGATGAAGCGGGGGGGGGGTGGGGTGGGAGAGCGAGAGAGAGAGAGAGAGAGAGAAAGAAAGAGAGAGAGAGAGGGTGAAAGACAGATAGAGAGAGAGAGAGAGAGCGATGTATTGACAGAGAGAGAGAGAGAGGGGGAGAGAGAGAGAGAGAACAAAACAAAGAGAACGGATGATGCAGATAACGATGAAGGGCAGCAGGACGGCAATGATGCCGAGACTGATCAAAAGGAAGATGACGTAGGACGACGTGGTGGGGGGAGACGCAGGGGACGAAGCACCCGAGACTTCGGGGCCTCGACCATGGACGCCGGCTGGGGCTGCTTCTCCTGAGGCCAGCGCCCAGCGCTCTCTCCGCCGGCCGGAGAGGAAAAGGAAAAGGGAATGGGGCGGGGGGGATAGGAACGGGGGGGGGGAATGGAGGGAATGAAACAGAGGAGGTGGGGAGAAGGGGGGGGAGCACCTGCTCCCCATCGTCGTCCTCCTCCTCCTCCTCCTCCTAGTGCCCCTGGCCAGGCGCAATGGACCTCCACACGCCGCAACAAATTCTGAACCCATAGGGTTGGATCCCGAGGCGCCATTCGCTCGCCCCCCACGGGTGATGAGGGAGGGGAGGGGGGGGGGCGGAGGAGGACCAGTGTGCTGAGAAGGGAGAGGAGGAATAATAGTAACGAGGGCGACGCCCAACACCAGCGCCCGCCGCTCCTCCCTGCTCCCTCCCTCCCAGACCCACCGTCCTCACACTGCCCCCTCCCTATCCCTCCCCCCCCTCCCTCCACACTTCCCCCCTCCCCCCCTAAAACTCTCTCTCTCTCTCTCTCTCTCCCTTCTCCACCTCCCCCTACCTCCTCCCCTTTTCTCTCTTCTGGTTAATTTGGTCCACCCCCTACGCTCTTCATCCTCCACCCTCCTCCTCTCCTCCGCCTCCGCCTCCGCCTCCTCCATCACACTCCCCTGTCCCTCATACCTCTCATCCATCCCACCCCCCCCGCTCATCCCCCCCGATTGTTCCCTCCTCTCCCCTCCCTCCCCCATCTCCTGCAAGCCCCTCCTCCCGCCTCTCGTCTTCCTCTTCCTCCCCGCTGCTCCCCGCCCTCCTCTCCCTGCCCCCGCTCGGTGCCTCCTCCGGCTGCACGTCCGTCGTGGGGCTCTCCGTGGGCGGTGGCACGTAGGGCGTGCCCAGCGAGGGCAGGAAGACGTGAGCAAGGAAACCTTCGAGGCGTGTGCGGAGGGGCATGTCTCCATTGAACTCCGCCTGGCAGAGAGGGGTGCAGAAATGGGCGGGGGGGTGGGGGAAGATGGACTGGAGCAGGGGGATGGGGGGCTGACAAGACAGATGAGGGAGGAGGGAGAACTCTCCTCTTCCCGCTCTTCCTAATGCGGAGGGAGGGGGCGAGGAGGCCATCTAATAACAAACTTTTCCCCAAACGGTGCTTGCACTTAGTGGTTTGTACTTCTGTGATAAGAAATTGACCTGGAACTCGTTCTGGCGGCTATGTGCTCGACGTCGCCGCCCCGTCGCCGCCCGTCGTTTGGGCGGGACTGCTGGTCTGGCGGCCATGTCTTCGCCGTCGCCGCCCCGTCGCCGCCCGTCGTCCGGGCTTTGTTTCGCATTGCAATCCAATCGGTTGCAATGCAACCCGTTGCGATCCAATCGATTGTTCACACCACACGTATGGGTGGTCCTATCACATATATGTCACACCATAGCTCGCACGACATAAATCACATCACACATTTTAGTATTTTGTTCTATATATATGCATCTGTATAGCACCCCCTCCAGGATTATCACCTCCCGATTTCGTGTGGCAAATCCACACATGAATTTGCCCCATTGTCCATCCTAGCTATGAACCCATACCATCCCAACCCAACAGGTATCGAGGTGATGATGCTGGACGGGTCCAAAAACGTATATTACAACCGCATATCTTGCATAACGTGTATTGTTTCCCATACATTGCACAACGTATATTGCACCACATGTACTGCACGGCATCTATAGCTCTACATATATTGACCACACATACTCCTTCAAACAGACTGCACCACATCTAGTGCACCACACAGGTTGCTAGACACACTGTTTGGAGTCCACGCTGGCTAACACTTCCACGACAAACACCCCACACATGATAGCTGCAAAGCATCTCGACATTGCAGCGCCACCGCGTCAATTGGAGGAGCCCAGCGGGCAGGCCTGGCGGGTGCCGAACAGCAGCCTGGAGGAGGAAGGGTGACAACAGGAGGACAACTTATAGACAAGACAACGAACTACACTTTAATTCTCTTGCACAGCTGTGCTCTAGAGCTCGGACATCTTTCTTTTCGTCGTCGTTCGTTCGTTCGTTCGTCCCCCTGGGCCCTCCCCTTGAGACCCCTTGGGGCCCCTTGGGACCCCCTGGGCCTCCCTCCGCTTCTCTGGGCCACCTCCCCGTGGGAGCTCTTAGGACTTCTTGGGGCCCCTCCGTCCAGGCTTCCCAGGGCCCCTCCGTCCAGGCTTCCCAGGGCGGCCCCCCTGGGCCACGGAACCCTTTATTTTCGTCGTCGTTCGTTCGTTCGATCGTCCCCCTGGGCCCTCCCCCTCTGACCCACCCCCCTGGGCCCTCCCCCTCGGACCCAGCCACCCCCCCTGAGCCCCAGCTTCCCTGGGCCTGGGCCCTCCCCTTGGGACCCCCCTCCGTCCAGGCTTCCCAGGGCGGCCCCCCTGGGCCACGGAACCCTTTATTTTCGTCGTCGTTCGTTCGTTCGTGCGTCCCCCTGGGCCCTCCCCTTGGGACCCCTTGGGACCCCCTGGGCCTCCCCACGCTTCTCTGGGCCACCTCCCCGTGGAGGCTCTTGGGATTTCTTGGGACCCCTCCGTCCAAGCTTCCCAGGGCCTCCGTCCAGGCTTCCCCGGGCAGCCCCCCTGGGCCACGGAACCCTTCATTCTCTTGCACAGTTGTGTTCTAGAGCTCGGACCTCTTTATTTGCGTCGTTCGTTCGTTCGTTCGTCATTCGTCCTCCCCCCCCACCCCCCGGCCACAGAAGGAAACTCCTGGAGGAAGGAGGCGAATGCCTCCTGTCCCTCTCAGCTCCTTGGTGCAAGAGCTAGGGCACGCGTGCCACTTGTCTCGGGCGTGCGTGGACCCGTGTCGGCGATTGGTACTTGATCCGATCGGTACTCGCACAGAAGACGAGGATGAGGAGGAGAAGGGGGAGGAAAAGGAGGGTAGTGCTAATGCCCTTGAGGGTAGTCATGACCCTGTGAAGGTGCTCGTGAAGGTTGGGGTAACAACCTGCTGGTCCCAGAGCCTGAGCTGGAACTGTTGTTGGCACCTGTTTTGGTGGATGGTACGTGTGATCAACATACCCCGAGACAGCCACCTCTGTTCGACAAATTCGTTTTGGCGGCGGGTGCTTCACGATAGCCCCTATCGCCTCCTACCGTACACATATCAGTCATGAAGCGTGTCTCACCACCTGATCAGAGAATGGGCTGGTGTCTCCCAGAATAATGTCAGACGCTGGCTCCCTTTCCTTGTAGGGGGCCCAGGGCAGCTCACCGGGGGCCACAAAGGCAGGTCGGCTTGCTACCCTAGTTTGGGCATGCGCGCCTGCTACACCGCAGGGAGGATCGCCATCCCAGCGGTGACGGGGGTCGCATCAGGGCAGCATGGAGACCAGTTCTGCGGCAGACAGGGACGCCACCTTAGAGGTGAGAAGGGGGCGACCTACGCCAGCGCAGGTCGGATCGCCACCCCAGGGGTGACACGGGTAGGCAGCTCTCAGGCAGCCAGGTCGCCCCCCCCGAGGGTGGACGGGGCCGATCCCCTCCACTGCTGCCGATGTCTCCGCTGTGGGGTGACAAGAGGGACCTGTTCCACAGGATGCCTCGCCCCAACTGCAACGCGCGAGAATGGCCACCAGTGGGCCCAGACAATTTCTGAACATACCGCCCCCCAGGCGCAAATGTTCAGATTGTCTGGGGCCACCCCGCGTTCCCCCCCAGTGCAGTGACCCCCTGCTCGGGGCCAGGCTGGCGGTCGTTGACGGCCGGTGATCTAAGAAGGACGCTTGGGGCCCAAGGTCACCGAAGGCCGGCCAGGCCTGGAAAGGTGAACAGGACCGCTGGTATTGCCATTGGGCTGTCCTGCAAGAGAGAAGCTCCAGCGTCGTTGCCTGGCTGTGCCCTGACTTGCCTCGTAGGGACCACAGTGAAGTTATTATACATCAACGATGCTACAATACACGCTCCCGTCCCAGGTCCCCTCCCCCAATCCAGCACACGCCTTCCTTGCCATCACAAGAAGCGGCTCCTCGAAAGACCAGCGCCCGATGGGCTTGCCATCCAAGAGCCTTCCTCGCATGCTTACAGCGAATAGAAAAAGGTCTGCGAGGAGGCACGGCCAGACAATTCTACGAGGTTTCCAGCGATATCCTTGTTTTGGACAAGGGTCGCCCCCATCGGTGCAGCTGTTGCTCAAGGCTAGACTTCTAGCTATGGGCTTCTGGAGTGTCAGAAACGCGAGGGCCCCCATTTTGAAAAAGGATCGACATCCATCCGCGCATCTGCTAAGTATGTTTGATGTTTTAGCCTGCGGCTTTGGGGAAGTATCAAATGAGAGAATACGTTTGGAAAGGCACCGCCCTCAATCCCTGAAACTCGTGCACCAGTTTATGACGAATGTGCGCGGAGCTGAGGCGAAAGCCGCATTTGGAAACCACCCTTTCCACCATTGTAGCTGCTGCGAACTGTGTTACAGGATTGCGCGCGACGCTAAAGGCGAAAACCCCATTTTGACAAGTGGGCGCCCTCCATCCTTATAGCAGTTGCGCACTGTGAACTTGACAGTGCGGGGCGCGAGCGCAAGACAACCATTTTGAAAGCCACCCCCTCCATCATTGCATCTGCTGCAAATGCTCAAAACGCATGCGGGCGGCGCTAAAGCGATAGCCCGTTCAATCAACTACCTTTGATCCATCTGTGGGGCTGCGGCAACATGTTCAGACGAATGCACGTGGCGCCAAACCTAAAGCCCTATGCTTAAGCCCACGCCCACTCCATCCTTATATCGCAAATGTGAAGCTTGAGGGTCATCAGCGGTGCGAAGATCTCTGGCGAAACGCCCGGCTCGCCCTACCAGCGCGTTTGGGGGCGCGACAGGAAGACATTTTCTATAATGGTATACCAGCCATCGTAGATCCCAAACAATGTGTTTCTAGCAATCCACGTGGTGCACTCTACGTTGAGCACCCTACGTGGTGCAATAGAAGTATTGCAATCAATCACTTGCTCAACTTGAAGCTGTCCTCTCCACTGCTCGTGCAAACATCCCACCCTCCCACCCGCAACTTGGTCGCAAGACCTCTTAAGACCGTGACGGTGGGTACCAAATGGCACTTGGCAACGACACCGACGCCGACGACGACAGCGACAACGACGACGACGGCGCCGCCGACAACGACTACGACGACACCGACGACGTCTCCAACGACTTCGACGACGACGACAACGACGACGACGACAACACCGACGACGACGACGCCGACGCTGACGACGACGATGACAACGCCGACGACGACGACGACGCCGCCGCCGACGACGACGGCGACGACGAAGACGACGACGACGACGTCGCCAACGAAGACGACGACGACGACAAGGGAGGAGGGAGGACGACGACGGCGACGACAACGTGGGAGGAGGGAAGACGACGACGACGACGACGACGGCGACGAAATAGGAGGGACAACGACGAAACGCTGACGAAGACGACGAAGGAGGAAGGACGAGCACGGCGACAACGACGACGGAAACGACGACGACGCCAAGATGACGACGACGACGGCGAGGAAAGACAGAGGACGACGACGGCGACGACGACGACGAGGGAGGAGGGAGGACGGCGACGACGACGACGACGCAAGAACGCGCGCGCACGCTTTTGTTGAAAATCCGTGTTGCGATTTTTTTTTGGTTGTTGTTTCTTTTGTTTTTAAACTGCATTTTGGACACACGATTTTGAAACCCTTCCGAAACCTAAGGTTTTTGAAGGATTTCGGCGTGCGCGCGCGACGACGCGTCCAGTTTTTTGCAAAGAACTCTCGCGACGGCACGCGCGCAAAGGCGTTCGAACGATTTCGACATGCGCGCGCGCGAAGCCCGTTTAGTAGTTTTTTGGTGACAATCTTGAACAACCCATGGTTTTCTGAAGATTTCGCAAGAGCGCGCGCGTAAGCTTCTTTAGAGCATCACTGTTGCGAAACCATGTTTTTTTGGTATGTGTTTTAGAAGCTCGATTTTGAAATCCGTCCGAAGCCGAAGGTTCTTGAAGGATTTCGGCATGCGCGCGCGACGACGCGCGCGTGTACACTTCGTCCAGTTTTTTTGCCAGGGATTTTTGAAAACTTATGACTTTTGATAAACGAGAATGCGCGCATAGTGTTTTTTGCAGAGGGTGGCGGGGGGGGAGTGGTACCGGCCAGGCTGGGAAAATTTGAATTCAAATTTCGGATGGACGAATGTGCAGAATACGTGTGAAATCACAATACCCCAGGGGGGGCCGTCAACTCCGGGTGGGGGGGGGGGTAGAGTGTATTTTTCTTTTAGACAGGAGAATCTAAATTATGCGCTCTATGCTGTGCAATCTATGTGGTGCGATCTCGGTTGTGCAACGTCTGTGGTGCAATCTACTTTGAACACTCGCAGTGGAAGCATCAACGTTGTGCAATCGATGTGGCGCAATCTGTATTGTGCAACATATATATATACACATTCATTTGTATTTCATTGTATATGCTTGTATATGCCATGCGCAACATATTCATACATCCCTATCGGTAGCTATCGTGCGCAACGTACATACACATATATACACATATACACAACTGGTCTCACACATACACTGTGCAATCTATGTTGCGCAACCTACGCGGTGCAATTTCGGATGGGCAATCAAGTGCTTTAATGTCTGTTTTCGAATCGGAGAGGAATGTGGCGTGCGAGCGACCTGTGTGGTGCCGTATATGTGGTGCAACCACCGTTGCGGAAAATTTGTGGTGCAACCGGCGTGGTGCAATCTACGCAGTGCAATCTATGTTGTTCAACAAGGCGGCAGCGACGGGGCGGCGACGGCTACGGCGTGGCCGCCAGACCGGGCCCACGCGACGGGCGGCGACGGGTCGGCGACGACGGCAACATAGCTGCCAGACCGACGCACAACCCCAGACGCAAGGCGGCGTCGAGACGGCGACGGCGACGACAGAACCGCCAGATGCCCAGGCCCAGGCGACGGGCGGTGACGAATCGCCGACGACGCGGCGACATAGTCGCCAGACCGACGGCTAGGCCCATTTCCTTAAACCACACATAAAAATCCCGAAGTGCACGCGCTGTTTCGGGAGAGCAAGGGTTGGAAAAAAGAAAGGGGGGATCATGTCCATGTTCCGCAAATCGGGGTTCAACTCGTCCCGCCGAAAACGCGCCGTAATCCTAGACCCTGACGCGTGCATTGATGCGAGCTCTCGCTGCAAACGCATCGGTGCCACATGGCGGGCAGGGGGATGCGGAGGGGAAGTCAAAGCCGAGCGCGTCGAAAAAGAGCCCAAGCGGCGGCCCCTATTCAGGAGGCCGCTGGCTTTCAAGCGCCTTTCTGACAACATGGATGCTGGCACTGCCAACGCGGGGGGGGGGGGCGTTATAAGAGGCTCTCTTGGAGCCCTGGTCGAACAAAAAAGCGACGCTAGGGAGGGGGCGCCCCTGGCCGCCTGTGGGGGGGAAGGGGGCCCTTCCCAGCAAAGGGGGCGGGGGGTGGGGTGGGGCGGAGTCAAGTTAGCCAGCTCGAGCGAGCCAGAGGGCTCCGTCCACTCCCACCCGCCCCTCCACAACATAAGAAGCAAGTGCGTCGCGTCCGACGCCTGTCGCCCATCTTATCGCCTATCGCTCATCTTATATCGTGGGCGGCTAGACGTTCAGCGCGCGACATGAACTGCGTCCTATTCATGCCGCGTGTTGAGCGACGTCGGCGAGAAACAAGACCGCGCGCGATGTACGCCGCGAGCCGCTCTGGCCTCTCACGTTGCATCGTCGGCGACAACATGTCCAGCGCGCGAAATGCGGCAAACCACGCTTGCTTGAACCACGCTTGCTTGAGGCATTATAATTTGCCGCCCGCCCAGCTCCTCAACCCGACGGGCCGCAGAGCCGACGACAAGAAAGTCCATATTGACGAGCAGGCGTCCCCGCGCGATGTGCGCCGCGTCCCATTCCCGCTGCGCGATTTGCAGCGCCGACGAGGAGAAAGTACATGTTGACAAGAAAAATGTCGACGTTGCTGTGTTTTTGGACATGTAGGACGGGGGGTCCCGCGTAGGGTTGGCCAGGCGTCCGCGCGCGGTGTGCGCCGCGTCCCATTCCTGCTACACTTTTCGCAGCGTCGGCGACAAGAAAGTCCACGTTGACGAGAAAAAACGTTGACTGTGTCTTGTTTTTTGATGGGTAGGACACGACCACCCGCTTGGGGTTTCCCTAGCGTTGTTCATTCCGTCCCATTCCTGCTACACTTTGCGCAACTCGACGACATGTTGGCGAGAAACAAATTTAATTTGTATTGTTTTCGACAGTTCGGACGCCGGGGTTGCTGTCGGCCGGCTAGGTGGGGATGAGGGAGTGTTTAATCATAGGAAACAAGGGTGGGGTGGGTTGGGGGGGGGGGGCGGGGGAAGGCGATGGGCCTGGCTCAACTCTTGGTGTGGGGGTCGGCGAGGTGTCCTCTGGAGGCCTTCTGGCGCCGTGGGGTTCGTGAGTCTTCTCGATCTCTCGTGTTCCCAAGTCGCGTGCTTTGTGCCACTTGCGTGCGCTGTGTCCCTGTCTCCCTCGTCGCAAGATCCCCTCGAAGGCCCCGTCGTGCCCCTGAGTGGTGTCTGTCCGTTGGTCCACTGTCAAGGAGCCACCGCCGTGCATGCTTCCAAAAGTATCCCCTGGTCCCCTCTCCGTAACCCTCAATATCTGTCCCCCATGGAATGCCTGCCCGTTGGTCCACTGTCGTCGTCGCACCAGCTTGTTTTTCATTGCAATCGGTTCCCGCAACCGAATCTCTCTTTACGGCCGTTTCCCCTGTCGCTCTCTCTTCTCACTTGGCGGGGGGCTGTGGGCCTATCTTCGCAATCTTCTTTGGGGGGAAAGCTTCCTCCAGCCTTGCTGACATGGGTCCCTTCTTGTTCTGCTCTGCGATGGCCATCGGGATGCCTTCGTTCAGTCGCTTCATCTCGTCCAACTCTACCCATCCGTAGTGGGCCCACGTGCTTGGGCCCTCTGCCTTCCACTCTGGCTTCTCCCAACCTGGTGGGTGCAGGTCTGGCGGCGGCGTAGTCGCCTCCTTGTGCTGGCTCGCGAGCTGCATGCCGTTGCCGATCTATGTGCTCAAGCATTTCGGTACCCATGCGTAGTGAATCCAAGTCCACGGGTCGTCTATCTTCCACTGTGGCTTCTTGTTCAGTTCAATCTCGCCATTCACGGTCGTCATGCCCCGCTTCAGGCCAGAAAGACTCTGTAGGTTCGCATTTGTGAAGGCCAGATATGTAGACTCTGTCGCTTGAGCCAAATAAGCTATGCTACACATGCACATCAGCTGGGGTTGTGATTGCGCTTGCCCCTTTCACCAAATTCCCCGTCGGAACCGCGCTTCCGCCGTAGAATCCCCGTTGGTGGTGCTTTCGCGAAGCGGTGGTACGAGTCCTTTTCCCCCGAGCCGTTTGCACATGTCTGCAATCTGCTATCTCCGTATCAATGCTCCGAGCTGCTCTTGTTGCGCTTCATGCCTTTGTTGCCGCCCTTGCTCCCTTTGCCCTTGTTTGCCCTGTCCCCCTCGTCCGAAGAGTGGTGGTCCATCTCCCATTATCCCATTGTGATCATGTCCCGGCTCGGGTAAGAGTGGAGGCGACGATTGCAAGAGGAAGGCTGAAACGCCCGCGATCCCAAATCACCGGGGATCGAGACATGCTACATGACGAAGAAAGAAATATAGTACAACTGATCAGAAGGATTATGATAACACGAAGAAAAGTACGGGACATTTCATCCGTGACGATGTTGGCCTTACGGTCAGGACTTTTGTTCAACGTGTCGCGGCGGCGGCCCCAGCGACATACTATCCCCAGCGTGATGATAGCGTGTCGCTCCGCTCCGCGGGGCAAGATGCTGAGAAGAAATCGGGACGTAGACGCCTGAGGACCGGGACGTGTATAGCGTGTCGCGCCGAAGCGCAGTGGGCCAGGACTGGCGGCGCGACACGCTCAGCCAAAATCTCCTGACCGTAGGCATCCCCGACAGCTCTCGGCCCCATCTTCGGTTTGGATCCCGCGCGGAATGGGCTGTTTTCCAGTGGCCCCGCGCCTGGTGCTGCTAGATGTGGCCCTGACTCAAAGTGTCCGCAGCTTGTCGAAGCACTCTGGGGCACCTGGGACCCTCTGGGCCTCGTGAGGGGTGCCCCAGAAACCGCATGAAGTATTTGGAATGCGACATAACGGCATAAACATAAACTTTCGGAGGCCCGCGCGGCGGATCGCGCTGCACCCTTGCCTGGCGCGCGGAGCGCGCCACGGGCGGCGCCAGAGTGCTGCCGCAGGCGCAGATGCAAGAACTCCGCGCGGACCGGCGACAATCTATGCTCCTTAGGCTTTCTCTCCTCCGAGTCGGCGGAGGCACATATCCAATGCGTGCGTCGCTCCCTCGGGAAGCTTGGGAAATCTGGCGTCACCCCGAGCCTGGGCCACAGGTGGCACGACGGACGGAGCGAGCTCGACCTTGCACGCCCGCGCTGGCGCAACCGCCGCAACGAGGCGCTTCGACCTTACCGTAGGACGGGGACCCTGGAGGTCCACGAAGGTCTCTGGGGGTATGTGCGAGTCCCCCGAGACCCCCAGGCCTTCGGGTGCCCCAAAATTCAAAAAACAATATCCTCCTCCTCCTCCTCCTCCTCCTCCTCCTCCTCCTCCTCCCCCTCGTCCTCCTCCTCCCCCCTCGTATGGGGGTGGAAGGACGATGTCCCCGCCACGCCCTCGCGCGCGGGCGCGCCCGCCGCCGACCGCGAGGCCTCGCTGGTCTTGCTCTCCGCCAGCCGGAGGAGCAGCCTGGAGAACTCCACGAACGTGATCTCCGACTCCAAGAACTCCTGTCGTGGGGACAAAGCAATAAGAACGTCAACTAAGAAGCCGGCCTGCAAGCAAGTGCACAAGGAAAGCTTCCTATCCCCCGACAGTCCTGGGGACCCGCAGAAGCCTTGGGGCACCTCGGTCAGCTCGAAGCTCGGTGACAAACGTGCCCCGAGATTTCTTATAGCAGAATGTCGGGTCGTATTTGTCTACTGTCAAGGTGGGATGATGGCAGAAGTGAGGTTGGAAGAACAATCGCTCTGAACGCCGCCTGGAAGAAAGACATGTGAGCATCCAGCCAGGCTCTTTCCCTGACCCCACCTGAACAAACCCTAATCCTGGGGAGCCCCCAATCCTTGAGATCAGGGCGGGCCTTCGGGAGATCTCTGGAGGATTCCTGGGCGTGTTTGGCCATCCGCGGGCCTCAGGAGGACTCCAGAGACCCCAGGATACCTACGAAGTTGGTATAATACCGCGCGCCACCGAGCGCGGAGCCTGGGTAGGATAGGATTTGTGGGAAACAAGGCGGGGAATGGAGGAGGAACATGAACATGATGATGACGACGATGATGATGGTGGTGGTGGTGGTGATGATGGTGGTGATTGGGACCTGATTAATCCCAAGATGTGTCAACAATGTCGCGGTACATCCTCCCTTCCCACATGCCTCCTCATAAGTCTCTGCAAGTCGTTTCTCACTGCGGGGAGCGCTCGCCTGAAAAGGCAAACGCCGCATGGGACCGCGATTCAGCCGGGAGCCTGGTCAAGCACATGAGCTGCCTTACGTGCTTCGAGACATAAGACGAAGTGGGACTATGACATTCAAGGGAATGGCTAACGAGAACTGCTTTTTACACAACTGGCAGATTTCCATCCGTGTTACAATTGTGCGATGCCTGTACGTCTGGTCATCATATCAGATGTTGTCCGACGTGTTACAGAACCCGACTTATATGTGTATGTATATATATGTATACACACATGTGAAAAGACATCGCCCTCTATCCACGAAACCGGTGCAACATCTTAAACACCTGGTGATTCAAGTCGAAGAAGCCTCAAACGAACGCTCTGTTTCTAAAGCGCACTGCCTTCCGCCTGTGCGGATGCTCGTTTTTGTTTCGAGCGTGCACGTTGCCAAGGCGAGAGACCCACTCCGAAAACGACCCGCCCTGAACACGTGTGACCACTGGAGGCAGCGGAGGAGGAGGGGGTAGAGGATGAGGAAAAGGAGGGGGACGAGCAGTGAGAGGATGAGGAGGAGGACCAGGAGGAAAAGGAGAAGGACGAGTCGTTGTTTGCTGTTGCTCTTCCCCCCCCCTCTCTCTGTCCCTCTGTCTCTCATCCCAGTCAGGCTGGCTCTGGTTTCTTCAGCTGGGACCCCTGGCTGGGGATGAAGCTTGCAGCTCCGCCCCTCCGTCTGGCACTGGCAAGCCCGCCGAGGCCCCCCCCCCGGAATAGGGGGGCCAGCACGGGGGCGCGGCCCAGGGCCCGCAGGCGGCCCACAACACACGAATGCAGTGCGCGTGGTGCCGGTTGGACAGCACCTCTGTGTCGCCGGCAGCGGGATCGAACCACGTGGGGGTCGTCTCTCGATGGGCTGTCGTCGCAGCTGGAGTGCGCAGCTGCGTTGATGGTGCGACGTGCGACAAGGCTGACCACATCAGGATCCCACGCTCAAGCACCCTCGCGTCTGAAAGCACCTGCGGGCTCTCCGCGCAGGAAATCTCGACCACCCGCCGAATGTGTGTGCGGGTGATCTCCCAAAATGTATTCGTCAACCTGTCCGTAAACGATCAGCCATGCTCACAAACACTGGGTCTTTTACTCTGCCCCTAATTTGGTGTCGTCTTGCATTTTTCTTGTACTTTACTTGCCTTGTATCCCCCCATGCTCCACCTTCAGCTGGCGCGCAATTTTCCCTTTGGGGGCCCGACCTCCGAATGTCTGGCCTCCGAGGCTCCTGCAACTCTCCACGGGGACCGTGACTCCGTTTATCGCGGATATAAATGTGGGGAGCTCCGTTGGGCCTGTTGGGCTGAGATGAAGGGAGGAGTTATCTGGGCTGGTGATTGCTTTCGTCGTGTTGTCGTTGTCCGCCTTTTCCCTTAGCAGGAGCCCGTGTCCTCGGGAACTTCATGTAATGCAGACTTTTGGGATCCTCATCTGGTTTGTCGAACGCCGGTGGCGCCATGATCTCGCGGATCCACTTCTCCGCGTTGCCTGGCTCCCCGCTCTCTAATATCTGCTTGTGGCGCTGTAGCGAGGCCCGGGCCTAGTCGCTGCAAGGCGGGCCATCCTTGTACTCTGAGCTCAAGACAACGTCTAGAGCCCCGAAAAAGCAATGAAAAGCTGGCGTGCTTTCTTTCTGGCTTCTCCTTGCGCTTTTTCACGAACGCCTGGAACAATTGGCGCATGGCAGTCGCGACTGGCGGCTGCGCTGTCGTTCTCGTCCCCTTCCTCTACCGCGTCCATCGTGGCCTTGGCCTTTTTGTTGGACCCACCCCATGCCGCGGTTCCTCTCTGACTGGGTGATCGCGCTCCGAAGCACCCTTCTCAACGCCTCCGTGCCGAACTCATCCGTTCGAATCTTTCGCATGCAAAACGGCGGCGGCAGGAGTGGTGGGATGTGGCTTTACAGTGCTCGAAGAAGCTGGCCACGGCCTCCGATGTTTTCAAACGAAGTGGGCAATCCATTTCGCTTGCGTACCTCCCCCTGCTTTGGACATTGCCCTCTAATTGCACTTGCCGATGCGGGCTGCCGTGCGATCTGTTCGCCCCGAAACGTCCGTTCGCATATCGCGCGCTCGTAGTCGTCGATGCTTTTAACTGCGCGATTTTCCAGGACACCCGCCTGCCGCTGCAGAGATGCGCGCGTAGACGAATGTCTTTTGGCAAAAGCAAGCGGCGCATACTTCCGTCCTCGTTAGTCTCCGCGCATCTGTGCTCGCCTCCTGCGTTTCCGGCTTGGACTGGCTCTCGCGGGGGTTTGCGAGAAAGAACGCGCCTCGCGAGCAGCTCGTCGACATGGAATCTCTCGAACTCTTGGCAGTCGCCGGGAAAGAATTCGAACGCATCTTGGAACTCGCGTAGGGTGGCTCTCGGCCCCGTAGCCGCGCGCGAATCCATGCCTCGCTGAGCTCGTCTCGCCCATGGGCCGGCCTGCTCTGCTCTGAAACTTGGCCGCCTTCAAGTACAGACGCGTCAAACTTGGCCGTGCCGAGCACTGCCGAAAATAACTGAGCGTTGTCTTCGCGCATCTCCGCAAGTTTCTGCAGCCACTTGACCCTGCGCATTCGCAATCCCAAACCGATGGTGCAAACCAGAACTTTTCGTCACCTCCTCGCGTTTGATCGCGCGCGCGCGTGCCGTTCCCTCCTCCCACCTAGCTGTGCCGCACAAGTTAGCTCGAGAGCACGTGAGCAAAGAACTCTCGAGATAGCGTGCGTCTGCTGCTCTAGTTGGCCCCGAACCGTGTGCTGCCACTCCTGGCCCAAATAAGGCCGCGTTGACCAGGCCTCCTTTCGCTGTAGTTCTGCCGACGGGGAAGGGGGAACGCGGGGTACTGAGCCCTCATGCAATGGCGAGCTGCTGTGAGGGCCAGGAATCGATCGTGCAAGTCAGGGCCAAGGGTGCAAGTGGCCAACTTGAGACCTCCCAAATGCCCGATGCTGTGGTCGGTCTTGTCAGCAATGGCGCTCGCCTCTCCAACGCAAAATCTTCTCTGGAGTTGGTCGGCCCCGCGGCGGCGCAGATTGTAAACGACGTCCTCCTTGGAAGTGTTCTGTCCCGCTCCCACATGTGCTGGCCCCTCGTCCATCGCCTTTTTCCACTCCGCGTCCCCCCTCTGGACGGTCGCCACCATGCCCCTCCCGCCCCCCCTCGTGCTCAACAAAACATGTGAACTAAATCATAGACGAAACTTGTGAGCGCCAACGGATCCGTGAAATCATCCTGCCAAGGTCGACGGGCTTCTACAGATAGTGCCACCCATGGATGAAAGCGCAACCTGGTCCCTCCTCCATGATCAATGATCCTGTCAGGGTGGATCTTGCCAAGCAGCCGAGAGGCGCTTGTGCCTCCAAGGATCTTGCCACGCTTCGCCTGCTGCCAGATAGGTCCGCCCGTCCTTGCGGACAAACGTGTGATGCACCCTATCCTCGATGAGCTGCCGATCCTTTGCGTCGCGGCATGCGTGCGCGTCCTCTAACACACAGCCGTGGTGCAGCGTGTAGAAGGTGCTCGTGGCGTCTTGGCACTTCAGTGGGTGCGTGATCCCTGCCACCTGCGTTCTAACATGATCCCACTAGCTGACCCTCCACCGACGTCTCCGCCCTCTGCCTGGCCCTCCCCCCGTACAATCACTTGGGCGGATTTCGAATGGTCCCCTCGGCGTGCCAGCGCTGCTGCGTGATGGGCCTTGCCGAGGCAGCGCGTGGCCACGGTGTGCGCTCCGTCAGCGCAGTCGAGCGTGTGACTCTTCTTTGGTCTGCGTGCTGCCCGCGCATGGTGCCAGCTGACTGGGAGCCTGTTGAACTTCCCGCGTGCGGCCAGAGCGAAGGGCTTGCGTGGTGTCCTTGGCCTGCCGTTCTTCTTGCACCCCCTGTCAAGCCATATCCCTCTACATGCTGTAGGGGGGCGAAACGCTAAGCTCAAAACTTCCGCCGTCGTGCTCCATCCTGGCCAGGCCTTCCACAACCTCAGCTCATTCTCAAACTGCCCTGGGTACCAAACTCCAGTCGACAGCTGCTGGGCACAATTCGGAGTGAAGGAGGGAGGGCGAGTGGAGGAGAACTGAAGAGTGGAGGAGCACTGAGGAGAAGGGGGGCGTTCTCAATCCCACATCCTCCCCCTCCTCGTCCTCCTTCCCTTCCCCGCCTCCCTCCCCTCATCGTCCTCTTCCCCCCTCCGTTTCGTACGCAGACCACTGGGCACGGTGCCCCGTAGCGTCAGGGCCCGTCGACGGCAATCGACGGGAGAAGGGCACAACCTCTTCGGGCTCGAAGGCGACGTGCGCTGCGGAGCACGGGGCGACACGGGACGACAGACGCGAGCAGCACCACCTCCACCCCATGAAGCTCTTCCTCCGAGCCACCTCCAGAGCAACCCCGCCAACAGATCCGTCGAGAAGCCTTCCCTCTTCTTCCTCCTCCCCCGACTCCTGTTTCTCCTCTCCCCCTTCCACCGGAAGAACGAGACGCACGAGAAGGAGCAACAGCTCGGGATCAAAGAGAAAACTTCGCCCATCGCCACAACTCCGCCTCCTTCTCCTCCTCGTCCAATCTCCTCCTCCTCCTCCTCCTCCTCCTCCTCCTCCTCATGCCGTTCCTCCAACTCCCCCTACTCCTCCCCCTCCTCCTTCCCTCCTCCTCCTCCTCCCGTCATTCTCGACCTGGACTCTTTTTCTCGTAAGCAGCCCCTCCCTGTCACACCCCGAAGCGTGTCGGTAGGGCGGGCCGGACGTTTCGCCTGAGACTTCATCATACTTGATGACCCTGAACTGATGATCTTTAACTGGAATGCGGCTCTCGCCTCAACGCCGCGCACATTCGTCTTAAACATTACTAGAACTTCACGGGCGGAAGCCGGGTGGTTTCAAGATGTGGCTGTCGTCTCAACGCCGCGCACCATTCGTCTTGCATTATCCCCGCGAAGGGTCCAGACATATGCAATTGTGAATACCGCGTTGTGGGCACCGCTTTCGGTAAAGTTCTCTATGGGGCTATGAACCGCGTGAGGGGTGTGCCGAAATGGGCGGGGAACCGCACATGGACCGTGCCACTGGGCCTTCGGTGGAGCCCCTTATGGGGCCACGAAGCGTGTGGTGTGTATGTGTGTGCCAACATGAGCGGAGGACAACATGTGGACCCTGCCACTGGGGCCTTCAATGGAGCTCCCGTTGGGGCCACGAAGAATGTGGAGGGCGTTTCGACATGGGCGGGGAACCGCGTGTGGACCCTGCCACTGCGGCCTTCGGTGGAGCTCCCTATGGGGCCACGAAGGGTGTGAAGGGCGTGCCGAAATGGGGCGGGGAACCGCATGTGGACCCTGCCACTGGGGCCTTTAGTGGCCCTACGGGGCCACGAAACGCGCGAGGGGTGTGCCGAACAGATTGACGTGCCGAGGGCAGAAGGGGAGATGGAAGGAATGAGGGGGAGAAGGCGCATATTCGTCGGGAAAGGTTGCGTGAATTTCACGGATGGCTCTCGCCTTAGTGCCGCGCACATTCGCTTTAACAATTTACAGCGGTTCATGGATTCTCATGGTTACGTCCCAGACATGGTCTTTTGGCGCGGTGTCGAATTGTCATGACACAGCAATTGCGCTGTTTCGCGGTGCTGGTGGCCCTGGAATGGTGTGCTGGCGTGGTTTGCGGCGTTGAGGTCCCAAGAACGGTGTTCTGGCACAGTTCAGGATCTTTAAACGGTTGTCTTCCAACGGGGCATCTCCATCAGTGAAAATGAATATTTGTAGGGGCCTATGAAGAGGGAACTTGGGGGATGGTGAATTCCGATCTCGTTGATGAGTCTTGAGTTTGCACTGGTCCCTACGCCCACTCCTCATCATCCTTCTCCTCGTCTGGACAAGGATGAGCGGTCCAGCAATGGCATCTCGCCGCCCTCCGTCGTGGCACCCCTCTCCAGGCTCCAGTGCACCTTCGCCAATGGAGAAATGGAAGATGGAGATAAACGGGAGGTAGGGCAGGATGAGGACGAGGAGCGGGGAGAGGCGAGAGGTAGGAGATGAGGAGGAGGAGGAGGAGGAGGAGGAGGAGGAGGAGGAGGAGGAGGAGGAGGAGGACAAAATGGTTTTGGAAGTGTGGGGGGGTCAGGGTGGAGATGATGATAATAATAGGAAGGATGCCAAGAGCTATGATGGTGCCGAGGAGGAGGCGGAGGAGCGGTGAGCCACATGAGGAGCAGGAGAAGGACGAGCAACAAAACCAGGGGGGGGTGGAGGACAAGGACAATGCAGCCAACGAGTACGAATACGAGAGAGACAAGGGACACGAGGACGACACGGACGATGCCGATGACGAGTACGATGAAGAGGAAGAGGCGGACCAGGATCAGCAACAGCCAGAATGATGACTCTGGTGGAAAAAGGAGCGGGGCTCCGGGAGCCCCGTCCGAGGGGTCGCGGGGCGGATGGCCGCCCAAAGAATCTGCCCTCTGCTCCACCGGCATACGCGTATTTCGCCACCTCTGGCTTTGTGGACACCGCATGCGCAGGTGCGACGCGACACGGGCTGGAGCACGTGCGTAACTCAAAACACACCGTTGACATGCATGCTACGGAAGCACATGAGACATCATGGCACAATCGACAGTGCACACTGCAACAGAGAGCCACCAGAACACTGAAGAACACGCCCTCCTCACCGTGGTGCAGGTTGATTATCCCTCCGCCTTCTCCTCTTTAATTGTCCTCCTGGTTCTCCTCTCCCTGCTCCCTACTTCTCCCGACTCCCTCATTCTCCCTCCTTCTCCCTCCTCCTCCTCCTCCTCCTCCTCCTCCTCCCTCCTCCTCCTGCTCCTCCTCCTCCTTCTCCTCCTGCTCCTCCTCCTCCTCCTCCTCCCTCCCCCTCCTCCTCCTCCTCTCCTCCTCCTCCCTTCTCCTCCTCTTCCTCCTCCTCCTCCTCCCTCCCTCCTTTTACTCCTTCCTCATGCTCGTCCTCTCCGTCCTGCTCCCTTCCCTTCCTCCTCGCTCGTACTTTCTGCGGCAGAAATTCTGCCCCTTGCACCTGCAACCCATCATTTCCCTCTCCTTCCCTGCACGGTTCTGGCTGAGTCCTGGTATGCTGACGCCTGACGCCATGCATTTGGCCTTAGCCTGCGTCTGCTGCTGCTGCTGCTGCTGCTGCTGCTGCTCCCCATCCTCTTTCGTCGTCGTCCTCCACCTAGTTTTCCTCCCTCCTCCTCCTTCTCCTTCTCCTCCTCTTCTTCCTCCTTATCCTACTCTTCCTCCTTCTCTCCTCATCCCTCCTCGCTCCTCCTCCTCCCTCCTCCTCGTACTCCTCCTCTTCCTCCTCCTCCTCCTCCTCCTCCTCCAAGTCATGCTCCTCCTCCTCCTCCTCCTCCTCCTCCTCCTCCTCCTCCTCCTCCTCCTCCATGTCCTTCTGCTTCGCCCTCGTCCTCATCGTCGTTCTTCTCTTTTCCTCCCTCCTGATCCGCCTCTTCCGCCTCCTCCTCCTCCTCCTCCTCCTCCTCCTCCTCCTCCTCCTTGTCATCCTCCTGCTTCTCCTCTTCCCTTATCTTCGCCTTCCCCATGTCTATTTCCCCACTGCCTGTCTCCCTTTCCCGCCCCCTGGCCCGCGAGGTCGCAGGCCACTTCTCCTCCGCCTCCTCATCACCCTTTCGCACCCAGCCTTCTCCCTGCCCTCCTGCTCTCCTCCTCCCCTCCACTCCCTCTCCTCCCCTACCCCCCCCTCCCTCCTCCCCTTCTCCATCCCCCTCCCTCTCCCTTCCTTCCACTCCCCATTGCTCTCCCCACGTCCTTTTCGTCGTCCTCCCCCTGCTCCAACTCCAACTCCAACTCCTTCTCCTCCTCCTCCTCCTCGCCCTCCTCCTCCTCCTCCTTCCACTCCTCCTCCTCCTCCTCCTCCTCCTCCTCCTCCTCCTCCTCCATCCTCCCATCCTGCCCCTGCTCCTGCTTCCCCTCCTTCCCTGCTGAGGCTCAGTGCAGAGAGACGTCTCCGCTGCCCGGTTCCAGCGAGTGGCCTCTGGCACACTGCCTCCGCAGTTGCCGGGCCCACCTGCCATGCGATACAAGACCCTTCTGATGCCACGCGCGGCGTCGAGGCTGCACCCCGCTACGTGACAGCTCGGCCACGCGGCGCGGGTAAATGCGCCGCCCCTGGAGGCCGATCGCCCGCAGCCGCTGCGGGCGCGCTCCGACGCCATCGTCTCCTGGCGCGCCAGCTTCACGGACAGGGTCTCACAGCCAAGCCGGATCAGAAGGACGCGCGGTAGGGACGTAGAGGCCTTGAACGCCGCCAGCGCAGAAGGGTGCCCTGAGAGGCTGGCCAGCGAAGACGGGGGCCGAACACGCAAGGACGCAAGGGCCCCCCTGGAAAATTACTTGTCCTTGTGATCCTGTCTGTCTGTGCAGAGACCGAGCGTTGCTCTGGGTCGACGCGCGACGCTTCTCGCAGTGCCTGGGCGAGCGCGGCGCCTAGCCCAAAACGCCATGATAAATTCTGCCGTCCGAGGCCTCCACTGCGGCGCAGGGCTGCTCGACCCTCCCGGGTGCACACCAACACCTCTGTGGCCCATCGCTGGGGAGTCGCCGAAGGACAAGTTGAAGCCAGGAGCGGGACGGCATCGGACTGGGTCGCATCGGCGATCCGCGAGATCCAACGGCTCTGGAAGATGTATCGGGCGCCGCGGCCGTTCCAAAGAACGCCAGAACGCTCTGAGAGCGTTGCGGAACGCTCTGGAGCGCTCTTGCTCCGAAAAGAGGTCGAGGTGTTGCCCGTCGTGCAGCGGCAGGTCGACGAGACGCGCCAGAGGCGCACCCTCGCCCCTGCTGCGGCCGCCCGGAGGCGCACTGCCGCAGCCTTCGCAGCGCGCGCAGCTGCAAAGCATATGCGCGCGGAGGCTGCACTGTGGGCGGGGGCGCCCGGTGGACCGGCTCCGCAACCGTCGTGCGGCGGCGAGGGCGCCTCGAAACCTAGTGTGCCGCCGCCAGCTGCTCTTCCGGGCACCCGGGCGGCCCGGCAACGGCTTCACCCCCGGCCCTGACGGCAGCTGTGACAGCGCCCCCCTGCGTCTCTGGCGGGGCCCCCGGCCCTGCCGGCCGCTGTGGCGGTGCCCCCCTCGCGTCCACGGCGGGGGCTCCGCACGACCTGCCTGTGGCCTATAGTGCACCCACAGGGTGCCAGGCCTGCTTCTCCAGGCCAGCCCGTGCTCTGGAGGGCCGCTCTGTGCAGTGTGCTGCCTGCCCTGCCTCTCCAGGCGGCGGCCTCGCTCGAGCCGCCGAGGCTGCTGCTGCCCTCCCTCCTCTCTGCCCTCTTCCTCCCTCTCCTTGCCAGAGGTGCGATGCCTTGATGTTTCCATGCGCGGTCCCTGGAAATCCCGACCCTTTCCCCAAAGCCAACTTTTCACCCCGAATCGCTTTCGGACGGTCCTGGGGCCCAGCGAGTGCCCCAGGAGGCCGAAACCGGCCACGGCCGTCCGTTTCATTTCAAGGCGCGAGCGTATCGATGTCGGGGACGTTCCCCTCCTCTCCTCCTTCCTCTCCTCTTGTGGCCGCCCAGCTCATGCGACTCGCCGTGAGAGGGCGACGGCGTTGGCCTTTGGAACCCAGCGCGTCACCCTTCAACCGAATCTCTCGCCGGGCTCATTGTCGGATGGGGCCGCGCACAGCCTATCCACCGGGCGCGATCCTGCCTGCTGCCCTTCTCCAGGGCAGCTCTTTCCGCCCGTTTTTTTGTTGTTTATTGTTTGTTTTTTTGGGGGGAGGGGGTATACTACTATTTGTTATTATCGAATCTTATGACTATTATGATTACTATTATGGATGGAGGGCAGCTCGTCTTCACTTGCAAGGGTTTCGCGGATGGAGGGCAGCTCGTTTTCAAGATGTTGCTCTCGCCTCAGCGCCGCGCACATTCGTTGTCAACACGTTGCAAGAGTTTCACGGACGGAACGCAGCTGGTTTCCAATATGTGGCTATCGCCTCAGCGCTGCGCACACTCGTTCTGCAACATTTGCGAGAGTTTCACGGATGGAGGGCGGCTCGTTTTCAACATTTGGCTCATACCTCAGCGCCGCGCGCATTCATTGCAAAAACGTTGCAAGAGCTTCACGGATGGAAGGTGGCTCGTTTTCAAAATGTTGCTCTCGCCTCAGCGCCGCGCACATTCGTTTTCAACATGTTGGAAGAATTTCGCGGTTGGTCAAAATGTGGTTCTCGCCACAGCGCCGCGCGCATTCGTTGTAAAAAACGTTGCACGAGTTTCGCGGATGGAAGGCGGCTCGGTTTCGAAATCTCGCTTTCGCATCAGCGCCGCGCGCATTCGTTGTAAACGCGTTGCAAGAGTTTCACGGATGGAGGGCGGCTCGTTTTCAAAATGTGATTCTCGCCTCAGCGCCGCGCGCATTCATGTCAAACATTTGCAAGACCTAACGGATGGAGGGCGGCTCGTTTTCAAAATGTGGCTTTCGCCTCAGCGCCGCGCGCATTCGTTGCGCAAGCGTTGCAAGGGCTTCACGGATGGAGGGCGGCTCGTTTTCAACATGTGGCTCGCGCTTGAGCACCGCTTAAGCCTTTGACCCCATATGAGCTCGATGAGTCCCATCTGCCCTATGAGCCCCATAAGCTGTATGAGCTCTACGAGCCCTATGGGCCACACAAACCCCATGCCATGTTGGCAAAGAAACTGAAATGAGCCCTTAACGGTGACCAATTAGATTTCGGATGACCCGCCCGCGCGTGGGCCATCCGATCGCGCAAGCGCGGACGCGCGCGTGGAGAGTTCTGTAATGCCCACCACGGGTAAATCGCCATCTTGGCTTGGGAACTGAAAAGAAGCCGTAACGGTGACCAGCCGGATTTCGAGTGACCCGCCAGCGCGTGGGTCACTCGATCGCGCGCGCGCGGACGCGCGCGCGGCGCACTTTGTACTGCCCACAGTGGGGAAATTCTCTAATTGGTCTTAAAACTAAAGTGAGCCCGTGACGGTGACCAACCCGATTTCGGGTGGCCCGCCCGCGCGTGGGTCACCCGATTGCGCTCGGGCGCGCGCGCGAACGCGCGCATGGGAAATTCGGTTATGTTTTCAACAAAAAATCGACATGTTGGCCTGGCCTGGAAAGTATAATAAGCCCTTAACGGTGACCAACCGGATTTCGGGTGATCCTCCCGCGTGTTGTCACCCGATCGCGCTCGCGCCCGCGTGCGGAGGCGCGCGTGGGGAATTCTTTCTGTAGTTGTCCGCAATTGAAAAATACCATGATGCCGGAGAAAAGCCCCAATCATATTTTTATTGGGGCGATGGGGCTATATGGGCTATATGGCTATAGGGGTATAGTGATATAGGGCTATTGGGCTATAGGGGCTGTAGAACCTTAGGGCTATAGGGCTATAGGGTTATAGAGCTATAGGGCTCTAGGGCTGTAAGGCTCTAGAACTATAGGGCTCTAGGGCCATAGTGCTATACGGCTGTACGGCTATAGGGCTATAGGGCTATTGGGCACCCCCGATCACCCGGGCACCCCCGGGCACCGGGGCACCCGGGCCAGGCCACCGAAATCGCCCACGCACCTCACCGGCCACCCGGGCACCCGGGCACCCGGGCACCCGCTAGGACCCCTACAGAAGCAAGCTCTGATTGGGGAATGTTAGCCTAGAAACTGAAGTGAACCCTTAAAGGTGACCAACCGGATTTCGGGTGACCCGCCCGCGCGTGGATCACCCGATCGCGCGCGCGCGCGGACGCGCGCATTGGGAATTCTGTGTCCACAATGAAAAAGTTGACCTGGTGAACTGGAAACTGAAATAAGCCCGTCACGGCGACCAACCGGATTTCGGGTGACCCGCCTGCGTGTGGGTCACCCGATCGCGTGCGCGCGCGGACGCACGCGTGGGGAATTATCTATTGTCCACAATGGAAGCGTCGCCATGGTGGTCTGGAAACTGAATCCTTATCGGTAATCAACCGGATTTGGGGTGACCCGCCCGCGCGTGGTCATCCGATCGCACTCGCGCGCGCGTGTGGAGGCGCACGTGGGGAATTCTGTAGTTTCCCGCAATCGAAAATTCGCCATGCTGGCCTGGAAGCTGGAGTGAACCTTGAACGGTGACCAACCAGATTTCGGGTGACCCGCCCGCGCGTGGGTCACCAGATCGCCAGCACAGGCTTACCTCGGCCAGCACAGGCTTCAGGCACCCTGTTAAGTACTGCGGCTATTCCAGTGAATGCATTTACGATTGGACCTACTACTCTTCTTCTTCTTCTTCTTCTTACTACTACTACTACTACTACTACTACTACTACTACTACTGCTACTGCTACTGCTACTGCTACTGCTACTGCTACTGCTACTGCTACTGCTACTGCTACTACTACTACTACTACTACTACTACTACTACTACTACTACTACTACTACTACTACTACTACTACTACTACTACTACGACTACGACTACGACTACTACGACTACTACGACTACTACGACTACTACGACTACGACTACGACTACGACTACTAGGACTACGACTACTACTACTACTACGACGACGACGACGACGACGACTACTACTACTACTACTACTACTGTTGCTACGGTTATTCTTACATCCGAATTATCAGAGGCTCTACTGAAGTATCTGGTTCTTATAATTGGTAGTTTTGCTGGCGACATTGTTATTCTATGCCGAGTGCTACTAAGAAATGCTTCTACCGCGTCGCCGAATGGCGGGCACTAACTATCAAATATTTTCCGCGCTCCGGGGTGCTGAAGATAACGCTCCGTGCGGGGCGGGCGCGACACCCTCGGATGGACCACCCCCTTAGACGGCCGGCGAACATTAATTTATCATGCAAGATTGCAATAGAAACCGCATCGGGCGGCGGCGGTTCGGAGAGTGAGAAAGGAAGCTTCGGATTCAAGCCCCTCTCGAATAATTCTAGCGTAATGTTAGCTCATACCAATACGACTACTGACAGTCTTCTGGATATTTTTTCTAATGTTAAATTCAAGCCTCCATGATTATTATTACGATTGCATTGCACAATTAGCCATACATCTATTACTTCTACTATCGCTTCAACAAATATTTAGGTTGTTATTCCTATTACTCTACATTGAACTAATTACATCGCTTCGTCGGATGGCGGCAATTGATTAATTTTCCGCGCTCCTACGATGTCTCGTAGACCGGAATATTTATGTTCGCGGTTCCCGGGTGCTACAGATATCGCTCCGTGCGGGGCGCGCGCGATACCCTGGGATGGACCGCCCCCCTAGAACGGCCGACGAAAATCAACTTGTCACTAAGGGTGACAATGAGAATCGCATAGGGCGGGTGCGGTTCGGAGAGGGAGAAGGGAAGCTTCGCATTCCAGCTCCTTTCGAAAAGTAGTAGTGCTAGTTAACACGAATACACCTACTGACGATATTCAGGATATTTCATATTAGTGTCGCATATAAACCACGGGCATTATATTATTACGATTGCGTGGCGCAATTACTCAATCCGTTAAACCGAGCCGCCCCCAATCCGGGAAACCGAGACGCCCTCAATCCGTGAAGCTCTTGCCAATTTTCAAAACGAATGCGCGCGGCGTTAAGGCTAGAGCTAGATTCTGAAACCGAGCCGCCGTCAATCCGTGAAACTCGTGCACAAGTATAGCGAATGTGCGCGGCGCTACGGCGAAAACTAGATTTTGAAACCGAGCCGCCCTCAATCCGTGAAGCTCGTGCACATTTTGAAACACCAATGTGCGCGGCGCTGAAGCGAAAACTTGATTTCGAAACCGAACCGCCCTCAATCCGCGAAACTTGTGCAAATTTTGATAGCGAATGTGCGCGGCGCCGAGGCGAGAGCCATATTTTGAATCCGGGCCGCCCTCGATCCGTGAAGCTCGTGCAAATGTTTTCAAAAGCGAATGCATCGCGGCGCTGAAGCGAGAACTACACTTTGAATCCGAGCCGCCCTCAATCCGCGAAGCTCGTGCACATGCTTAAAGACCAATGTGCGCGGTGCTGAAGCGAGAATTAGATTTTGAAACCGAACCGCCCTCAATCCGTGAAGCTCCTGCAAATGTTTAACGCGAGTGCGCGCGGCGCTATGGCGAGAACTACATCAAACAATACGGCCGCCTTCAATCCGTGAAGCTCGTGCACATTGAAAAATCAATGCGCGCGGCGCTGGGGCGAGAGCGAGATTTTGAAACCGAGCCGCCTTCAATCCGCGAAGCTCGTGTAGTTTTTATAAAAAAGCGAATGCGCGCGGCGCTGGGGCGAGAACTAGATTCAAAAACGGCCACCTTCAATCCGTGAAACTAGTGCACATTTGAGAAAGCGAATGCGCGCAGCGCTGAGGCGAGAACTAGATTGTGAAACCGTTCCGCCGTCAATCCGTGAACCTCTCGGACATTTTACCAGTGAGTGTGCGCGGCGCCAAAACCGAAAACTAGATTTTGAAAACACGCCTGGGGTGAACGTTTTTTTTGGGGGTGGGTGGGGTGGGGTGGGGAAAACATCATTCCGCTAAGATCACCCACGGGAATTTATTTTCCTAATGCGGTGCTAAGATAACGGGGGGGTTATACATATTTTTTTATGGCTATCGGTGTTTACAAAGATGGTGTCGGCCGCGCGGGTTGAACCACCGACGAAACCGTCCAGGCGCTGGCGAACCTGTCCTCGTCCTCCCCCTCCTCATCCTCCTCCTCCTCTTCCTCCTCCTCCTCATCTTCCTCATCCCCCTCCTTTCTATCCGGAACGTCATCGCTTTCAAGGTTCTTATTTTCCAGGCGGGGATAGCTGAGGAAGAATGACTACCATTGCTCAAGCAACTGTGCTACTTGTGAAATAAAGTGAAGGTTATCTTTCGTTTCGTGGCAGTGGGGGTCTGAAGGCAGCATTTGTGTTATCCTCTTCGGCCTCTGGGTCGTCTCCGGCGCTCGGTGAGTTCTGGAGGCCCGAGGGGCAGCACGCGCAACGGGCTGGACCTGCCCTGAGGGCGTCCACACAACGCGCACATCAAACACACACACAATACACGCCTCCCCCCGTCCAACCACCCATCCCGCTCCAGAGAGCGCACGCCATTCGCGTGCGCCGGCGGGGATGCCGAGCGCCTTCGCCAGGCCCTCGGGCGGAGAGAGCTCGCACAGGATCCTGAGCACCTGCCAGGACAGGTCTCTTCGTCGTCGTCGTCGTCATCGTCGCGGTCTTTCTCCTCGTCCTGCTTCTCCTGCTCGTCACCTCCTCCTCCTTTTCCTCCTCCTACTCCTTCTCGGCCTCCTGCTCCACCTGGTCGTCCTCGCAGCCCTTCTCCCCGTGTGCCTCCGCCGCCTCTTCTCGTCCTCCCGTGCCTCCCAGGGAGGAGGAGGAGGAGGAGAAGGGAGAGGAGGAGGAGGAGGAGGAGGAGGAGGAGGAGGAGGAGGAGGAGGAGGAGGAGGAGGAGGAGGAGGAGGAGGAGGAGGAGGAGCGAAGCGTACGACGACGACGACGACGTCCCATCCTAAAGGCCTGCACCACCGCCTCCGCGATCAGGTCGGGTTAACCTGAGATCGCGAAACGCCGCACGGGCAGCCGATGTCCAGTTAGACGGCGCCTGGGCAAGCGAGGGGGGGGAGGCAACGCAAAGTGTGATAAATGTGCACGGCTATATATAGTTCTTCTAACACATGGATGGTGCAGTGCGTTATCCCCCAGCGTGTGAGTGGGTCTGAGGCCAAAACGCGATTCTGAAGGACAGGAGAGATAACAGAGGCTAAGCGAGGGCAGGTCGCATAATGGAGTTGTCTATCGGGGCAGTCAGTGCAGCCTAGTATACACATGCTTTGTCCACGCTCACTCAGAATCCGATGAGTTGTCATCCATCCTCCTGCGGCCGTGCGCAGCCAAGCCCAGGCCCAGGACGGCGGCACTGTTTTCAAGAGAAGCCGCGTAGGCTCAAGGTTCACAGCATCAATCTCAGACGAGCGAGAGGGCCACCATTTCTTCAACCTCTTTATGAACAGGTCAGGCAGGGTCGAGGCTGGCAGCAACGGGTAGCATGCATGTAGGGCAGCACGCTGCACTTTTTGCCGAGGGACTGCAGTCTGGGCCGCACGCGCGGCAACAACGGCACGGTGACTAGCGGGACTGTGTGTGCCATTTTTCGCATCGTCCAAGACTTCAGCGAATGCTCGACACTGCCAATGATCAGGGTATCGACGCGACCGAGGAAGAACAGTGAGGCGACAATGGTCCCGATTCTCAGCATCATCATTGGTGCACCGGTCAAGCCATCGAAGCACACGTTGAAACTCAGGAACAGTATCCAGGGCCATGCGCACACGCGTGGCCGTACACAGTGACAGAAGTGTGTTGACCTTTGGCCCATTCCACTCACGCAGGAAATACCAGGCAACAGTGCTGAACGTGCCAATCGGGATGCGGAGCGCGGAGGCGAGGGCACCTAACTCCAGGTCGAACAGACGGCGGGGCGGAGGAAGATATTGAGCAACATAACTCAGCGTAGGCACAGCACGAGTTTGGCATACCACTCCCGAGACAGACGTAGCCTGCACACCCTGGCCAATCGCTTTAGCCCTAGACTGGTACTTTTTGCAGGGCCCCTTCCAAGAGTCCTCGAGAGTGGCACCAGGTCCCACGAACATACCCAAGTAGAACAGCTTCGACGCCACCTGGCAGGACGTCCACCGCGGGAGGTAAAGCCTAAGATATTGTGCAACTCTCCCTTGCAGCGCGGGCGTAAAGGCAGAGGCGACAGGCGCCAAGAAACACTTGGGCGGCTTGAGAGCGAGGTGTGCGACCCGCTCCGAGACTCCCATGATTCTGGCAAGCGTCCGCAAACTCTGAAGCCGTTTAAGTACTCCCCCAATGTCATCAGCACAAGCTCTGCTAATCCCCATCCTCCCCCTCTCCAAGGACACATGCAAGTCATGAAGAGTAGGAGTAAGAGCAACAGCAAAAAGCGATCCAGACAAAGCGTCACCCTGGATAATCCCAAACCGAATCCAGACAGCAGAAACCATTGTCCCACGGCATGACATGGTCCCCATCGATGGCAGTGCACAGGATATGTACGAGCATGAGCAGAGCAGCAGGGCAACCCATACGCTGGAGCACAATATATAGATACTGCTGAGACAGACTTGGGAAGGCGTGTCCATAGTCCAGAGCATATAAGATTGGGCATTCTTCATCAGCTTCAGGTCGGCACGAGTACGCTCGGGCAACGGCATCAACTTCAGCAACATTCATTGCAAAATTGCGGCCTCTCATATAACCTCGCTGCGAAGGTGGCGCAAAAGCATCCAGAGGTTTCCGAATCGCATAGTTGCCGAGGCGGTGATGATCTTATAGCTCGTGTTCCTAAGGCCCAGGACCCTGGCGGCATTGACATCCCTGGAGAATTCCCCAGCCTGTGTGTCACCATCGAATTCTCCTTTCGGTAAAAAGGCCTGCAGTGTCTTGCTCTCGCTGGCAAAGGGGGCGAAACCGCAGAACTTGTCGAGCAGCGCGTCGTGCAAGAGTTCCACTCCGTGCGGGCTCGCTGCCCACGCAGCGTAGCAAAGACGGTCGCATCCAGGGGCAGAATCCGTGGCACGTGCCAGAACCTTCTTCATCACATAGAGGTTAGGGGGCGCGCGCGACGAAAAGCCGACGGGCTGGGCGAACTTATCCACGTATTTTTCAGCAGCCGCACGCGGCCACGACTTGCGAGCGAAGATGTTGCCCCAATGATCCCCGAGAGCTTTGCGCCGAGCTTCAGGGCCACCCACAGGGGCTCCATCGACCAGGACATCCCGAAGAACGAGTCGACGCGCGAAAGGGGCCCAGATACGAGCACGACGTTCCAGGGCCAGTAGACGACGGCGGATCCGAGAAGCTGACGCCCCTCCTCCATTCAGATCACCTCCTCCATCCTGAGCATCAAGACGAGCACGAAGTTGCTCTCGATCCAACTTCGCGGCATTGAGCTGCTGCAGATTGCACCACTGCATGAAGGATGCCGCGTGCGCAAGCTCAACCCGAGAGCCATGCACTTCGAGAAAATCAGCCGCAGCAGGGTGAGATCCCAGAAGCCGCTCCGCAGCCTAGACATCTTGTCTCCGCACTGCGCGCGATGTGGCACGAGCCACCAGCAAGGGAGTGCGAGGGTCGTGCGGACGGCGGAACGTGATACGATCACGAGCCTCACGGCTGGCCTCTGACATCAGATACTTGTATCTCTCAAGTCCCGGGGCGGAGCTCATGTTCTCATTTTTTTTTTTTTTTTTTTTTTTTTTTTTTTTTTTTTTTTTTTTTTTTTTTTTTTTTTTTTTTTTTTTTTTTTTTTTTTTTTTTTTTTTTTTTTTGTTTTTTTTTTCTCTCTCCAGCCTCCAGGGAACTCTTCAACATCGATTTGAACTCAGCCGACATACATATATGCTTGGGAATGGGACGTTCCTCGACTGCGGGAGGACGACGCTGACGAAACAAGACAACGTGGGCCGCATGGTCACTGATCTTCTGTCTCGACAAAACCCCAGGCGCTCCCTCCACTTTGGGCGTGATCGTCATCTGCGTCAGAGCCCAGCCAGGCCACGAGCACCAGAATCGATCAATAGCGGCGACATCATCGGCCTTGGCATCGTAATGCGTCGCAGCCGCAGATGTGACCTCAACGAGGGAATCGAGTGTGGGGGGCCAGACAGGGGCGCGGGCGTGCAAGGGCCTGGGGACCCGCTGGGCCTCATATGGCTGCGAGAAGCTCAACTTTTCCTCAGCGGCAAAGTTGAAATCACCGTGCGCTATCACTACAAAGCTTTCAAGGGGGGCCTCAGACAACGCGCGATCCTGGGAAATCGCACCGCGCACATCCCGAATTTCATTAACGGTTGAATCATGGTTGTGTACATTCCAATGGACGAGAGTGGTATCCCCATCCGAAAAGCAAGCTCTCAAAACTCGGCCAGCTACATGCGAGCGGGGGGCGGCGGTGACGCCATCGGGCGGCGAGGGCTGACCATTTTTGATCACGCCAGGCGCGACCGTGGCTACCCCACCTCGGATGCGCTCAGCGGGATCCTCCCCGCAGAAGCTCGAAAATATCAGAGCCCCAGGGAGAGCCTTCTGGAAAAAGCTAGTTCGCTGGATTTTATCAGGTCTAACCTCCTGAATTGCCGAAATCGAAGAGCCTAAGCACAGACGCTTCAAATGGCCCAACTTCACTGAAACATGTTTACCTGCATACTGGAGCAAAGCCCTACAATTCCAGGGGTTAAAGCGAAGACCACCCAGCGCCTCTGCATTCTGGAGAGAGGGCAGAGGACAGACTGCAAAGAGGCGTGCGAACCTACTAAAGGCACCACTGCGGCTCAGCGTCTGGCTCAACAGCGCTGCTGATCGCGGTGGCGAGCACCTGCTTGTCGAGGCCGAGCTTGGTGAGCGTGGCGGCGTTCCAGTGCACCTTCGTCGGTGTACGGCCCTCGAACACTTCCAGCTTGAGGAGCGGGCCCCACCCCACGGACAGCCAACCCCTCTCACGGTCGAAGAAGAGGCGGTGGGCAGCTCCCACAGCAGGGGCCAGGAGCGACCTGACCTTGCGTCCCGTGGTCTCGAGCTTGATAGTGCGCGGGTTCTTGTCCCCGCTAACATGTAACTTGGTGACTCCCTCACCACTGTGCGTATCCACTTCGAACTGGCGCCACTGCCCGTCCACGCGGAGCATGGAGAGAGCTTTGGCGACGCGGCGAGCCGCAAGGCCTTCACCACCAACGACGCGAATGATGAACACCCGTGAGAGGACATCACGGCATTCAATGGACCACCAGTCGTCTGCGAAGCCAGCATCCACAAGCCATGGCTGCAGCACCTCCTGCACCTTGGCCTTCGATGCGAGCTTGCCCGCGTTGACCTTGATGATCGAGTAGTCCACCTCGCGCTCGAACGACGGCGAGAGGACGATGGGCTTGTTGGGCTTCTGGTTGGCCGTGACCAGGGCCTCCTGCAACAGCTTGGCGCTCTCCTGAAGTGCGACGATATCTTCCGAGTGGGCCTCGACCTTCGTGTCCACGGACGCGATGATGGACGAGAGGGAATCGTACTTCTGCGTGAACTCACGACGAAGCTCTTCCAGTCGCGGATTGAGAGTATCCTGAATCTGCTTGTCCAGTCGCTTCGGGAGCGACGCCATCTCGGCCTGGCACTTCTGGAAACACTGCTCGAAGTGAGCCTTGAAGGAATTTGCAATGGTCTCAGACTCGCTAGATATGGCCTCCGATACGGACTGGGCGACCACGTGTCAACATCCTTCTTGAGCGCCTGGAGCTGGTCAGACACAATGCTGGTGCAAAGCGCGCGGATGTGCTCCTCAGAGAGCTCACCCATGGAGACCTCCCCGTCGCTGTCCTCGGCAGCCATGTCTGTGATAGCAGGAGGAGCGGTGGGAGTAGGACAAACAGCACCACGCGAAGCACGAGCAGCACGCTGCCCACGAGGAGTGACAACCTTCGCCTTGCCGGCTTTGATGACTCCAGCACCGCCATGCGTCGACATCCGACAGACAAAATGACTGTGTGTGAATTCGCGTGCGGGGCTGAGTGGGGGAACCCAAATCCCCCAGTGAAGGATGAGAAGAAGGGATGCCAGGCAGAACTGCCTTGCCTGCCGCGGACTAGCGGTATCCCTGAATGCCTTGGGGCTGGAAGCCCCCAAAGCCATAGTCTTGAGCCAAAGTGGCTACGGAGGAGGAGGATGATGATGATGATGCTGATGATGCTGATGATGATGATGATGATGATGAGGAGGAGGAGGAGGAGGAGGAGGAGGAGGAGGAGGAGGAGGAGGAGTAGGAGTAGGAGAAAGAGGAGGAGGAGGAGGAGGAGGAGGGGGAGGAGGAGGAGGAGGAGGAGGAGGAGGGGAGGAGGAGGAGGGAGGAGGAGGAGGAGGAGGAGGGGGAGGAGGAGGAGGAGGAGGAGGAGGAGGAGGAGGAGGAGGAGGAGGAGGAGGGGGAGGGGGAGGAGGAGCAGGGGGGGAGGAGAAGGAGGACAACGGGGAGGAGGAGGAAGGCGACGGAGGGTAGAACCGCTTCGCCCGCGGACCGCCTCGCTGGCGGACCGCCTCGGCCAGCCCGACCCGCTCCCCCCTGCCCGACTCGCCCCTTAGGGCCCGCCCGCCCGCTCGCTCTGATGTGCAGTCCGACCGCCCGTCAGGGTCCGCCCGCCTGGCCCGCGCGACAAGGACCGCTCGCCACCCCCGACCTCTGCGGGCCCGCCATCAGAGCGGTCCGCCCGCGAAGCGGCCCGCGAGCGAAGCGGTCCCGGGGTGGAGCGGCCCGTGGCGAAGCGGCCCTCCGGTGAAGCGGTCTCGTGCCCGAGGTCAAAGGGGGGCTGGGCCATCTCTCCTCCTCCCGCTCCTGTCATCCGGCGATGTCTTTTTTTCCACCCCGCGGCCCTGGAGAGGCCCTTTCCCCCTCCCCCAGGGGTAGCTTTCCGCCCCAGATCCGTCTCTGATGCTCCAGGGGATCACGCGCCGGGGTTGCAACCATCGGTCTACGGCGAGCGAGGGGGGAAGTGAGAAGGAGAAGGCCTTCTCAGAAGGCTCTGGAAACTTGTCAGAAGGTCAGGGAGCTTCCGAGAAATCTGAGAAGGCCCGCCCCTTCTCACCTCCCCCCCCTCGCTCGCCGCCGAATCGGATCGCAACAGATCTGGGGCCCTCCGGGGGCCTGCAGCGGCGTGGCGGTGAAGTCGCAGCGGAGCACGTCCGCCGCCTGCGCGCACGGGGGCTCGCCAGCAGCGTCCTCTGCGTCCCCGGCGGATTCGGGCCCGTCCTCGTCGGCGGTCAAGGTCTCGGCACGCGGGGGCGCGCGGGCTCCAGGAGGGGGGGGCTCGACCCCTGCCACGGGAAGATCGTCGACGAGATCGGCGGGGAGGGGGCGCTCTTGCCACCATGAGGCTTGCCTGCGAGGTTCTCACTTCCCAACCATCCTGTGGTGTCGGGCCCTCGTTTTGGAGAGACAGCGCCCCGCGTCCCTCCTCCTTCCTTCCTTCCTTCCCCCTCGCCCTCCTCCCTTCCATGCCTCTGCCCTCCGCATGAATCTGTTTCGGCACACCCCTTACACGTTTTGTGGCCCCATATGGAGCTCCACCGAAAGCCTCAGTGGCAAAGTTCGCATGGCGGCCCAGCCCAATTTCGGCGCACCCCTCACACGTTTCGTGGCCCGATAGGGAGCTCCACCGAAGGCCCCAACGACAAAGTTCGCATGGCGGTCTTGCCTCATTTCGGCGCACTCCTCACACGTTTCGTTGCCCTGTAAGGAGCTCCACCGAAGGCCCCAATGGCAAAGTCTGCATGCCGGCCCCGACCCATTTCCGCGCAGCTCTCACACGTTTCGTGGCCCCATGGGGAGCTCCACCGAATGCCCCAGTGGCAAAGTTCGCATGGCGGCCCCGCCCCACTTCGGCGCACCCCTCACACGCTTCGTGGCCCCATAGGGAGCTCCACCGAAAGCCCCAATGACAAAATTCGCATGGCGGCCCCACCTCATTTCCGGCGCACCTCTCACACGTTTCGTGGCCCCATGGGGAGCTCCACCGAAGGCCCCAGTGGCAGGGTTCGCATGGCGCCACCGCACACATTTCGGCGCACCCCTCAAACGTTTCGTGGCCCCACAAGGAGCTCCACCGAAGGCCCGGGCGGCAGGGTTCGCATGGCGCCACCGCACCCATTTCGAAACACCCCTCACGCGTTTCGTGGCCCCACAGGGGGCTCCACCGAAGGCCCTACAGGCAGGTTCGCATGGCGCCACCGCGCCCATTTCGGCATACCCCTCACGCGTTTCGTGGCCCCCCAAGGAGCTCCACCGAAAGCGGGGCTCACAACCGCGGTACTCACAATTGCATACGGTTGGGTCCGTCGCCAGGATCATTGGTTTTTGAAAAGTTGGTGCCTAATATTCTTACTGTGCCTGTTCCTCGGAGGTGCATCGGGCTCCCGGGGTTCCCCACCCCCGGTGCCTCGTATTATTGCGTTGCCCGTCCCTCGGAGATTCCTGCGGTTTCCCGGGTTCCTCGGATTCCCCAAGTTCCTCATGCTCCCCGCCCCCAGGATCACTTTCAAAAGGACATCCCCTGATTGGGGTCGCGCCAGATTATTTTGTTTTCTGCCACGGTAATCTTAGCCCAATTCCACGATGCAGCCGAGATGAAATGGAGCTGGCGAGTCAGCAAGCTGTTCTGCCACAGGACCGTCCCCGCCCTTCCTCCTTCCCCAGAGAGCCAAGGTTCAGTGCACGGGCTCACCTATTGCAGGGCTGGCCAGTGCGCCCTCTGGCGGGGAGGGGGTGAGGGCGAGTCGTGGACGACATCAATGTGTATGCGGACGTCGAGGGTTCATGCAAAGGCCTCCTGAGATAGTGTGATCGTAGCAAGAGGTGGCCGCATGCCCAACTCAACGATTGTGGTTCCGAGGGCGATCTGTCAACTCTGGAGCATCACAAAAATGGACAGCGCGGACCCCAAACTTTGATGCATTTCCACCCATGCGGTGCAATGTAGGTGGTGAAATCAATGCGGTGCAGTCTAGGCGGTGCCTTACATGTCGTACAATACAACCCAATTCAAAACAGTGCATCCCAACGCATAGCAATGCAATGCAAAACAATGCAACGAAATGTATCTCAATGCGAAACAATGTAAAGCAATGCGAATCAATGTACAACAATGCGCAACAATGCACAACAATGCAAACCAATGCCGAATAATGCAAACAACTACAATGCGAAGCAATGCAACGGAATGCGAAGCAACACAAGCCAATACAAAGCAATGCAAGGCAATGCACATCAATGCATTGCAAAATAACTCAATGCAAAACCATGTAAAGCACCGCGAAGGAACGCAAGGCAACGTAAACCATTGCAGAGCAGTGCAAACCAATGTAAAGCTACTTCAAGTAATGCAAGCCAATTCGAAGCAATGCAAAGCAATACGAGGCAATCCGAAGCAACGCAAAACCATGCGAGGCAACGTAAGGCCACGCAAAGCAGCGCGACTGCAATGCAGCGCGCTGCGATTTGCAATGCGCAGCGATGCCAAGAAATGCGGCGCAATGCGACTGCAACGCAGTGCGGTTGCAGTGCAGCGCGGGGGAAGCGCAACTGGGCGGCGGCGACGGGCGGGAACGGGGCCGCCAGGGCCGCGCACGGGCCTTGTGCTAGGAAGATCGTGCGGCGACGGGCGGGAACTGGGCCGCCGGGGCCGCATCTGGATACACTTCCTCAGAAGAGAACTGAGAAGCCCTAAGTGCAAGCACTGTTTGGGGGACACAATGTCAGCTTCGGCTTGCCCCTGCTTGCACCTGCTCTGACGGAATTGAGGAAGCAAGCCCAAGATCACGAGCTATTCAACCTGACGAATCGAGCTAACAATTCGACCTCGTGTCTGTCGAGTGTCTCTCAATCGACGCCGCAACGAGATGTGTCAACGTAATTGTGGCACCCTGGTGAATACAAATGACTCATTGCCGTTTTCATTCGCCCAGATATGCAACACCTACACTCGACGCTGGTCGTATGACGAAAGATGGGGCCCTATGATGGGTCGGGTACATGTGGGCCCTCGCGTTCGCATCCAGAAGACACCACATCTCGGAATGTCCTGGACGACCGCTGCAATTACTTCATTTGTTCGTGTACGGGCCAAAACTTCTACGACAGAATGCGGAGATTTCGTCATCTGACGTGTCATGACGGAGCAGCTCGTTTCTTCTCCATCTCGGCTCCTCTTCCACTGCAGCAGCCTCACCAGCAGCAACACGAGCAGCGACATGGGGAGCGAGGGGCATCCGACGGTCCAGTTTTGCGGGAGGACGGGGTGGATGACTTGGAGTGTGGGCTTGCGTGTGCAGTGCAATGTGTCGCAGTCAATTCCAGAGTGCCGATGCGGATGCATCCGACACCTTCCAGGTTTGAAGCAAACACTTGCTGCGGCGCCGGCCAACACGAATCAATGTTGCATGTACCAGGCCCTGCGCGCATCTGTTAACGATACCCGCGCAATCCGCGAAGACGTCTGCAACGCACTTTCTGCGAAAGCCGAGGGGACAGTGTGAATGCCATGTAATGATATTATCCGAACTCCTCCGCATTCATGCCATGTTTTTGCGACATGCAGTTTGGGTCCGCCACTCCATGGCTGTGGCATTTAGCTTCGCACCTACTGGACGCATTCGAGATTTCCGAAGCGAGTAGCATGGCAGACGTGATATGGGCATCGCTCTTGGGTGGGAATGCAGACGAACCCCTGCATGAGAAGGGCGGATTTGGCAGCCCCGGTGATTCGGAAGTGCTACGCAAGCTGTTGTCGACCCTCAAGACTTGCAACGAAAAGACAATAGAAATGATCATGGCCGCTGAATTCATGTGCCTCTGGGTGGCGACTGACAGCACGACAGCGCAGGGCGTCTGGCGTGCTGAGGCCGACCGCAATAAAGGCAATAATGGTAACGAGAAGGGCGGCCAAGACCAAACGGGATTCATATCAGTGAGCCAACAGTTCATAACACCTTCGGCCAGACGACCTGCACAAGATCAAATGCTTCCCTGCGGCCAATACCGCACGTTCTGATTCGAGAGGCGGCCCTGCGATCGATGAACTCGAAGAGGGCGTCCCGTATGGCAATCTGCAGAATATGTACAATTCAAGCCAGATGAAACTGGTCATTCGCGTGCACCCAGGATGTGCCGAACTGGAATATATCACCATCAAGCACCGCAGGGGCCGCAGATGTAACGTTAAGCAGTGATTCGGGCCAGCCCCCCTGTGGAGCTCTTGAGCGGACGGCCCAAGACCCTTCCAATGACACAGGCCTCGATTTCGGAAGAAGAAGACTCGGCGCGAGGTGCCGTCTGATGCTTTGGATGAGCTCGCTGCTTCCTCGGCTGGAGGCCGCCCAAGTGGGGTCAGAAGACCACGCTGCATCGCCGATGCGTCGGCGCGGCGGCGCGATAGTCGGACCCGACCCACTCCGACCCCATATGGTCGCCTGGATTGGCGCCTTCGGCAAGGAACGCCCAGACAGGCGCACTTATTGGAGCCAGAACCGCTAGAAAATTGGGCACCCACCTCATCGCTCTGTCTGGTTCCGAGCTGCCCAGAATCCACGCGCAACTCCGCCACCGCCTCCGCTCCTGCCGCTGCTTCTCCGTCTCCTCCTCCTCCTCCTCCTCTTCCTGCTTCTTCTCAGTGTCCCTTCTTCTCCTCCTGCTCCTCCTCATCCTCCTCCTGCTCCTCCTTCTCGTCTTCCTGCTTGTTCTTAGTGCCCCTGCTCCTCAAACCGCTCCTTCCCATCCTCGTCCAGATCCGTCTGTTCCTCCTCCTCCTTCTCCTCCATACCTTTTCCTTCTAAATGACTCCTCCGTGTCACACCACGAAGCCAGTCGGAAGGGCGGGCCGGGCGTTTCGCCTGAGACTTCCTTACCATTTCTGATCGTGAAGCTTCACGGATGGAGGGCGGGCCGCTTCCGACACGTGGTTCTCGGCTATGGGCCGCGCTCGTTCGTTTCAAACATGTGCAAGAGCTTCACGGACTGAGTGAGGGCATGCGGCTCTCGCCTTGGCGCCGCACGCATTCCACTTCAAATTTTGCAATCGTTTTACGGATTGATGGCGGGTGGTTTTCAACATGTGAGTCTCGCCTGAGCATCGCGCGCATTTGTTTTCAAATCTGCAAGAGTTTCACGGATAGAGGGCGGCTCCTTTTCAAGATGTGGCTCTCGGCGCCGCGCACAATCCTTATAACATTTGCAAGGGTTTCACGGAATTGACAGGTTAGCGTGCGAAGAATAATGTGTTCGAGCGATTCAGGGCTATCAGGGCGCAACAATTACGTTGATTCGCGGTTTTGAATCCGAGGGATGATGCTCTGGCACAATTCAAGGTCGCACGCTTCAAGATCTTCAGATGGTTGCCTCCTAACGGGGCATTTTCGTCAGTGGAAATGAACCCTTCTATGGGGCCTATGAAGAGGGAGCTCGGAGGGACGATTTACTCCAACATCGTTGATGAGTCTTGGGTTTGCACTGGCCATTTCTTCTTACCCCCTTCTTCTTCCTGTTCCTCCTCAGTGCCCCTCCTCCTCCTCCTCCTCCTCCTTCATCGTTCCCCTCCTCCTCCTCATCCTTCCCCTCCTCAACACCTTGCTGCGGCTTTGTGGTTGCCGTGGACCTTCCATGGAACTCCTTCTTCCCCTCCTCATCAGGAAGAGGACATGGGGATGGGAAGGAGGACGCGCGAACGCAGGGAGAGAGAAAGAAGACTCGAGGAGGAACACGAGAACGAGGAGGCAAGAGCGGCCGAACCCTCAGCTGAGCCGCCCGCGTCGTCGCCAGGCGAGGAGGAAGGCCGCACTGGAGGACTCGGGCTTTGCGGCACCTCCGGCCGCTCTCTCCTCCTGTTGGTGCTGCTCCGGCTGCAATTCCTGCTCCGACTCCTGCCGCTCCCCTGTTCCTGCTCCTCCCGCTGCCCCTCCTGCTTTGGACTCATCTGTGCGGACGAGCTCCGACGTGCACCGCCTGTACAAGGAGCGGTGCACCACCGATCCGCTATTGAGACGCTGGTGCGGTAGAAGTGGAGACGAGCACCGCAATGGCTCGCCCCAAAAAGACGGCAATCGGCTGCTGCCAATCCCGGACCGGTGACTGTGCACAGCCCGTGCCACGGAGATGGCTTTGGTGCCGGGTGAGGCTTGCCAGCTGCTGCAGCAGACGCGACAGCTGCGGCCCATGCAGTCCGCCGAAGTTGAGTGCACAGCTCTGCGCGTGGTGCCGCCACGAGCTCAATACTTCCTTGCTGTCGCAGCCTCGGCAGCAATCGCGACAGAACGAGCAGTCGCCGAATGGCCGCGGCAGTTGGTCACGCTGACGACCATGGCGTCACCGTGAAAAACTGGGAGCGACCAGTGGCCCCAGCGCTGGAAGTCCACGCGCGGCTCGCACATGGTTGCAATGGCCAGCTCTGAAAACACGACCTCGCGTGTGGTTGCAAGGCCGGCTGTGTGAGCGTACGTCGTGAGCTCGTCGCGGAATCCATCATGCAGACGATTGTGGGTCTCACCGATCATGCAGGAGATCGCGTGGTCTCCAAGCTTATCCAGTGCGTGACCACAGACCCTTCCAGCACGCGTACGGTGCTGGCAGAAACGTGCAGCGCCGAAGAGCGGCATTCTAAGACGCTGGCGGAAATTGATGCAAAACTCATCGTCCGACCATGGGGCCAAATCCCTGGTGGCGTTGGCCGCAAATCAACCCCACTGTCCGGACCGCCTCCAGACAGTCAGTGCTTGCGCTGCCCAAGCGTCCCTGCAGAGAGCACGGTATCGGCCGCTCGAAGCATGACATCCACAATTTATGGCGGTCTCGCAAGGCTGCGCGTGTGCTCGAGCGAAAACGTGTGGGCACCTGTTTGCGCATCAAGCTCCGCCTGCGGCATTCCCCACGTATAGAGGAACAGCCAAGTCGCCGCCAACCGGCTAAACCAGTCCCTGGCAACAGCGAGCATGCCGGAGAGCTCGTATCCTAGGTCGATGACAGCTTGCGGCAAGTGGGCGGCAAGCTGCCGAGAGGCTCTCGGCAGCGCGCGGAGGAGCGTGGCGAAGCTGCTTCTGCTGCTGCTGCTCCTCCTCTTCTTCTTCTTATTCCTCCTCCTCTTCCTCCTCCTCCTCCTCCTTCCCCTCAACGTCGTCATCGATTTCCTCCCCCGCCCCTCCCGCTTTGGGGGGACCCCCCCCTCCCACCTTTCTCCTGGTACTCCTTCTGTTCGCCTCGTCGGTGGCGCGGGACGTAAAAGACAGCTCGGTTCACCAACTGCGAAGGTTTCCAATGTGATAGTAATGCAAGATTTGTTCCGATATTGAGACTGTTGAAGAACGCACGAGAACCCTAGCCCGACAACCACCCCCGTTACACCCCAGGATCACTCCCCCTGAGAAGAAACGCCTCGCTCAACTTCTTGAGCCTGGCCGCAAGCATACAATCGCACACCACGATCATATGGCCATTAACAGTCAGCTGGCAGTCCTCCCCGCCCCCAGAGCGTGCGACCGCCATAGCCGTGGCGCACGTCTGGCAGAGGACCTAAGGAAAAGCTGGCGGTATACCATCCCCAGCGACAGGGGTAACAGCTGTGGACAGTATAAGGTTGAAGTTCGCAGGAGGCACTTTGAACCAGGGGTTGCGCGAGTGCTGCATTGCAACTATTCTGAAGGGGGCCTGATGGCATTGTGAGCTGCCACCCTGTGCCCAACATGTACTGGAAACGTGCACCTTTCTTCACCAAGTGTGTGTTCCCCCATTGTTGGCGCCCATCGAGTATGAACTTGTAGTTAAGCCCAGCCCTCTGGCAAATTAATTACCACACGCCCGAGATTGGAGGGCACCAGCGCAGATCCGAATCTTCTCGAAATTGGGCATCACGAGCGTCCTGGACCCGCTCCTCAGGAATAGGAGCAGCAGGAACGAACGAACGAACGAAAAAGCCATACGCCACTAGGCGCGTTGGCAAAAACATGCGTCTAGCAATGCTCGGCGCGAGATCAAGGAGAAAAGGCGGGCAGCGGAAGCAGGAAGGAGGAAGAGGATAACACATTTGTCATGCATGGTGTTGCTTATGTTACCTGCCAGGGCGACCCGGCGCGAAAAACAAGGAAGTATGCTACATGTGGTCGCTTGCCCCTTCAGGGCGTGAGATCGCGTCTGCAGCTGCTCTCCACTGTGTTGGGTTCTTCAGACATCGCAGCATTCGCGAAATTCGCGGGCACAACGGGCCAAAGGCGTTCCAGAATCTTCGGTACGAGGTTTACGTTTGTTCGTCGTTGAGCGCGCGGGGCGGCCCCTGGGGGTCCCTGGACGAAAACTACTCTGGCCTTCTCGGGTCATGGATGCCAGAGCTCCCGGGGCTGGTCTTCTGCACTCAATATCGCCCAAGGAGCGACCCAAGCGAGCTCCAACGGGGCCCAATAGCCGAGAGGAATGCGTGGGACGCCACAAGATGGCCCGAAGAACTCCATAATGCCGCAGGATACCATCAAGATGGTTCCAGACAGCCCCAAGAAAGCTCCCAGAGGCTCGGTTTCATTAGTTTCCATAAGGTTTTTGATGGATGTTGATTTCACTGCCTTTCCGAGCTTCCGATTGCCGCAGACAGCCCAAGAGGCCTCAAGATCGGCCCAAGACAGCTCAAGAGGCTCCCAGGACTGCCCCAAAACTGCCCAAGAAGGCCCCAAGACGGCACAAGAGGCCCCCCACGACGGCTCCAGAGGCTGCCGAGAGGTTCCAAGAGGGAGAATCCGAATTAACTTGTCGGGTCATTTCCTCAACAATTGCCTCCGCGATTGCCAGTTGGCCCCCACAGGGGCCCCCAAGACCCCCGAAGAGGCCCCAAGAGGCCACCAGGAGGCCCCACGAGGCTCCAAAAATGCCCTCGCGAGCCCGCAGGCAAGAGCGAACTATACAAGGAGCGACGCGATGGAATTCGGCAGGCCCCCTGCGGTCCCTCGCCGTGCTAGCCGTCGAGGGTAGGTAATCAGATGAGGATGCCATGGGGGATGAGAAGCATGCGCGAAGGCATGCGAGGAGCGGCCTCGCGCACTCCGACGGCCCATTCTCCTGGGACGCGAAGAATACGAGTGAAACGTGCTCCCAACGCTAGGCCCACGCATGTGACAGCTCCCGGACATGCAAAAACACGAGTGAGATGCGCCCGCAGGGCTGCGGAAACCTTGGCACCTCTCACACACTTCTTCTCTGACATTCTTCTGGGACGCGTAGAGATGCACGTGAGCAACACCTTCATGGCTACGACACTGTCATTTCGGCACGCCCCTATGGCATTTCCTGCTCCACTCCGAGTTTCTCAATAAGCGTCGGGGGGGCGTCACCCCCGCCGACAGCCCCACATCGACCCCCGTCGCGGGCAGCCACCGCGCGCCGAAGGCGCTCCGACACCCGTCGCGGCACGACGACGAGGCGAGGTTGACCCCCGTCTTGAGCAGGGACCAACCGTCCCGGTATTCCTATAGGCCTACCACGAAATGTTCTTAGAACCCCCAAATGTCCTAAGAACAAAAACAATGTTCTCAGAACGTAGAGCCGATGCGCTAAAACAAGACAGTCCCAGCCAGAAATGTTCTAAGAAGATTTCGTGGACAACCACACATGGTTCTTAGAACATTGTTTGGTAGGCCACTAGGCACGCCAGCACGCTTGGCCACTGCTTGACCGTCAGGGGGGTATCCCCCAACGCTTGTTAAGAAACCCAGTGCAGTCGGACACGGGAATCGTGAATGATGTGCGCTCCGAGGCCGTTCGACCTCCCACGGGGCGCCGGCACGGCCTCAAGAAAAACGTTGCAACGGCTGGTGCCGACCTTCGTCGATGCAGCATCCCAGACACCCACCGATTGCAGAATGTGCGAGCAAGCCTCCCCCGATAGGGGCTCGCCGTGACTCCCGCTCTGCGTGCTCCATGACGCATTCGCTTTCGGCGCGCAGCTCTTGTGGCTTTCCCCGTCTTGCAACACACAGCGGAGGCCATACTCGCGTCCTGGGCCAAACCAACATATTTTCGTTGCGCTTCTTCAGCAGCTGATTTCGCCAAGCTCGGTCCTCAACGATCGCTCTAACGCCTGCCACGCATCCACGCAATGTTCGTGAAACGACCTGCGATCAGGCCGCTCATTTGCATATCGCGAAAACGGCGTTACCGAAGACGGAGTCGATGCGGTGCCGCGTTGACTCCAAGGGTAACTGGGCAGTTTTACGACAGGGAATCATGCAGGACTGGCCTCTCCAGCAGCCAGCCCCACGTGTGGAGTGCCAGGGTCATAGAAAATTGTTGCTGTGCGGGAGTGGGATGCTTGGTGCTGTCGCTGGGGCAAACTCTGATTCTCGCTGGGCTGTATTCCGATGGTGCTTGCGGTATCCCAACCGGCGGCGGGCAATCGAGAATGCCTCCGATGGTCACGGCGCAGGGCTCAGCTGGCTTTGGAGGAGCAGAAAGCCAACCTGATCCAGAGAGTGATGGTTTCCTGCGCTCCCACTGTGCTTCAGCAAGCCACGGGCGCGTTGATGGACGAGGGCTGCAAGCTCCGCGCGCAGAGCGCAGCTACGTGTGCTATGCAAAGCGATCTGGTGCCGCCATCGCGTAGAACGAACACGTGTAACACGAGACATCGAGAAACTGCAGGCGCTTGATCTGGCTCCTGCTCACAAACGGCCAGGGTTGCTACGCATGGGAACAAACACGTAACGGAAAGGGGGAATGGTAAGGGAAAGGGAAGGGAAAGACGAGAGAGATGGGAGGGGAATGTGTAGGGTAGGGAAAAGGGAAGAAGGGTGCGGTGAGGAGTGGGCGTGGTTGGAGGGGGATCGAAATTCGGAGGGAGAATCGGACGGATGAGGCAAATAGGAAGTGACCATGATTGCCGTCTCCAAGAATGTTGTCTCCGATGCGAGGATACAGTCTCCTGGTCCTCTCCACCTCCTCCTCCTCCTCCTGCTCCTCCTCCTCCATTCCTTTTCCGTATCGTGTATATATATATATATATATATATATATATATATACCTACTCCCTGTCGCACCCCGAGGCCAATTTCGGGCCGGGCGTTTCGCCTGATATTTCCTCACCATTTATGACTCTCAAGCTTAAACAATGGCAGCAGTTTCACAGATGGAGGGCGGGTGGTTTTCAAAATGTGGCCCTCGCCTTGGCGCCGCGCACATTCGTTTTAACACTTTGCAAGAGCTTCACGGACTGGAGGCGGGTCGTTTTCAAAATGTGGCTCTCGCCTTAGCGCCGCGCACATTCGTTCTGAACATTTGCAAGAGTTTCACGGATTGAGGGCGGCTAGTTTTCAAACATTGCAAGAATTTCGCGGATTTCCATGATCAGCGTACCAGAAATGGTGTTTTGGAAAGGTTCAGGATTGGGCGGGTGCAACAGTAATGCTGGTTCGCGGTGCTGAAGTCGCCAAAACGGCGTTCTGGCAAGATTCCAGATCGCCAGGACACAGCAGTCAGGTTGATCCGTGGCGTGGAAGTCCCGAGAACAATGTTTTGGCATGCTTCCAGGTCTTCAAACGGTTGTATTCCAACGAGGCAGTTCCCTCAATGGGAATGAACCGTTGTAGGGGCCTGTGAGGAGGGAGCTTGGAGGGAGGGTTAATCCCAACATCGTTGATGGCTCTTGGATTTACACTGGTCCTCCTCCTCCTCCCTCTCCGCCCCTCTTCTGCCCCCCTTCCCCTCGCTCCTACCAACGAGATCTGCGATCTATGGGCTGCGTCCTCCCGGGGTAAAGCCCTGCCTCCTGCGGGTGGCGTGTGGCACCTGGGAGGGCGACGGCTACAAGTGGGAGTCTGCGGTCAGGAACTTTTGCCTAGCGTATCGCGGCGTCGGCCCCGGCGACGCGCTATGCCCTGCAAGCGGATAGTGTGTCGCTCCACTCTGCGGAGCTGGAGGCTCGGAAAGGCTTAGGTCGTCGACGCTCGGGGACTGGGAAGTGGCTAGCGAGTCGCGCCGAAGCGTGCTAGGTCAGAAGGGGCTGCGCGACACGCCAAGTTCCCGACCGTGACTGGTTGACTGTGGGGAAGCGCGACGGCGGGTGATGGCCCCTCCCACCTCCCCCATCTCACCCACACCCTCGCCCCCCTTTATGAACAAGCAAGTGCACATATATATATATATATATAATATATATATTATATATATATAATATAGTCGTACATACATACGCATATATATACATATACATATATATATATATATATATATATATATATGTAACTGTCGGAGCTCCGCGCGGAGTTCTTGGATCTTCGCTAACGCCTCCCTGGCGCGCGGTGCGTGCCAAGAAAATCCAACGCCGTTCCAAAACATCCGCGCGGAGCTCCAAACATTTGTATTGATGCCGTTTTTCTTCTTCGGCCCGACTCCCCCCTTTTCTGGTCCTGCTCCTCGCCCCTTTCCGCTTCCCGCGGCACCGGCGTGGCCGCTCCCGAGGCGGAGTCGCCGGGGTGGACGTCGCTGTCTAGGGCCTGAGGTCGCGAGAGCGCGGCGCTCGGCGGGGAAGGGGGGCGGCGGGGAGGAGGCGCGCGGATGATGGTAGGAGGCGGTGATGAGCAAGCGGGCGTGCGGGACGGACGGAGCAGGGGAGGCGAGAGGGAGCGGGGTGAAGATGTGGGGGGATACACGGGGAGTCAGGTGGGCAGAGAGAGCGGGGGCGAGTACGGAGGGAAAAGGGATATCGACGTAAATCGTACAGAGGATGGGGGAGGATGGAGGGATGGATGGCAGGAGAGAGAAAGTAATTGAATGGACACCGGATGACGATCAAACAATTGTGTGAGGGAGTTTGTCTTGTGAACTCACGTCATCCTGACCCCCGGCGCGCGAGGAAATGGGCCCGCCAACCGCCCCCCCGGTCCCGGAAACGGCGCCATCCGTCACCGCCTGCCAAACCGGCGCCCTCGCCTGAGACATCCTCCAAAAATCGCCCCCCGGACCCCCCCTAAGAGGCTCTCAACCGCCCCCCCGGTCCCGGAAACGGCGCCATCCGTCACCGCCTGCCAAACCGGCGCCCTCGCCTGAGACATCCTCCAAAAATCGCCCCCCTGACCCTCCCCAAGAGGCTCTCCGAGGGTTCCGGGGGGGGGTCTGGGGAAGATGGATCGGGGGGGGGGTCCCAGGGGTGTCCGGAGGGCTCCGGGGGGGTCGGGGGGTGTGCGGGGGAGCCCAGGGGGTCCAGAAGGGGGGGAGGGCAGGGGGGGAGTGGTGGGAGGGGGGGAGAAGGGGACACCGGGGCGCAATACATACAGATACATATACATATACATATACATATACATATACATACATACATACATGTATATATATATATATATTCACAAACTCCCGATCAACCGCAGAGCGGCGGCTACTCGTATACTCCTATCTCTCCCGATCAAGCATCTGTTTCGGTACATTGACAAGGCGTTTCTCTGAGGGAGCTTTGACCACCTCCTCCTCGCGGAGGAAATTGACGAGGACGGGGAGGACAATGATGAACAGTGAACGTGCTCAAGATGTTGAGGACGAACGAGGCGAGGACACTTCATATGAAAAATGACGATGGGGATGCAACACCAACCAATGCATGGCTGATTATCAATGAGGCGATCGACGGTGACACAGAAGAATCCGACTATACACCTTGCTACATGTAAGCCTGCAACATTTCGCCGCTCTCGCGCAACCTTCGATCCCGATGAGACAACATGTGTATTCTCATGAGGAGCCTACTGGCACGCACTTTTTCTGTATGGTGCCCCCTTGCTGCGGGAAAGCATGGGACAAATGCAGAGGACGAGGATCCCGACGAGGGTCCCCGGGCTGCTCCAAAGGTCTATCTTGACATGTTTTTCGAAGCGGGCCCAGCCGTGGCGGCGAGAGGGCTCCAGGAGGCCGAACGAGGGCCACCGTTTTCTCGACTTGAGATAGCGGGTTTCACGGGCACTTGCCTTGGGAACATTCGGCGGCGCGTTTGGAACCGGGGGGTGGCCCCCCCCCCAACACTCGGCGCCGTCAATCAAAACCAGAGGGGACTCCCGACTCCCGTCCCCCCCCAACCCTTCCCCCCGAACCTCTCCCCTCCCCCTCCCAAGGGGGGGGGTGGGGGGTTCAAAACCCCCTCCCCTCGGCCGGCGCAGGCGCTGGCGGCCGCCAGCAGCGCCGACGGCGGGGACGCAGGAACGATGACCAGAGGCAGCCCAAGGGGGGGGGTTCAAACCTCCCCCCCCGTGGCGCCGGCGCCGGCGCCGGCGCTGGCAGCGGTCAGCAGCGCCGGCGCTGGCGCCGGCGACGGCGGGGACGCAGCGACGATGACAAGCAGTACCACCACCACCACCAGCACCACCACCGCTTCAACCCACCACCACCACCACCCCACTACACAACCACTACCACCACCACCACAGCTACCACCACCACCACAACCACCACCACCACAACTCACCATCACCACCACCACCACAAAAACCCACCACCACCACAATCTACCACACCACCACCACCACCGCCACAACCACCACTACCAGCAGCACAACCCACCACCACCACCACCACCACCACCACCACCACCACCACCAACCGCACCACACCACCACCAGCACCACCTCCACAAACCACCACCACCACCACAACCCACCACCAC
>CAUYUJ010019115.1:767999-775499 GCA_963575745.1 Prorocentrum cordatum
GAAGAAGGCCTCGTCGTAGGCGTAGCCGTGCGGGCCCTTAGTCCAGCGCGTGTATATGTTGTCGATCTCGTCGGCCTGGCGCCTCGTGTAGTCAAGCTCCCATGGCATCGGCCCGTGCATCGTCTTGCCCATCTTGTCGTCGGTGATGCCGATTGCGCTCCTCATCGAGCTGATGGCGCAGTTGATGTCGTGGAGCTGCTCCTTGAGGTAGAGCTTCGCTTGGCTGCGCTCCGCCTCTTCATATGGGTTGAGGCTCTTCGCGTTCATGCGGCCTAAGGTGGTCACCACCTTCTCCCGCTGTTTGTGGAGCGCGTGGAGGGCCTTCTCGCAGTGCTCGGTTGCCACCTTGAACGCGACTGCTGTGCTCTGGAGTGTGTTGTGCGCGATCTCGAGCCTGTGCGCCGCCGTGCCCGCCACTTGGTCCGCCACTCCTCCCATGCCTCCTCTGTCGTGCGGCTTCTGCACTATCGTCGGCTGCAGATGCTCTTCTGCAGCTGGCTGCTGCGCCATCTCCCCCTTCTCCGTGTGCGCCTGCGCCGCCATCGCAGCTCTGGTCGTGCGCCCGCGGGGCGCTGGATCTGGACGTAGGCGGAGTGTCCGCCAGCAATGGATAGAGAGGCCGCGAAGATGCTCGAGTCGCAAATGTCCTCTGGTAGTATGTCGAGCTGTGTACCGATCCTCGTTTACCTTAGTGGTTCCCGCCTACTGTTGTACACCTTAGATATGTAGTAGTTTCCTTAGTTCCCAGTGGTTGGGCCGTAAGGAACCGTAGTAGGACCTTGATGTGAGGGTAGGCGTAGGCACGGTCGTTTGCTGCTGTCGGAATCCTGTGCCTTTCCTTCGTATGCTGCTCTTACTCACTCTACCCTCTGGAGGTCGGGAAAGGTAACAGTTGTGATAACTAAAGCGGGCAAGAGCTGGATGTATCTGAGCGGGAGAGGAGAGGTCTAACCGTGGTCGGATCACAATCGCATGGCTGTGATGGATGTTGTGGTGTGGTAGTACCCTGTGTATGCTGTCATAGTACGCGATGTGTACCCTGTAGCATGTACCGTCGTTCTGTATACTGTCCGGTGCGAGGTCGCAGATACGTCGGCTTCGAGCGTGCATCCACGATGCTGCATGACAGACAAACCCCGACTGTGTGGGGAACTAGTAGAGAGCTGATTGCCTAGGGAAGAGATGGTAGGTTGGGCAGTGGGAGTTGGTGGGGGGAGGGGGCGTAGGTAGTGGGATCCCGTGTAATGGTAGGGTGACGGCTGTATAATTAGAAGGTCTGCCGTCCCCCTCATTTTTTTTGCCATAGGCTGGTAATAGTCCCTTGGTCGTAAGTCCCGATAATACGTAGCCATCCGATATAGGTATGCCATCTGGCCTCCGTGTTGTTCGGCCTGGCTTCTGAGACTCGTCATACGAACAAGGTCTGCACTAATCTGCTGTGCAATTTTTTCCTCTCGGCTCACTGGCGGTGATGATGGTGGCCAGGCACGAGGGCGCCCCATGGGGTTGAGGCGTGGCTCGACGGCGCTGCTCGACAACGAGCTGCTGGCTCCGCTGGGCTGCGGGCCTGGCGGGAGCTGGCCCGCGGGGCTCTCTCGCTCGCGGCGGGGCGAGCTGCTGGGCTTTGGCTGGGGTGCGCCTTGGCTCACCTCCTGTTGAGCTGCGCCTCCACTGCCCTCTCCAGGCCCGTCTTCGGGCCTCCTGAACGGCTCTTCGTGGCCCCGAGGTGCGCCAGCGCGTGGCCCAGGGCCTGCTTGAATATGTCCCCCTTGAAGCCCGCGATCTTGTCGTACTGCTCCTGCTCCAGCTTCTGGTCGTGCAGCACGGCCCTGAAGCTCGGCGCCGTGTTGATCGTGTAGATGAGCTTGGCCTTGCACTGTTTGATGTCCATCTCCACGTCCTCGCCCGTCTTGTTGTATGCCTCCTGGATCTTGCACTGCAAGAAGACATCCGTGATGAAGATTGGTCCCCAGGGCTCGTCGAGCTGGCTCATGAACTCCTTCAGAAGCTGTCTCACGTGGAGGAGGGACGCGTCGAGCTTCTGCTCCTCCGAATCGAGCACCGCCACGATCTCCTCGACCAAGCTCGCCGCCACCTGGCCGTGCGGTGGGCCGAGGCCGTGCCCCTTGCCCAGCTGCTTTACCTTCCGCCCGTACTCCCTGCCTGTCTCCATCGGCGCCTGCACCCATTCTGGCTCGAGCGGCGTCAGCCAGAACTCTCCCGTGAGATGCAGAAAATTGCGAATCTCGTTCGAGTTCTGGAGGGTGAGCCTCTGGAGCGATCTCAGCTGATCCCGAAGCTCCACCTGGCCGCCTCCTCCACCACCACGGCCGCCTCCTGGGGGACCTCGACCTCCTCCTCCTCGGCGCTGGGTGGGGGGCGGCTGCTGCGGCGTCTGCTGCGACTGCTGCGTGTCTGACGAGCCGACTCCGCCTCCTCCGAGGTGCGGGCGCTGTGCTGGTCGCTGCCCTTCGGCTGCGCCCCCTCCTCTCTTTGTGCTGGCTCTGATGCGCCAGTCGCCGTGGCCCACGTGCGACATGTGCTCCTTCTCCCCGTGCTGCTCTGATCGACTCTGGCCCTGCTATGTGCTCACGTATGTGTGCGTGGTAATCCTCAAGAGTTTGAGCCTCGTGGTTACAGATCTGGCAGCTAAGAGAGCTGGGGTCGGAAATGGGGTGGGGCCACATCGACCTGTCTTGATGGCAGATACCGTGGCCGTGTACAGCCCTGACTGCGTGGTCGACACATACCTTACGATTAATAAATGTGCTCTTGCACCAGGGGCACTGGTTGTTGACGATTACGGACGCCACCGCTGGTCGGATGTTGTGGGTCTCTCGGCGATGCCCAACTAGTGCTGCGTATGTCGCAAAGCGCATTCCACACCTCTGTTCCGTGTCGTTCTCGCCCTTCGTCGTATGATCGCACCAGTAAGGTTTTAATGTATCCTCCTCCCTGCCCTCCTCCTCCTGTATCGTCGCATTTCGTGTCGTGAGCACATCCCAATTTCGCTCGTAACTGTGCAATATTGATGGGTCTGTTTGTAACCAGTTTTTTTGTTCCGTACTCCCCTGTTCGAATATGGCGAGGTCGGATTCCCTGTCTGCATACCATCCCATGCTCTCGTCCACTGTTGCTATCACATGCATGTCGGCTGCAAACTGCTGTGCCCACGGGGTGGAGGTGGGCCCCACGAATCCCTGCCCCTCTAGTCGCCGTATGTCCTGAGCCGCGTCTAGTCTGGATGTTCCGAACACCGCTGCTATGACTGCTCCGTGCTCCCAAGGGTGCCTTGACCAGTTCTGGTACCATCGTAGGCGTCGCACAAGCAAAGATACGGATGTGCGCTCAAGTCTCCAGTATCTGAACACCTGTCGCAAGTTGTTGCACCTCACTGTCCCATCTGTTCTGGTCCACGACATTGCTCCTCCCGCTAGTGTCCGTAGGTACTTGCCTAGTACACTGTCGATTGCTGTTGCGTGGGCATCTGTCAGAACTAGCGCAGGCAATCCGCTAAGGGCCGCGCCTACCACGAAGGCCATGAACATCATGCGTTTTATTTGTCGGGGTACCTTAGAGGTCCAGAAGATCCCGCACTGTCGCCATGCAACGCGGATGGCTGCGATGCGCCGCACGACCTCGCCAGTGATGCCCTGGCCAGCTGGTAGGTAGGGGCCAAGTACACGCATCTCCCTTAGCGCCTGGCCTTGCAGTGTTTTGCTGCGTCTGAGTTGTCTGGTTTTCCCGTAGCAGCCTTGCCCTACTAGGTATAGTAGGTGGTTGGTCTTGGCATTGTTGAGTCCCCATCCTCCTGCTGCTATTGTTTGGGAAAGGCGTTCTGTGTTGCTGTTGAGTTGTTGTTCAATATCGCCAGCCGTCGCTGCGGGTAGGATTGTCAGCACATAGGTGATGTCGTCCATGAACGTGTTGAGAGCTAAGTCGTGAGTGTTGCCTGCGACTGGGTTGGTCGTGTCGTGGATGATCTGGTCAGGGTCCGTGCGGCCTTGTTCCCACCATTTTGTGACGTACAGGTTGTATGCGTCGTTGAATTGCCTTGGGCAGAGGGTGAAACCCATTTGGGCGCCTGTGGTGCTCTCAGCTTCGACTGTGCCGTCGGCAGCTTCGAGCGTCAGGGTAGAGTGGTCAATTGCTGCCATGGCGAAGCGCTGGTCGTGCTCGTGTGCTTGCCTGAAGGCGACCGCTCTGAGTAAAGCTCGGTTGGTGGCTGCAAACGCGTTGGTGCCGTCGTAGTTGGTTGTAATTGTGCTCACCCCCCCTTGTGCCGCCCTCCATTGGGCCGCTTGTACGCAGAGGATGGCGTTTTCCCGACAGCGGTGTGGGAGGCCTCCTTGGGCCCAGGGCGCCTGCGTTGTGGGTGAACCACGTGCGTGAATGCCTGAGTGCCAAGCCATTCCAAAGGAATCGTAGACGTGTAGTATACGCTTCCCTAGTATCCCTTCTTTGTTGTTGTGTTTCTCTGCTGGGAATGCTTGTGATCGGTGCCAGTCCAACGGGGTGACCTGACAACTTCGGCATTGTGCAAGGAATTGGTCTAGGTACTTCATGTGCCCTTTGCTGTGGTCCGCAATCGTGTCTGCACCTAGTCCTGCGTACCTGCCCCTCCCCACTGCATAGGATTGCTGCTCCCAGGCGGCTCCTTCTGTCCCATCAGTCGCTGTCGGCACACGTCCCAACCTGGTACCTTCCGTCCACCCCATCCGTCGAAGCAGTTCCCTCCCCTTCTTGCATCGTCCCAGTGTCGCGTAGTGTGCGAGCTCATCTTCATCCCACCTTTTTTCTGCAGCTGCTACTCGCTTTTCTTCTAGTCGTCTGCTGATCTCTGCTGGGTCCTGAAGATGGAGGGTGGGGTCGATCATCAACCATGTCATCTCGATCGGGATGCCCCATGGTGGCCAGGCCCGTCGTTTACTGGCTCGCTGGCAATACCTACGCATCGCTCGCTTGTCGGCCTCGACCTGAAAAAGAAGATCGTGGTCGGTCGGCAATCGGTCGATGTGCTCCTGGACGAAGGCCTCGTGTGCTGCTCTTTCTGCCTTTCTGTCGATAGGCCTGGCTCCTAGTCCCCCTTCCAAAGCTGGATGGGCGAGCTCCTGATGCCAGTAGTCGCAAGGCCAGTGGGTTCGAGCAGATCGATAGTACCTTTTCTTTGGCCCGCGTCCGTTCCTCTGGTACTGGATGCGTAGTCGGTGCATCTCGGCGAGGTTCCGTTTTCGTAGGCCTCCCATATGCGTTCGACCAGGAGCGCCCGTCTTTGTTTCTCTACACCTTCTCGGGCCTGCTTCAGCGCCGCCGTGACTTCTTTCAGCTCGTTTTGTACCCAGTCGTAGTCGTCGGCACACTGTTCTGGTGTTAGGCTCTGTCGCAGTGTTCGTCGCTTCCTAAGGAGCTCGAGTCGGTATTGCTTGGCTCGCTTCGTAAGCTGGTCGATCTCGTCGGGTGTGCCACTTTTTCCGAAAGTCGTGAGCATGGCCGATCGTGCTGCTCCTCCCAGTAGGTCCCAGGTCTCGTCTGGCGTCGCCGCTCCCAGTGCTCTCTCCCACTGCTCCCCACCCACCTCCTCCACCTCCTTGTCGAGTTCGGTGAGCAGCATCTCCCTCTTGTGGCCGCTGCGCAAACACTCCATGAGTCCGTCCCTGCACAGCCCCTGTTGTAGGCGGGCGCGCGTAGGGAAGGTGGTGTTGGAGGTAGAGACGAGGAGGGTGAGGCCGATGGGGAGGTGGTCCCTGTGCCCTCGTACTTTGACCTTTTGGAGCCTTTTGCCTGACCGATGGAGGACCTCACACCTTTTTACGAGTCCCAGGGCCCCTGTAGGTACTACAATGTGGTCAATACGACTGTTGTATCCTGAATGTCCGTAGAATGTAGGTTCGGCGATGTGGTAAGTGGTGACTATACTGAGGTCGCTGGTCTGACACAGGGTCCTAAGGCTTGTGCCGTTGGAATTCTCTATTATGGGTTCCCTGTCTCCTACCGTCGGTCCTCTGCTCCGCACAATAGTCCCGTCTGTTTCTCTCTGGCAACCAAAGTCGCTGTTCACATCCCCGCCCATCGCAATCGTCGTACGGCTGCCTACTCGATCGACACACTGCTCCAACCATTTGGTTATCGCTTCTGCTAATGGCACGTAATACGCTAAGTGTGTTGGGGCGTAATAGTAGACAAAAAAAAACATAGTCGTGTTGGCCAGTCGAGAGGCGAATTCCTGCAACCCGTCCCTGGAGGCTGGTTGGTGGGGTGTAGGTTTCTCGTACGCTGCGCTCGTCGATTCTCTGGCTGATGAGGATCGTTAAGCCACAGCTTTTGTTGATCCACTTCCCCTTACGAGCACCGAATTGTAACACGTAGTGGTTAGGGAGGTAGTATCTCTGTACTGCTTCTGCTCCCGCCCATCTGCATGTTCCACTGAGGAGAATGACGTCCCAGCTGTGTAGTTCCGCGCTGATGTCCTCCAGTCGTTCTATGCTCGCTGCCTCTTGTGGGTTGTAGTAGCAGATTCTCATGCCTAGGCGCACAGGCTCGCCATGCGGGCCCCCCAGTCTCCCCTGCCCCCGAGGCCTGCGGGTGTGGGCGCGGAATCGCTGGTGTACGATTGTACCTGAAGTGCGGTCGGTCGACTCTTGGGCACCTCAAACAGCGACTAGGAGGAGGAGGAGGAGGAGGAGGAGGAGGAGGAGGAGGAGGAGGAGGAAACATGAAAATAGCTTGAGGCGAACTCGTCCGTCCTAGCTAAGCCACAGCGCTGCTAGAACGGTGGTTCACCGTCACACGGAAATGGACGCTCGGGCGCGCTGGCACCGCACATGCTGCGGAGAGCATGGGGCCAAACGCGGGATCCCTGGGAACGGAGAGTAAATCTTGTGGGAGGAAGATGAGGAGGAAAAGGAGGGGGACGAGGAGGAGGAGGAGGAGGACGGGCTCCCCCTCGTCCTTCTTCTCCTGATCCTTGGGGCCCTTCGCCTGCGATCCCGCTATACTATTCCTACATTCCTTTTCCTTATGAGCAACTCCTCCCTGTCGCACCCCGAGACGTGTCGGTGGGGTGGGCCGAGCGTTTCGCCTGAGACTTCTTTACACTTTATGATCCGTGAGCTTGACATTTGCAACAGCTTCACCGATGGAAGACGGGATCGTTTTCAATCTGTGGCTCTCGCCCTAGCGCCGCGCACACTCGTCAAAGTTAGCAAGAGCTTCACGGACGGAGGGCGGGCCGTTCCCAAAATGTGGCTCCCGCCCCAACGCCGCGCACATTCGTCTTAGACCATTTCTCGCCTTGGCGCCGCGCGAATTCGTCTTAACCGTTTGCATGAGTGTCACGGGTGGGGGGCGGGCCGTATTCAAAATGAGACTCGCGCCTTAGCGCCGCGCGCATTCTTTCTAACAGTTCACAGGAGGTTCACGGATGGAGGGCGGGCCGTTTTCAAAATGTGGCTCTCGCCGTAGCGCCGCGCACGTTCGTCTTAAACGTTTGCAAGGGTTTCA
>CAUYUJ010019115.1:780499-801764 GCA_963575745.1 Prorocentrum cordatum
TGCCTCCTCGAGCTCCACCGTGCCGTCGACTGGCGAGGCGGGGATGTCGCTCACCGACACCCTGCGCGGGCTGGGATTGCCCGCGTCGCCGCCGTCGCTGACGCCGACGGCCCTCACTGGCGTCCCGGCGGAGCTGTCGTCCGCGCCGGCGGCGGCGGCGCGCTTCGGGGACGTCCTCACTCGGTGTGTCCTGACTCCGCCTCCTCTCGTCGTCAGAACAGCATCTTGAGACCCCGACTGCTGCCTACTCGCTGGATTATCTCGTGCGGTCGTCGCCCGGTGCCAGCCGCATACTTGGGCAGGGCTCCGTGGCACAGTTCCACGCTTGCTTGCAGGAACCTGGCTGGTCGTGCGCTCGCTGGGGCCGCTGCCCTCGGTGGCCCCGGGCGGCGCGTCGGCGCGGGAGCGCCGTGGGGAACTCGGCGGCCGTCCGCCAGGTGCTCGCCGCGGGCGGGCGGCAGAGTGGCGCCCGCCGCAGGCTGCGCGGTCGGCGCGCCGCGCGCCGCCGAGGCGCCAGGCGCCTAGCCTGGCCACGCACCGCGGCGGCGGGGAGAACGCCGCGAAGCCGCTCCCTGGGCCCACTGGCTTGTCAGGTGGTCCCAGCTGATGTCCTGCCTGCCTTGGCAGGGCCGGGGCGCCCACGGCGTCGAGGCCAGAGGCGGCTGGCTCCGCGTGCGGGGCGAGCGCAGCGAACCGCTCGAGGCGATGGCAGAATGCGGCGGGGCGTCTCCAGCGGCTGCTGCGGCTCCGGCCTGGGCGGCGGCCCCAGGTGCGGGAGCACCGATGCCGCCATCACGGCCGCAGTGGCGGCCCTTGCCACTGCGGCCGTAGGCACGGCGGCTGGCGCCCCCAGCCGGTCGTGCCTGGCGGCCCTGGCCTCGGGCGGGCTGTGGCGGCTCGACGTGTGGAGCCCGGGCTTCGACGCCGCGTGCAGGAACCCGCCGACCAGGACGGACCCGCCCGCCGCAGCTCCCAGCATGGGCCGTTGCAGGGGAGAGGCGGGGGCCAGCAGCTGCCGCAAGCGGCGCCCACGGCGGCTGCGGGGCTGGCGGCAGGCATGCGACTCTCTGGTCCCCTCGGGGCGCCTCCGCGAGGGCCGGCTTGGAGCGCTGCACCGACGGCGACAGCGGCCTGGACGGGGAAGCCCGCCGCCAGCCCGAACATCTCGCAGCCGGCCCGCCGTCCGCCGCATGGAGGCGAGGCTGGGCGCGGGCCGCGTCTGCCGCGGCGGCGACCGCGGCGTCGCGACGCACGCCGAGCTGGCGCCCAGCGGCGGCCGCGTGGGAACTGGGCAGGACGCACGCCGAGCAACCGGGCGGGACCGCGTGGGTGCCGGGCACGACGCAGACCGAACCGCCGCCGCCGCGGCGGCTGCGTGAGCTGGCGCCGAAGTCCCCGGGGCAACGGCTGCTGGGCGGTGCAGGTCGGCCGCTGGCAGGGAGGTGCGCTCCTCCCGATGGGCGCCCTCCATGCCAGCCGCCGCGCCCACGGCCGGGCCTTCCCCCCCCCGCCGCGCGGCCAGGCCGCGCCGCCGGCGCCCCTGGCCAAGCCGCGCCCCCCGCGGGCTGAGGCTCGGGCCAAGTCGGCTACGGACCTGAATCATCAACCTGCCCGCAGTCCGGCCCCAGAGACCCGCTCCCGCCATCGCTCCTGCCCCGGCGCCTCTGGGGCCGCGGGCGCCCACTGCGGAGTGGCGTAGGCACCCTCTCCGGCGGCGTGCTCGCGGAAGAGGGCCCGCAGCTCGGGCTCGAAGGCTCGGAGCACGTCCTGGACGTCCTGCGAGGGCAGATGGGGGACGAGGGGGGGGAACGTCTAAGCATCGGCACTCCAGGGTCCACTTCGATCCGACCGATCCCACTCTGTCTCGATTCCAGCCCGCCCGATCTGATCCGATTCCGACTTTCCGACGATCCGATCCGACGCTGCTGTGCATCCTGGCGCGGTCGATGCGATTCGATTTTGCCTGCGTGCCGATGCATCCATGGAAGGGGGCGGGGGGGGGAAGGTCCAAGGAGGGGACGGGGAAGGCGGAGGGGGGCAGGAGGGGGCGGCGCCCAAACATGGAGGCGACGAGGGGGAGGAAGAGGGGGTGGGGAAGAGCCGGAGGAGCTGGAGCGGGAGCAAGGTGGGGCGAGGGACGAGGGCAAGAGCGGGCAGAGGGGGGGCGAATGCCGCAGACTAGGGAACGGACGAGGAGGAGGATCAGGAGGGGGAGGAGCAATACGATTACGAAAGGAGATGCGTCAAGTCGAATTAGGGGTGAGCATGGTGGTGGTGGTGGTGGTGGTGGTGGTTGTGATAGCAATCATCATTGAATCTTGTACGATGCTTCACATTATGACTATGATTCGGATGATGATGGTGATGATGACGGTGGTTTCGCGAGGAGGAATGGGGGAAGTCCCCTGTCAACTCTACCAGCTCGAGGCAGCACGCGCCCGCCCGCTCATGGCGGAAGAAGGACGTCAAAGTGGTAGTTCGTGTTGCGACGGTCGGCGCAAGAGCCGCTGTCGTCAAGGGAACTGCCGTTGTCGCTGGGATCTGGCTCAGGCTGCAGCCTGTCGTTGCCCTGGCATCGTGCTCGCGTCAGGGCTGGCGGGAGCCACGCGGTGGAGGGTGCGGATAGGCAACGCCGTTGCCCATGAAAACCTTCGCGGACCGAGCGTCACCGCTCGTTCCCGTGTCCTCCCTTTCGACCGCGCCGCCATGCCCAGCGCCGGGGCCGTGGTGGTCACCTCGTGGAGCGGGGCGGTCAGCACGAAGAGGATCATTCCCTCGAAGTTCGGCGCCGCGATTGCAAAGGTAGCGCTCCAGCCGGGCGAATTCTAGGACCGTGGCACTGGAGACGTGAGCCAGCCAGACGATCTTCTACGAGAGCATGTGGGACGTGGGGCTTATGGTCAGCGGCGCGGCGACCGCGTCAACGGCCCAGATCACGAAGCCAACTGAGTGCGTGTCTCGGTTAGAGTCGTGGGCGTAGAGCCACTCTCCGCAAACATCAAGCTCCGCGCACGTGGATCGAGTGCGAGTCTCCGCTGGTGGACCGTCAAAATCCTCGGCAGGAGCTGTGAGTTCACGAAGACCCGGGGGCTCATCGTCACGACCTCGAGGAGCGTGGCCCTGAGTGCCGTGCCCGTGTCCGGGGCCAGGGCCGATGAGGTGCGGCCTGTGGGGCGCGGCGCTCGTCACGCCGACTGTGAGGATCCCTGGCAGGAGCGGTCCCCTGATGGGGGGGCGTCGCCAGATGCAGCGCGTGCGGGTGCTCGTGATCGGGGGGGGGGGGGGTAACGAACGGGGGACAGAGACGAGTGCGTGCGCCTTCCGCTCACCTCCCGGGCCCGCGGTGGCAGCTCAGGGGCCGCTCAGGGCCCCTCCGGGGCCACCCGCTCTCCTGCACTCCTGGGGCACCCCCAGGCTCATTGCCCCCCCCCCCCCCCCCCCCTCCTGTGAAGGAGACGCAAGACTCGGGTTCGGGGGACTCGGGGTGGCCTAACGGGGCCATCATAAAGATGACGAGACCCGGTCTGAAACTCGACGCGAGCTCCCGCTGCATCCATCCCACGAAAACTGGACCGTCAAACTCCAGGACGCGCTCTTCAAAAAGCGTCGGCGAACCCGAGTTCCGGCGTACTCGAGTCAGACGTTTCCCCGAACGTAGCCGTCCGCCCGAGGAGGCCGAAACAAGGGCGACACGCTGGGACTCCCATCCTCAGCCCGCCCGAAGTCCAGGTCCGGGCCTTGGGCCCGCGGTGGCAGCTCAGGGCTCCTTCGGGGCCTCTCTCCTGCAGCCCTCGGCCTCCCCCCCCGCTTTTTGCGTCGGCGGCCGGGCGGAGGGTGACTGCTCCGGCGATCAGGCAAGTAGCCCCTCCTCTGCCGTCCGCCCGACGTGAGCGGCACGAGGGCCGTGCGGCTCCCGGCTTGAGGCGCGGCGTTCCGCCGCGGGGAGCGCTCGGAGGCCGCGAAGGTCGGCGTCCCCCGAGCGTGAGACGTGCTGCCAGCAGCAGCATGTGCCGTGTCTGGGCTCTCCGTGGGGCGACGGAATTCACAGCACGCGGAACCTCGACAGCAATAGCAGCACTCGGGCACGCGCTTACATGGATTCGGGGTCCATGGATGTGGCGCGCGGGCGCCAGATCCACGACTCGGGGCGACGCATGAAGTCAGTGCCGCCTGATCTGGCGACGCAGCGCGCCGACTCCGCATTGAAACGGGACCCGTCTCAAATACACGGGCCCTGATACATGTCTGCGCTTCCTCGATCGCCAGCAAGCGCGAGAGTCCGTTCGTGGAGGTGCTAACCGATTCGCGGCTCGTTAACAACGGGGTCGCGGCGCTCCAAGCGGGGGCGTCCCCAGCAGAAGTGGCGCATGCGGAGATCTGGGAATTGCTGGCCCCGTACTGCCAGACTGGGGACCTCGAGCCGAGATGGATCGAAGGGCATCTCGACGCGGCCAGCGCCAGGGCGCAAGGCATGGCCGAGGAGGACCGCTTCGGCAACGCCGCCGCTGACCAGCTAGCGGGCGCAGCCGCGCGCGCGCGCGGCTCCCGCCGCCCCCCCAGCTCGCTGGGCGGGACAACCGACTGCGCGCCCTGGGCGTCGCGCAGCGGCTGCTGGCGGAGGTGGAGCTGGCAGCGCTGAAGGTCAACCGCAGCAGCGCCGGCGTGGCGTGCTCGGCGCGCAGCCGGGCGTGCCGCCGCAGGGCCCTGCGGCCGGAGCTACCGCAGCACCGGCGCCGCCAGGCGGCAACAGGGCCCGCCGCGTTGCTCTGCTCGCGGGGCAGGCCTGGCAGCTGCACGCCGCAGCGCAAGGTCCTGGATGGGTGGCCTGCGTGCGCTGCGGGGCGTCCGCGCCTACGTGGCCACGGCCGGCGGCGACGACGTGCGCGGGCTGGGCCGCCGCGTTGCCGCCGCGGGCGGCTGCCTTACTGCCGCTGCCGACGGTCCGGGCTGGTGGCCGCGAGGCCGACCGGCGCGCGGCGCTGCGAGCGCGCCAAGTGCAGCGCCTGGGTGCCCGTGTGCAGGCCGCGTGCCGCCCCGCCCCGCCCCCCCCCGTCCCCTCCCTGCGCCCCCCCCTCCTCGACGGCTGCTTTCTGCCGCTGGGCTTCTTCGATGGGTAAAAGAAAGTGGCGTCTGGCACGGGAGCCGCAAGAAGCACGAGGAGGGGCGCGAGAACCTGCCTCTGGAGCACGAGGACTCGCGGAGCGCGGAGATCCGCGCGCTAGACAGACATCGTCCCATGAAGTCTCGTGAGGACGGATGACCAGGAGGCCGAAAAACAGCTCGAGCGAGGTAGCTGAATTGCGCAGGGAAGGCGGAGGTCCGCGCGAGGGCCGCAGGGAGCGCGTGGCCGGCGCCGGGAAACCTGCACCCCAGAAGTGGTGACGTCTTACACTTTTCCTTCCTCTGTCGCTTGACCCCCGTCGGTCTTCCGCCGGCTTCTGCCGAAGGCGGAGGCGCGCCGACGGCGAGGCCCTCTCTGGACCACGCCGTGTGCCACGGCGGCCTCGGGCAGGCGACGTTTGAACTTCGGAGCCTGCAACCCCTTCCGCAATGCTCCGTTCATAACGCGGATCAGCAGGGTCAGGGGGGCGGGAGGGGGACAGAACGGAGGGAAGAGGGAGAGAGAACGAGGAGGGAGGAGGGAGGAGGAGCAGGAGGACGGGAGGCAGCAATGACGAGGGAGCAGGCATAACAAAGAGGGAGGGTAGGAGCAAGTGTATAAGGCAGCCACAGGAAACCACAGGAGCCTCCAGGGGAGCCCATCAGAAAGGGAGATGGGGAGGGGTGGATCCTCCTCCCCCTCGTGCTGTTCTTCCTCCGCCTCCTCCTCCGTTTCCCCGACTCCGCTCCGCCTTTTCCTCCTCCTCTTCATCGCTCCATACCGCTTTTCTTTGTTTCTCGAGGCGCAAGTCACACGCTGGACGGCCAACTGCCGATTGGAATTGTGAGTTTCCTCGCAGCAGCCGGCTCGGCCGTGAAGCAAGAAGTCGGCCTCCCTCCCTCGCTCTCTCCTTCTCTCTTCCTCCTCCTCCTCTCCCTCATTGTCTTCTTTTGTCTTTCCCCCCTCCTCCTCCTCCTCCTCCTCCTCCTCCTCCTCCTCCTCCTCCTCCTCCTCATCCTCCTTTGCTTTATATCTCTGTTCCTCCCTCTGTCACTCATCCCTCCCTCCCTCCCTCCTCCCTCCCCGCTCCCCCCGAGCGAGGCTCCTCGTCGGCCAGGAACGACAGGGCCCCTGCGGTCGCCGACCCCCCCGCGTCACCGCTCGCCAGCTGCAGCACGTGCTCGTCAAAGAGGCGGCGCATCTGTCTCTCGAGGCCCTACCAGAAGGGAGCGGCTTCGGCCGCTCTCGGCCGCTCTTCGTCGTCGTCGTCGTCGTCGTCGTCGTCGTCGTCGTCAACGACGTCGCCGTGCTCATCGTCGTACTCCTCTCCTTCTCTATCGTGCTCTGCCTGTGCCCTCGCTCTGCCACGCGCAGGCCCTGCTGGAGGTACGCGGTGCGGCGTAGGAGGGAGATCTCGGCGGGAGGACGAGGTGGGAGGAGGACATCGTCCTCCTCGTCCTCCCCTTCATCCTGCTTCCGCTCTGCCTGTCATTCCTGCGTGCGCACAGGGAGCGCACGCGTGGCCTACTCTCCGCTCGTGTAGATGATGATCGGTAAAACTGAATCTCGGTTACACCAGATCGGGAGCTTCGGTCGCAGACTGTGGCGAATCCAAAAACCAGATCGGCCCGCTCACGCACCCCCCCCTCCTCCTCGCGACGACGACGCCGACGATCGATCGGCCAAGGAGATCCCGGAGGTCTCCAGTCCCCACAGATTCCCGGGCCCCCCCGTGCACCACAAAACCTAAACAGGAACCCTCGATCCTCGATCTTCGACGCCGACGACGATGACGACGACGACGGCGACGACGACGACGACGACGACGACGACGGCGGCGGCGGCGGCGGCGGCGGCGGCGGTGGCAACGACCGTGGCGGCGGCGGCGTTCCATCTTGGCGCGGAGCGCGGACGCCTCCACGTCGGGGCCCGTTCGAAGCCCGTCCAAGGTCAATTCGCGCGGGGTCAATCTGGGGTCAGTCCGGGATCCCCCTGCCGGGTCAATCTGGGGTCAATTCCAGGTCAATCCTGGGTCAATCTGGTCCGTCCTGGGGTCAGTCTGGGGTCAATACGGGTCAATCTGGGGTCAACCCGGGGTCAATCAAGGGTCAATCCGGATCTATCCGAGACCAATCTTGGCCAGATGCCGTCCGGGGTCAGTCCGGGGTGAATCCGGAGTCGGTCTGGGTCAACCCAGACTCAGTCCAGGGTTCATCTGGGATCAGTCTGGGTCAGTCCAGGGATCAGGCGGGATATAGGTCCAGGGACCACCGTCCCCCAAATGCAGGCATGGTACTCTGGCAGCGGCAAGCGGCAGAAGCAGCAGCAGCAGCAACGGCCATAGCAACATAATATCTGGAGCGCTCTGGGAACATCTCTACTTCATGCTGAGGCCCTGGCTCGGTAAAATTAAACTTGGTCGAATTAGGTCTCGGCTGAATTTGGTCGGTATCTGATATCTAAGTTAAATGATTGGAATGTGGTCTGCTAGGTGCGGTGGAAGCGAGAAGTGCTAAAGGCGAAGGACACCGAATGCACAATTCATTCAACATCCTTTTCACTGTGGCCACGCACGTGCCTCCTGCGAGCTCTGACGCCGCTCTACATAAAGTGCGCGCTGGCAGCAGGAGGCGCCCGTGTAGTACACACCAGAGGAGTTTATCGCGGCCTACAGGCGCGAGGGAACGCTCTGGCCCATAACAACCATCCCCACACCGTCATCTGTACAAGAGGACCTCCAACAAGGCCTGAAGAAACCCAGTTCCCAGCGGGTTTTTGAATGATGTTCGCAATCTTGCCTTTTCGGGCTTCCGTCAGCTCAAGATGGCCCAAGAAGCCTCCACGATGGCCCCAAGACGGCCCAAGAGGCCCCCCAAAGGGTTCCAAGATGGCCCAAGAGGTCCCAATATGGCTCAAGAGGCACCCACGACGGCCCCCAAACTGCCCAAGAGACGCCGCTCGACGGTCAACGGCCCACACGACGGCCCCCAAACACCCACCGTTCGGCAAGGTCGCCCCAAGACGGCCCAAGAACCCCAAGAAGGTGTAAGTGGGACCCAAGACGGCCCAAGAGGGCCTCAAGGGACCCCGAAGACTGCCTCGAGACTGCCCAAGCGAGTTCCACGGAGCTCCTCAAATAGTGAAGGCGGAAGGTGCCTCAAGCGACGGTATTTCTTTTCCTCCTCCTTGTTGTCCACCTCCTCGTCCTCCTCGTCCTCTTCCTCCCCCTTCATCATCATCATCATCATCATCATCATCATCATCATCATCATCATCATCATTATCATCCTCATCAAGATCGTCATCATCATCCTCATCCTCACCCTCACACTCATCATCATCACTATCACCACCACCATCATCATCACTGTCAGTACCAGTATCATCATAATCATAATCATCATCATCATCATCATCATCATCATCATCATCATCGCCGTCTTCACCATCATCACCATCATCACCATCATCACCATCATCATCACATACACCATCATCACCACCATCATCATGATCATGGTCATGATCAACATCATCAGCATCATCACCATCATCGTCGTCATCATGATCATCCTCATCCTCATCCTCCTAACCATCAGTACCAACACAATCGTCATCGTCATACGCACCATTGCCATGAACAACCTCATCACATTCTCATCAAAACCGCAAGCATTAGCGTCATTATTATCAACACCACCATCATCGTCCTCATCATCATCACTAACATCATCATTATCATCGTCATCGCCACCAATGTCATCATACGCATCATCATCACCATCAGCATTATCATCATCATCATCATCATCATCATCACCCCCGTAGTCGTCATCACCATTCTCATCATTCTCATCATCGTCATCATCATCAGCGTCAGCATCAGCAACATCAGCAACATCATTATCATCATTATCATCATCCCCGTAGTCGTCATCACCATCATCAGCATCATCATCATCATTCTCATCATCGTCATCATCATCAGCGTCAGCAACATCATTATCATCAGCGGCATCATCATCATCATCATCATCACCATCATCATTATCATCGTCGGAATCACCATCGTCATCGTCATCGTCATCGTCGTCATCATCATCATCAGCAACATGACCATCATCATCATCACCATCATCATCATCATCATCACCATCACATCATCATCGTCATCATCATCATCATCATCATCGACATTACCATCATTATCCTCATCACCATCACCATTACCATCATCATCGCCGTTATCAAAATCATCATCTGCATCCTCATCATGGCTCTCCCAACCCTGGAGACACGAAGTGTCACACGTGACAACGTGACGGCCTCCCGTGCTGCCTCGGGCAATCGCCACCCAGAGCGCTGGGCTGGCACGGATGCGGAACTTGCCGCAGGCGGCTGGATGTTTCGATGTGTGGCAACTTGGTGAAATCACAAACGCCGCGGCCGTGCCATTGCGCAGACAGAACGTGCGCGTTGTCGCCATGGAGCCCCATGCGCAGATGTCTGCGGCCACTAATTTTAGAGGTGGTGCTGTACTTTGAGAAGCCACGGCTGGTACTTCTTTAACTTCGGGCTCCGACGCGGTGTTCCAACGCGCGAAGAGGCTCCCTCTGGTCGGTACATATCAAATATGCCGATGGAGACATCGTGCATACGGTCTGCTATGGTTACCTCGCGGGAATCCTTGTCCGAAAATCTGCAGGCCCCTGAGGTGCTGCTTGGGCCCCACTGGCGTGAGCAAGCAGCGTAGCCAGGATAATCAAGTGCGTGGTGGCGCTGGCCACGCTGCTGGATTAGGCCCCGCCTTGCCCAGCCACACTCGCGGCTGACCAGACCAGGGGTCAGCTCGCCATGCGAACTATCCACGACGTCGTGCCGCGGAAGCCCAGCACGCCGCCACGCCTTCGAGAAGCTGCCTGAGCCTGCAAGAAAATCTCGAGGGCCACCTGGTGGCCCTGGCGATGATCGTCCTGAGGCCACCAAGGATCGCTCGAGCTCGGGCGGGGCGCTGGCTCACTTCGTTGCGCTCGTGGCAGCCGGGCTGGCTGCCTGCCGGCCTCTGGACGCGCGCGACGAGCAGGTCGGCCGCCGCCAGCAAGCCTCGGAACACGCAGAGGACCTGGCTGCCGGCCTCTGGACGGGGCCGCCCGCTCGATGGCGGGCTGTGCAGCGGGCCCTGCATGGGCCCCTTGCGGCCACTCCCTGGGCGGCACAGGCCAATCCTGCGCGTGCGCGTGCGGAAGGCGGCGGCGCAGCAGCGCGGCCAGTCCGCGGCGGGCCCCGTGCCGGCGATGGCACCCATGGCGGCCAGTCGAGGTGCACCCAGCGCTCATGAGTCACCTCACTTCGCGCGTCGCGCATCGCGACGCGCGGTTGTCTCCCCGCCCTCGCGAGGCCCCCTTGAGAAGGCCAGCTCACAGGCCCCGGGCTGCGACGCGCGAAGCGCGCGAATATCTTCGCATCGCCTGGGGGGAGCTCGTGGGCCTCGTGGGCCCCGCGCCCGAGCCTGGGCGGCCGCTCCTGTAGGTCCGCGCCGGGGCCCCCCTGTGCAGGCGCCGTCTGGAGGTCTGGAGGTTCACGAGTCACGAGTCACGACCGGAAGCCCAGGCCCAGCAAGCTCAGCTTAGGCTGTGCGGGGCCAGTTCCTCGCCAGGGGGTGGGGCGCCTCGCTCCGCATGGACGTGCGCTCTTCCGACGGCGTGCGGGCGGCGAGGCTGCCCGCCGAGCTCGGTGTGACACCGCAATGGTCCGTCTCGGGCTGGGAGGGGCCGCTGCCGAATCGGAGGTCGAGGAAGAGGAGGACGACCTAGAAGGGGCGTGTGGTGCAGGCCAACCACGCCGCTGGCGGTCCCGACAGCGTACCTGGCCGCCATGCCTGTGCCGCGGAGCACGGCCGTGCTGATAGGCTCGCGCTTGGGGTGGTGCTTCGCCATCCGCCAGAGCTGCCAAGCGGCGGCGACAGTGAGCAAACCCTCGGCATTTGGGAGAAGCCCTCGCCTGCGCTCGAGGGTCCGTGTGGGGGGTCCTGGTGGGGGCCGCTTCTGGAGGCCTTCGCGGGGTGTGCCGTCGAGCTTCCGGGGGTCCGCCATCGCGTCCTCGAGAGCATGCGAGGGGACGCTGTGATGGGTGGTGTGATGCGGGAAGCTCTTGCTGGCCTCCACCATGTGGTCGTGTCCACAGCGCCTTTTCCCGGCTGCCGTTGTCGCGGGCCTCGGCCTGGTCCGCGAAGTGGGGGAGCCGCTGGCCCGCCCGACCGAGCACGCCGACGACGGGCCGCCGTGAGATCAGCGTCCTGGTCGCCGTTCCACACGAAGGCAGCAGCTCCCTGGGTGACGATGGACTGGAACTCGGGGCCGACCCAGCCGTTCCAGTCTTGGAGCGTGCACGTGGTGGGAGGGGCCTTCCATGATTCCAGAGAGTGCGGGTACTTATGCTGCATACCTTCCAGGGTATCAGCAGAATTTGGGTCACGCAAGGCTCGGATTCGGCGAAGGTGTCGGCAAGCGAACGTGCGATCGCGCGGGCCCCCTCCTGCCACTTCAGGCTGGGTGTCGCCAAGTTGACCGCTGCCGTGGCTCCATGCCCGACAACGAGCTGGGGTAAATCGCGGCGTCGGTAATCTTGAACTGTGCCCCGTACGACTTGACTTGCTGGAGCTCCACCTTCCTCCTCGTCCCACCTCCTCCTGGTCATCGTCGTCCTCTCCCTCTTCATCGTTTTTGCCCGTCCTGATTCTCGTCCTCCTCGTCCTTCTCATCCGCTCTTGACCCCGCCCCCCAGACGGCCAGCCTTCTCCAATGGGAAACGCACGATCGACATCCGCACGAGCGCCTCCAGGAAGTGCCTGCCAACGTGAGTGGAGTGGGGGTTCGGCGATGCACGTGTGCATTTCAGAGGCTATAGGAAGTCTCGGGGAATCTGGCGAACTTCACGGGGGTGGAGCAGGAGGCGTCGGAGGACTCGGAGTCGGAGTCGGGGTCGGACGAGGAAGAGGAGGACAACGACCCGGACGAACACGAGAGCCTCCCCCCCTCCCCCTCCTCCTCCTTCTCGGACTCCTCCCTGTTCCCGCTCCTCGTCCTCCGCCGCCGCCCCGAGGAGGCAGACAAGCAGGCAGGCTCTCCTACTGCTCCTTTTATCCCCGTCTGCCTCCCGCCCTCCCTTCCCCTCCCTCTCCACTCCGTCCACGAAGTGCAGGAGGAGGCTGGTGGAGGAGCAGGAGGAGGGAGAAGGGCAAGGAGGAACACGAGAAGGGACTCTGACAAGGCGGAGGGGGGAGGCAACATCTCCTCCTCCCCTTTCTCCTCCTCCTCCTCCTCCTCCTCCTCCACCTCCTCCTCCTCCTCCTCCTCCTCCTCCTCCTCCTCCTCCTACAAGGCTACCAGTGGTGGGCCGCCGAGCCAGAGGCTGCACGAGGCCGCGCGGCGGTGCTGCGGAGCGACCGCGGCTCGGCCAGTCTCTTGGCCAATCTGGTGGGCTTGTGGGGTGAGGGCCCCAGAAGGCCCCGACTGGCCCCCTCAGCACTGTAGAGACAGGGTTCTCCGTAGCCTCTCGGATCAGGCCTGAGCCCGACGAGGGGTGGCGGCTCCGCCAGACCTGCACGTCCAGCGCTTGCGGCGGCGGTCCGCCTCGGAGGACTGCAAGCGAGAAGGCCCTGCAGGGGGCGAGCTGCGGGTGTGGAGGACATGGCCCAGGCCACCGAAGCGCGCACGCTGGGCCCAGGGTGGCGGGCAGGGGAGAAAAGACAGGGAAGGGGAAGGAGGAAACGACGAGATGGGAGCTCCTCCTTCTGGTCGTCGCCGTCGTTGTCAGCGTTCTCCTCCTCCTCCTCCTCCTCTTCCTCCCTCCTCCTCATCCTTCTCCTCCTCCTCCTCCTCCTCCTCCTCCTCCTCTTCCTCCTCCTCCTCCTCCTCCGCCTCCGCCTCCGCCTCCGCCTCCTCCTCCATTCCGCTTCCATGTGAATAACTCCTCCATGTCGCACCCCCCAGACGTGTTGGTAGGGCGTACCGGGCGTTTCGCCTGAGACTTCCGCCCTTTTATGATCCTGGAACTTGAAATTCGTAGCAGTCTCACGGATGGAGGGCGGTCCGTTTTCAAAATGTGGCTCTCGCCTGATCGCCGCGTACATTCGCTTTGAATCTTTGCCGATGTTTCAAGGATGGAGAGCGCCCGTTCTCAAAATGTGGCCCTCGCCTGATCGCCGCGAACATTCGCCTTTAAGGATTGCAACAAGTTCGCGGGCGTACGGTGAGCTGTTTTCGAAATGTGGCTCTCGCCTTCGCGCAGCGCACATTCGCCATACAAGTTTGCAACATGTTGAAGGAGGACGGTTGGTTCGTTGTCAAAAACCAATGAGGGGAACACTTCCTAGTGCATGGGCGCAATGCTGGGCACTACTTGATATTGCTTCGGGTTGCTTGGCATTGCTTGGAACGGGCACAGAAAGAATACGAGGCACCGGGGGTGGGGAAACCCGAAGAACCCGAGAAGCCCAAGGAGCCCGGGGAACCCGAAGAACCCGCGGAACCTGGGGAACCCGGAGAACCCGAGTAACCCAGGAAATCCGCCGCCCCCTTTTGATTTATCAAACGGGTGCCTGGCGTGCCGAATTATATGGCTTTTGGTTCTTTTTCCAAAAGAGCTCCCCCTGGGGCTTCGGCCCGTCCCGCCGGCCACCCAGAAAACCCGTCTGTCGTCGCCAAAAAAGCCCGTTTCGCTCGGGACAGCCTCAACAAATCGCGAAGATGGCCCAAGATGGCCTTCAAGTCCGCCCAAGATGGTCCAAGACGGCCTCCTAGACGGCCCAAGAGAGTCCAAGACGGCCCAAGACGGCCCAAGAGGCCCCCCCGAGGCCTCCAAGACGGCCCAAGAGGCCTCCAAGAGGTCCTCCAGGAGGGCCCGAAGATGCCAAAATCATTGATTCTCCTTAGGTTTCTGAAGGATTTTGGAATTTGCTTCTTCTCGGCATTCCGACGGCTCAAGACGGCCCAAGAGGCCCCCAAGATCGCCTTCCAAGCATTCGCGCTTAGCGCCGCGCGCATTTGTAATGATTGCGTGCACCAGGACTTGTGTTCTGGCAAGGTTTCGAATTGTCAGGACGCAGCTGTCACGTTGATTCGCGGAGTTGAAGACCCAAAAATTGTGTTCCAGCGCGCATTAGGATTGTCAAGGCGCAACAGTCACGTTGATCCGCGACGCTGAAATCCCAGGAATGGCGCTGTGGCACGGTTGGCGATTTTCATGCGGTTGTCTTCCACTGACAGAATGAAAACTCTTGTAGGGCTTTATGAAGAGAGAATTGGAGGGAGGGTTTAATTCGATATCGTCGATGCGTCTTGGATTTGCACTGGCCTCTCGTCCTTCTGCTCTTCCTTCGTCTTCGCCTCCCTCCTCCTATCCTGCTTCCTTCTCATTCCCCTTCTCTTCCTGCTTCCCTCACACCCCCACTCCCTCCCCTCCTTCGCCTTCTCATCCTCCTCCTCTTTCAGTCTCCTCGTAGGTGAAATAAAAGAGGCAGGCGGAGGAGAAAGGAGGACGCGGAGGAGAAAACGGAGATGGCGCCACCCCGGAGAAGGACGCAACAGCAAGGCGCAGGGCCGCACGGGTCCACGGGAACCCGGAAGAGGACTTCGCCGTAGGACAGGCCGAGAGGGACTTCTCGTGGACGCGGCGCGCACTCTGGGGGGAGGCGTGATGCCGTGGTAACGATGCGGCAAGCAATGGGTGGGCAAGGGTGGATCCACGACAGGAGGGGCCAATGAGGGCGGCTGGACCCTCACGCTGGCCGTCAGAGCCTCAGGCGCAGTCGGGCACACCGATGTCGGCACGCCGGTGGAGATTTGCCCACAAGAGTCCAGGCGCTTGGAGACCGTGGTGGCAACTTGCGCAGCAGCCGCCAGTGGGGCCAGGCTGGTGTCCTCGAGCGCTCCTACAAAACGCCGAAGCTGCGGATTGAGCCAACGCGGAGAACTACGAGACAGGCCTGGGAGGATCCTCCGAGGACGAACTATATTCCGCCGCCTCAATCGCACTGATCCGTGGAGCGCGGGCGGGCGACGATGAACACGTTGCTTCCACGCTGCAGGCTATCGCACGCGGGAGTATGGCACAATGCGATGTGACACGTCGTCCAGAGCTGAAGAGCGAGGCAAGCCAGCGTGCCACAATATGGCCTTCGCCGTGGTGGTCCGCGCCACGCGTGAACCTGATGGGCCACAACGGGCTCAACCGAAGAATTCCGATAGGTGTTTCTGTTTGGACCTTTCGGATGGCTGCCCTGTCAAGTTAGGACTAAAACTCCCGGGCCCTTCCGCCTGCTACGACTACCCGCAATTCCCGGGTTCTTCCGACAATCATCAGAACGTGTGCTAGCGCCGAACGTGTAGCTGTCCACCGAAGCCGTTCCATACGACGCAGGCGGTGTAAGAAGGGGCCAGCACAAGCTGCGCGCCATCGGCGGAACCGAACGAGGCAAACTCATACTGGGCTAACAGCCAACACACGTTCTGAGGATCAGCGCCTCTCCTCGCGCCCGATCGTGCGCTGTGGTCCGGGCCGCGGCCACGGGGCGCGGACGCCTCGGCGGGGGAGTGGCGCCAACGTTGGCGCAGATGGCCCAGCCTGCAACACAAAGGAACCTCACGTGAGGAGCACCGCTCGGGGGGAGTATCGGGCGGCTGCTCCAGCCACATGTCTGCGAGGACCAGCCGCTCGGCGAGAGGCTTCCACGGCTGCGCTCGTCAACTGGCTGCCCTCTGCATGCTGCGTTGAGGGCCAACGATCGGGGGGACCAGCTTAGGAGGGGAACATCGACCTGGAATCGGCGATACATCGCCGATCAATCGGCAACAAGCTCCTGATAGCGGATCCGCACGCTCTCTCCGGGTGGGGTGGGCTATCGGGCTCTGATCGGCGTTCAGTGGGCGACTGGGGGTCGATGCATTCCCCTTCTGAGCCGCGTACCCCCCTAACGTTGCCCCCGACCCACGAACAGTGATTCAACTCGGGGTTTCTTGCTTGGCCTCTGATGGGCTGACGATACAGCAGTGGCCGGCGACGACACAGTAGCGACACACGATAAGCTATGTTACTATAAGAAATCTTGGGGCACATTCTTCGTCGATTTTTGAGGGCCCTCAGGTGGCCCAGAGCCTCTGTGGGTCCCTGGGGCCATCGGGCGATAAGAATTTTCCATGGGGAACCTGCTGGCAGGCAAATTTCTGATGTGGTGCGCATGCTGTGTCGTCCCACGATATAGGGTACCGATGTGGTCCTAAAAACTGGGGGGCCACACGATAGGGTCCGACATGGCATGACCTCACAAATCACATCGCATAGTCGGAACCTCATAGTATGAGCAGGGGGCGACCGTCTTGGAATTCTAATCGGACTACAAAGACATGTTCCTAGAACGAGAGCTTGTTCGAACAACAAAGCAATGTTCTCATAACATGTACGACAATGTAGGTCCCAAACAGTGTGTTTCTAGGAGCCGACGTTATCTATTCATTTCGACCCTCCAAAGTCTGCGTTGCTACTGACCAGCCGAGGAGCTCGAACAAACTAAGACTAATATGCGGCAATCCTATGTTCCTGGCATGTAAGCCCAACGCAGATTCAATCCTTCTGCGCGCACTGGAATGCCCAAGAGCCCCTGGAGACTCGCGGTCCCACCCGCACACAGATGGGACCAAGAAGAGTATGGAAAGACTGGCCGCTCGAATCCCTCTGTGCTTCAGCCCGCAAAGCGTCGGGTGCTGCCGTGCACTCCTTGAAGCCCTAGAGCATCACCGCATGGGGCGGCATGGCCAACCTGACCGCCCACGCGAAAGACCCCACCTGGGAAGAAGCCCGGAACAACCCGTCCGACCAGCAGTGCCAATTTGCGTGGTGCAATCCGCGATGTGCAACCAGTGGTTTGCAATCCATGCTGTGCAATCTATGCTGTGCATCTTTGCTGCGCAAGCTATGGTGTGCAATCTATGGTGTGCAATCAATTTCTGTTCGCAATGAGTTGTCCACTCCACTGCTCGCGCAAACATCCCACCCACCCATCCGCAACTTGGTTTGCAAATCTCTTAAGACCGTGACGCCAAATGGCGCTTGGCAACGACAGCGACGCCGACGACGACAGCGACAACGACGACGACGCCGCCGACAACGACTACGACGACACCGACGTCTCCAACGACTTCGACGACGCTGACAACGACGACGACGACACCGACGACGACGACGCCGACGCCGACACCGATGACAACGACGACGACGATGACGACGCCGACGACGACAACGACGGCACCGACGACGACGACGACGACGTCAACGACGCCGACGACGACGACGACGACGACGACGGCGGCGACAACGACGACGCCGACGCCGACGTCGACGAAGACGACGCCGACGCCGACGACGAAGACGACGACGACGTCGCCAACGAAGACCACGACGAGGGAGGAGGGAGGACGACGACGGCGACAACGACGACAACGACGAGGGAGGAGGGAGGACGGCGACGACGCGAACGACGAAGAAGGAAAGACGGTGACGCCGACGACGACAACGACGAGGGAGGAGGGAAGACGACGACGACAACGACGACGACGACGGCGACGAAATAGGAGGGACGACGACGAGACGCCGACGACGGACGACGACGACGACGAGGGAGGAGGAGGAAGGACGACGGCGGCGACAACGACGACGGAAACGACCACGACGCCAAAGAGGACGACGACGACGACGAACACGAGGAAAAACAGAGGACGACGTAGGCGACGACGACGACGCGGGAGGAGGGAGGACTGCGACGACGACGACGACGACGACGCAAGAGAGCGCGCGCACGCTGTTGTTGAACATCCGTGTTGCGCAACCTTGTGTTTTTGTAGGTTTTTTGGACATTCGATTTTGAAATCCTTCTGAAACCGATGGGTTTTGAAGGATTTCGGCATACGCGCGCGACGACGCGCGCGTCTGCATTTCGTCTCGTTTTTTGCAGAGGATTCTCGCGACGGCACGCGCGCAAAAGGCGTTCGACAGATTTCGATATGCGCGCGCGAAACCCGTTTGGTAGCATTTTGTGAAAATCTTGAAAAGCCTGTGGTTTCCTGAAGATTTCGCAAGAGCTCGCGCGTAAGTTTTTTTAGCAAACCAGTGATGCGATATCATTTTTATATTATATTTTTGTATTTTTTGGAAACTCGATTGCGAAATCTTTCCGACAACGAAGATTTTTGAAGGATTGCGGCATGCGCGCGCGACGGCGCGCGCGTGCGCACATCGTCCCATTTTTGGCAAGGGGTTCGTGAAATAATCTGATGTTCGAACAAAACGTGCCCCCGCGTATCGAACAAAACACAAAGAACTTCAGGGGAACCGGTACCGCCCCCTTGGATAATGTAAATTCATAGTTCGGATGGGCATGTGGTCAATATCGTATCGGATTTACGTACCCGAAATGGGGGCGGATAGCGCCGGGGGGTAGAGTCTATTCACTTTTTAGAAAAGAGAATCTGTACTATGCTGTGCACCCTATGCTGTGCAATCGGTGAGTCCCACCAGCCCTCTGGGCGTAGGTGGTCTAGGGCGGCTCCTCTTCCACCCCCCTTCTTCCCCTTCGGGGAAAGGTTTAGCACTGTTCCCTATTAGTGTACACCCCCTCCCCCAGGCGACTGGCAGCCAGCCAGGAACAATGCGGGCACCCCCCCACCATCCTTTGGAACAAAACAATGCAAAGCACACTCTGCGTCCAAATTCGGAGAATTCGCAGCCAACCCGATGCGGCCTCCCCCCGCCATCCCTGTCAAACAACAGTGCAGAATCCACTTGGCGGCGGCGGCTGCGGCGGCCGCGGCGGCGGCAGCGGCTGCGGCGGCTGCGGCGGTGGCGGCGGCGGCGGCGGCGGCGGGGGCGGCGGCGGCGGCGGCGGTGGCGGCGGCGGCGGCAGCGGTGGCGGCAGCGGCTGCGGCGGCAACGGCTGCGGCGGCGGCGATGCGGCAGGGGGGGCGGCGGCGGCGGCGGCCTCCTCGTGTTCCCCCTTCCCTCTCATCCTCCTTCTCTTCTCTTCTCTTCCTCCTCCTCCTCCTCCTCCTCATCATCATCTTATTCGTCCTCCTTCTCCCCAATCCCTCATCCATCCATCCAGCCTCCTCCTTCTCCTCATCCCTCCTTCGCACGGTCAGTCGCCCTCTTTGCTCCCGCACTTCCCTGATCACGTCACTCACCTGGACATCGTTTCTGGATGGGCTGGTGGGGGTACTTTTTCGTTCGCGAGCGTCGCGGTCCAACCGCGCGCCGTCAAGAGAAGAGGCGGCCGCGCCAAGCTCTAAATTACGGCCTCAGAGGGAGCCAGAGCGACCAGAGCGCGCTACGCAGTCACTCAGGCGGCGGAGACGACGGGGTAGCCCGGGAAGTCCGCGCCATGCCGAGGAGGTCCAGGAAGAGGGCATCAATGCACACCAAAGTGGTGAATGAATTGGAACGCGTCCGGGTCCAGATAATTGACCCCAAACAGCCATCTTGCATGTGCTCGCCGACCACAACGTAGTGAAGCAGCGGGCGAACACCGAAACGGAGGTCGCCGCCAGCAAACAACCGTCGTGAATGTCAGAGCGCGTCGATGCCAGCCGTCTCTCGCGTGTGGGGTTGAGGCCCGACGTAAGCGGCCGCTGGTGGGGATACGTTTTTTTGGGGGGGTCGCGGCCACCAGCGAAGAGCGCAGGCGGCGATCAGGGTGTCCGGGCCGACGGGCAAACCTAATTAGCTACTGGGCGCAGCACGAGCCGGCTGGGCCAGCTCAGAAACGTCTAGAATTACAGTAAAAATTGTGCAATTTATGTGGTTGTGCAACTCATCTGGTGCAATCGGGTTTGATCCATATATGGTGTGCCGTCTGTGTTGTGCAACGAATGTGGTGCGATGTAAGTGCTGCAGTCGATGCGACACAGCCAATGTGGTGTAACAGAGGTTGTGCAGTCTATGCTGTGTAGTGTAGGTGGTGCGATATATAGATGGTGCGATCTTATAGATGTGTTTATACACATAGATATATACGTATGTGGTGCAACATGTGTAATGCAAAATCTGTGGTGCAGTCTATGTGGTGCGATCGTTGTAGCGCAAAACAATGCAACTCAAAGCAATGCAAAGCAGGGCAACGCAAAGCAATGACAATGCACAGAAATGAAAAACAGCGCAATGGAATGCAAGCGAGCGGCGATTGGGCGGTGACGGCGACAACAAGCGCAGCGACCAGCAGCCAGGCCCAGAAGCAGCAGCGACGGTCGGCGGCGCAATGACAATGCACAGAAAATGAAAAACAGCGCAAGGAATGCAAGCGAGCGGCGATTGGGCGGTGACGGCGACAACAAGCGCAGCGACCAACCACAGCCAGGCCCAGAAGCAGCAGCGCCGTCGGCGGCGCAATGACAATGCACAGAAATGAAAAACAGCGCAATGGAATGCAAGCGAGCGGCGATTGGGCGGTGACGGCGACAACAAGCGCAGCGACCAGCAGCCAGGCCCAGAAGCAGCAGCGACGGTCGGCGGCGACAGGCGGCGACGGCGACATAGCCGCCAGACCGACAATCAGGCCCAGACGATGGGCTCGACGAGGCGGCGACGGGGCGCGACGGTGACAACAAGCGCCGGCGACCAACAAGTAGGCCGAGACGACGGGCGGCGACAGCGACAACATAGCCGCCAGACTATCAACCCACCCCCCAGTTTCTAATTCCGAAGTAAGAGCCCCGAAGTGCAAACACTGTTTGGGGAATAGCGCCGACGTAATCAAAGCAGACGGTCTCAGCCAGAACTGCTCTACTACAAGTTCGTGCAATCTACAAGAGGCTCTTAGAACATTCTTTGGTGGGCCCATGGGCACGTCAGAACGCTTCGCCACTGCATGAGTAGAACGCGCCCCAGAGACTGTTCCCTGAACATTACGCCCCCCTTGCCTAGCGTCACAACAGGGTCACGGTCTGGGGTCCACGCCAGCAAACGGCCACGCACTTTTGCTAAGCGTGTCGCGGCGGCTGCCCCAGCAACACACTATGCACTGCAAGCGGATAGCGCGTCGCTCTGCTTCGCGGGGCGGGAGGCTGGGAAGAGCTCGGGACGTTGACGCTTGGGGTCTGGAAGGTGGTTAGCGTGCCGTGC
>CAUYUJ010019116.1:0-10000 GCA_963575745.1 Prorocentrum cordatum
CACAGACACACACACACACACACACACACACACACACACACACACACACAAACCACACACGCACACACACACACACACACACACACACACACACACACACACACACACACACACACACACACACACACACACACACACACACCACCCCGCTCAGCACAGCGCTCCGTGGCCACATAGGGAGCTCCACCGAAGCCCCCAGTGGGGCCGTCCGAGTGCGTCTTGAAACACTTAATTCGGCATTTTCACCCGCCCATTACATCGTTTCGTGGCCCCACACGGAGCTCCACCGAAGGCCCCAGTGCCACCGTCCGCATGCGCCCCGCACACCCAACGTGGCATTTTCACCCACCCAGTGCAGCGTTTCGTTGCCCCACAGGGAGCTCCGCCGAAGGCCCGAGTGTGACCGTCCGCAAGCGTCCCGAAACACCCGTTGTAGCATTTTCACCCACCCAGTCCAAAATTTCGTGGCCCCGTAGGGAACTCCACCGAAGGCCCCAGCGCCACCGTCCGCATGCGTCCCGAGAGCCCAACGTGGCATTTTTACTAACCCAGTACGGCGTTTCGTGGCTCCTCTGTGAGCTCCACCGAAGCCCCCAGTGGGACCGTCCGCGTGCGCCCCGAAAGCCCAACGTGGCATTTTTACACACCCAGTGCAGCGCTTCGTGGCCCCATAAGGAGTTCCACCGAAGCCTCCAGTGGGACCGTCCGCATGCGCCCAGGAAGCCCAATTTGGCATTTTCACTTACCCAGTACAGCGCTTCGTGGCCCCATCGGGAGCTCCACCGAAGCCCCCAGTGGGGCCGTCCGCATGCGCCCCAGAAACCTTACTTCACACGCCACTCACCCAGAACAGCGTCCCGTGGCCCCATAGGGAGTTTCACCGAAGAAGATTTTCACAATTGCGGCACCCACAACTGCATATGGTTGGGCCCTTCGCCAGGATAATTCTTCGAAGGTTCCAGGAATCCTGGAACCTTCCTGAGGAAGGGTCCAGGAAGGTTTTTTCCTAACAACCTCCCAAAAACCATACGAAAACCTTCAAACAACCTTCCAGACAAAACGTCAAAACACCTTCATAAAACCTTCCTAACACATTCGGGCATTTAGCGAAACCGCCCAATACATTTCAACAACTTTCCAGACAACCTTCCGAACAACCTTCCAAAAACCGTCCAAAAACCTTCCAACACACATTCCAAAACAACCTTCCAACAACCTTCCAACAAACCTTTCAAAAACCTTCCAAAAACCGTCCAACACTTATCCTGGTGACGGACCCAACCATATGCAGTTGTGGGTACCGCAGTTGTGATTTTTTTCTTCGGCGGAGCCCCCTATGGGGCCACGAAGCGCTGCACTGGGCGGGGGGGAACGCATGTGGGCGGTAGAACTGGGGCCGTCGGGCGAACCCCCCTTATGGGGCCACGAAGCGCCGTACTGGGTGGGGTGAAAATGCCAAATTTGGTGTGTGGGACGCATGCGGGCGGTCCCACTGGCGGCTTCGGTGGAGCTCCCTATGGAGCCACGAAGCATGAGGGGTGTGCCACATTTGGTTTCCAGGACGCATGCGGACGGTCCCACTGGGGGCTTCGGTGGAGCTCCCTATGGGGCCACCAAGCGCTGCACTGGGTGGGGGGGAACGCGTGCGGGCGGTAGAACTGGGGCCGTCGGGCGAACTCCCTATGGTGCCACGAAATGCCGCCCTGGGTGGGGAGAAAATGCAAAACTTGGCGTGTGGGACGCATGCGGGCGGTCCGAGTGGTGGCTTCGGTGGAGCTCCCTAGGGGGCCACGAAACGTATGAGGGGCGTGCTAAATTTGGCTTCCGGGACGCACGCGGACGGTCCCAGTGGGGGCTTCGGCGGAGCTCCCTATGGGGCCACGAAGCGTTGTACTGGGTGGGTGAAGATGCCAGAGTGGGTTTCCGAGACGCACGCGGCCGGTCCCATTGGGGGGTTCGGTGGAGCTCTGGTCACGAAGCGCCGTAGTGGGTGGTGTGAAAATACTTACATTGTGTTTCAGGGGCGCATCCGGACAGTCCCACTGGGTGCTTCGGTAGGGCTCTCCATGGGGCCACGAAGCGCCGTACTGGGTGGGGTGAAAATGCCAAATTTGATTTCCGGGACGCATGCGGACAGTCCCAGGGGGTTTGGCGGGGCTCTCTATGGGGCCACGAAGCGCTGTACAGGGGCGGGGGGGGGACGCATGCAGACAGTAGCACTGGGACTTTCGGTGGGGCTTCCTATGGGGCCACGAAGCGTTGTACTGGGTGGGGGGGGGCGCATGCGGACTGTAGCACTGGGACTTTCGGTAGGGCTTCCTATGGGGCCACGAAGCGCTGTACTGGGTGTGGGGGACGCATGCGAACGGTAGCACTGGGACCTTCGGCGGGGTTCCCTGCGGGGCCACGGAAGGCTGCACTCGGCGTGGGGAACGCATGCGGACGGCAGCATTGGGACCTTCGGTGGGGCTCCCTATGGGGCCACGAAGCGTTGTATTAGGTGGGTGAAAATACAAAAGTGGGTTTCCGAGACGCATGCGAACGGTCCCACTGGGGGTCTCGGTGGAGCTCTGGTCACGAAACGCAGTAGTGGGTGGTGTGAAATTAGCCTGGCGAAGGACCCAACCATATGCAGTTGTGAGTAATGCTGGTGTGAGTACCGTCTTCGGTGGATCTCCCTATGGGGCCACGAACCGTTTGAGGGGTGTGCCGGAATGGGTGTGGGGGCGGCATGCGAACGTTGCCACTGGGGCCTTCGGTGGAGCTCCTTATGGGGCCACGAAACGTGTGAGGGGTGTACCGAAGTTGGCGTGGGGGCGGCATGCGAACGCAGCCACTGGGGCCTTCGGTGGAGCTCCCTGTGGGGCCACGAAACGTGTGAGGGGTGTGCCGAAATTGGTGTGGGGGCGGCATGCGAACGCAGCCACTGGGGCCTTCGGTGGAGCTCCCTATGGTGCCACGAAACGTGTGAGGGGTGTGCCGAAATGGGTGTGGGGGCGCATGCGAACCCAGTCACTGGGGCCTTCAGTGGAAATCCCCATGGGGCCACGAAGCGTGTGAGGGATGTGCCGAACTGGGTGTTGGGGAGGCATGCGGACCAGACCACTGGGGCCTTCGGTGGAGCTCCCTATGGTGCCACGAAACGTGTGAGGGGTGTGCCGACATGGGTGGTGGGGAGGCATGCGGACCCTGGCAATGAAGGACTTCGGTGGAGCTCCCTATGGGGCCACGAAACGTGTGAGGGGTGTGCCGAAATGGTGGTGGGGAGGCATGCGGACCCTGCACTGGGGCCTTCGGTGGAGCTCCCTGTGGGGCCACGAAACGTGTGAGCGGTGTGCCGAAATGGGTGGTGGGGAGGCATGCGGACCCTGCCACTGGGGCCTTCGGTGGAGCTCCCTATGGGGCCACGAAGCGTGTGAGGGGTGTGCCGAAATGGGTGGTGGGGAGGCATGCTGACCCTGCCACTGGGGCCTTCGGTGGAGCTCCCTATGAGGCCACGAAACGTGTGAGGGGTGTGCCGAAATGGGTGGTGGGGAGGCATGCGGACCCTGCCACTGGGGCCTTCGGTGGAGCTCCCTATGGGGCCACGAAACGTGTGAGGGGTGTGCCGAAATGGGTGGTGGGGAGGCATGCGGGAACCCTAGCACGGGGCCTTCGGTGGAGTTCCCCTATGGGGCCACGAAACGTGTGAGGGGTGTGCCGATATGGGTGTGCGGGACGCATGCGGACGGCAGCCATGGGGCCTTCGGTGGAGCTCCCTATGGGGCCACGAAACGTGTGAGGGGTGTGCCGAAATGGGTGGTGGGGAGCATGCGGACCCTGCCACTGGGGCCTTCGCTGGAGCTCCCTATGGGGCCACGAAACGTGTGAGGGGTGTGCCGAAATGGGTGGTGGGGAGGCATGCGAACGCAGCCACTGGGGCCTTCGGTGGAGCTCCCTATGGGGCCACGAAACGTGTGAGGGGTGTGCCGAAATGGGTGGTGGGGAGGCATGCGAACCCTGCCACTGGGGCCTTCGGTGGAGCTCCCTATGGGGCCACGAAACGTGTGAGGGGTGTGCCGAAATGGGTGGTGGGGAGGCATGCGAACCCTGCCACTGGGGCCTTCGGTGGAGCTCCCTATGGGGCCACGAAACGTGTGAGGGGTGTGCCGAAATGGGTGGTGGGGAGGCATGCGAACCCTGCCACTGGGGCCTTCGGTGGAGCTCCCTATGGGGCCACGAAACGTGTGAGGGGTGTGCCGAAATGGGTGGTGGGGAGGCATGCGAACCCTGCCACTGGGGCCTTCGGTGGAGCTCCCTATGGGGCCACGAAACGTGTGAGGGGTGTGCCGAGATGGGTGGTGGGGAGGCATGCGAACCCTGGAGGGAGGATGGCGAGGAGGAGGAGGAGGAGGAGGAGGAGGAGGAGGAGGAGAGGAACGCGGGGCACCGTCTCTTCAAAACGAGGACCCAACACCACAGGACGGTTGGGAATTAGCCTGGCGAAGGACCCAACCATATGCAGCTGCGAGTGCCGCACGGATATGAGACGAAGGAGGGGGCACGCAAACTAGGCCCCTCTTCTCATAGGCACCGCGCCACTGCATGGACGAGGCACAGGGCAGCGCGGGCAGGAGGTGGCGGGCGGAGGAGGAGAGCTCACTGGGGCGAGCCAACACATCAGTATCAACATCGCATCATGAGACCTGTTACTGGGCACGCAGGAAGAGGTGGCGGAGACACCGTGTAGATGTCGAAGGCAGGTCTCCACGGATTACCCCAACGGTTCCAGCCACCCGATAGCCACCCAGACGTGCCAACGCATGTGTCACCAGAGTCTCAAGCTCCCCCCGACCTCCGGTGGAGATCCCTATGGGGCCACGAAACGTGTGAGGGGTGTGCCGAAATGGGTGTTGGGGGGTGCCGAACTGGGTGGTGGGGAGGCATGCGAACCCTGCCACTGGGGCCTTCGGTGGAGCTCCCTATGGGGCCACGAAACGTGTGAGGGGTGTGCCGAAATAGGTGGTGGGGAGGCATGCGGACCCTGCCACTGGGGCCTTCGATGGAGCTCCCATATGGGGCCACGAAACGTGTGAGGGGTGTGCCGAAATGGGTGGTGGGGAGGCATGCGAACCCTGCCACTGGGGCCTTCGGTGGAGCTCCCTATGGGGCCACGAAACGTGTGAAGGGTGTGCCGAAATGGGTGGTGGGGAGGCATGCTGACACTGCCACTGGGGCCTTCGGTGGACCTCCCTATGGGGCCACGAAACGTGTGAGGGGTGTGCCGAAATGGGTGGTGGGGAGGCATGCGGACCCTGCCACTGGGGCCTTCGGTGGAGCTCCCTATGGGGCCACGAAACGTGTGAGGGGTGTGCCGAAATGGGTAATGGGGAGGCATGCGGACCCTGCCACTGGGGCCTTCGGTGGAGCTCCCTATGGGGCCACGAAACGTGTGAGGGGTGTGCCGAAATGGGTGGTGGGGAGGCATGCGAACCCTGCCACTGGGGCCTTCGCTGGGGTCCTGGTGGGGAGGCATGCGTGCCACTGGGGCCTTCGGTGGAGCTCCCTATGGGGCCACGAAACGTGTGAGGGGTGTGCCGAAATGGGTGGTGGGGAGGCATGCGGACCCTGCCACTGGGGCCTTCGGTGGAGCTCCCTATGGGGCCACGAAACGTGTGAGGGGTGTGCCGAAATGGGTAATGGGGAGGCATGCGGACCCTGCCACTGGGGCCTTCGGTGGAGCTCCCTATGGGGCCACGAAACGTATGAGGGGTGTGCCGAAATGGGCGTGGGTGACGATGACGATGATGATGACGATGATAATGATGATGATGATGATGATGATGATGATGATGATGATGATGATGATGATGATGATGATGATGATGATGATGATGATGATGATGATGATGATGATGATGATGATGATGATGATGATGATGATGATGATGATGATGGTGGTGGTGGTGGTGGTGGTGGTGGTGGTGGTGATGGTGATGATGATGGTGGTGGTGGTGAAGAGGGAGGAGGGGGAGGAGGAGGAGGACAGGAACGCGGGGCACCGTCTCTTCAAAACGAGGACCCAACACCACAGGATGGTTGGGAAAAAACAAAAAAACGCACTCACACACATAGTTACACACATACACACACAACACCAAACACGGGACCCACCCAGACCCCTGGCCCTGGGGACCCCAGGCTGTCCAGGGCTCCTGGATGCCCCAGCTGGGCCTTGCCAAGGGGCCCAAATCGGTTTGTTGCGTGATTTGGAAAAGCCCTCCAAAACGATCCACAAGGGCTTTCAGACAGCTCATCAAAGCCCCAAGACGACCCAACAAGGCCCCAACACGGCCCGAAGAGAGCCCCATGACGGCCCAAGATGGCCCCAAGACGCCCCCGAAGCACTCCAAATCGTGACCCGGTCGTTCAGGGAGGCTGCGGTTGGAAGCAGGGTGGCCCGAGGAAGCCCCGAGAAGAACCCAGGAAGGCACCCAGGAGGCCTTCATACTGCCCCAAGAAGCTTCTAAACATTGACTTGAGGCCCCCAAGAAACTCTCCAAGGAGGAGCATCCGCAAAAAGAGCTGAGGAGGTTGGGGAAAGGTTCGCAGGGTAGGGCGAGAATGAAGGAGAGGAAGAGGAAACATGAAGGAAGGAGAAGGACAAGCATTATCTGACGACGGTGCCGTAAACGGCAACAGTGAGTTATCGATATCGTTGTTACTGTGTTTCCTCTCCTTCCGCCTGCATGCCAAGCCTGAAGGACCGAGGTGCATGGCGCGTATCGCCAAAACAATATTGCATTATAAATGTACACATGTACATGTTCAACGTGTATATAGATATGTATAATGACCGCTTCAGTGATCCAGAAGCTACAGAATCGCAGGTTGAACCTTCCTTACACATGGAGAAACGCATGCAGAATGGAGAAACATGAAGCCTCCAGAGTGGAGGTGGAACCCCTGTTCTGAGGATGCGCAACTCGGTTGTCCGCGCGGACCTCCGAAAGTTGATGCTCGTGTCGGTCTGCCGTCTTCGACGCTACACACCTACGCCGATCCTGGCCAGGCCAACCCCGGACCCAGGATCGAGGCCCCTCCTGGGCCCGGGATCTGAGCAAGTATGCGTTCTCCTGGCGTGGCTCGGAGGGCATCTGCACCGGCGCTGGGGCCAGGACTGGCCCTCTCCATTGTCGGTGCAGGCGTAACGTGTGGCGCCCTCCGACCGCGGATGGCCCGCGGATCGGGCGGGGTACGGGAGGTGAGCAGGCGGAGCTGCGAGGTGGTCCTCCTCCTCCTCCTCCTCCTCAGCCGTTCCTCCACCTCCTCCTCCTCCTCCTCCACCTCCTCCTCCTCAGCCTCCTCCTCCTCCTCCTCCTCCTCCTCCTCTTGAATATCATCCTCACCCTCATCCTTTCACTCCTCCTCCTCCTCCTCTTCCTCCTCCTCCTCCTCCTCCTCCTCCTCCTCCCCTTCCTCCTCCTTTCCTTTTCCTTATTAAATTCTCCCTGTCGCACCCTGAGGCCAGTTTTTAGAGCGGGCCAGGCGTTTCGCCAGAGACTTCCCCACCATTTATGACCCTGAAGCTTAAACATCGGCAACAGATTCACAGATGGAAGGCGGGACGTTTTCAAAATGTGGCTCTCGCCCTAGCGCCGCAAACATTCGTTTTAATCATTTGCAGAAATTTCACGGATTGAGGGCGGGTCGTTTTCAAAATGTGACTCTCGCCTTTGCGCCGCGCACAATCGTTTTCCAAATTTGCAAGAGCTTCACGGGTTGAGGGCAGGTCGTCTTCACAATGTGGCTTTCGCCTTAGCGCCGCGCATACTCGTTTGTAAACTTGTAAGAGACTCACGGATTAAAGGGCGGGCCGTTTTCAAAATGTGGCTCTCGCCTTAGCGCCGCGCACATTCGTTTTAAACATGTGGAAGAGCTTCTCGGATCGAGGGCGGGCCGTTTTCAAATGTGATTATCGCTGCAACGCCGCGCACATTCGTTAAACTCTGTAAGAATTTCACAGATTGAGGGCGAGTCGTTTTCAACATGTGGCTCTCGTCTTAGCGCTGCGCACGATCGTTTTAAACAGTTGCAATTGCTTCACGAATTGAGGGCGGTTCCTTTTCAAAACATGGCTCTCGCCTCAGCACCGCGCAGAGTCGTTTTCAAAATTGCAAGAGTTTCATGTGTTCCCATGATCAACGCACCAGGAACGGCGTTTTATAAGGATTCTGACTTATGAGGACGCAACAGTTACGTTACTGGCGGTGTTGAAGCCCAAGAACTGCGTTCTGGCGCCATTCAGGCTCGTCAAGACAAAACAGTCAGGATGGTCCGTGGCGTTGGAGTCCCGAGAAAAATGTTTTGGCAGGCTTCAGGCTCTTCAAACGGTTGTCTTCCAACGAGGCAGTTCCCTCTAGGGGCGGAGGGAGCTTGGAGGGAGGGTTTATTCCAACATCGTTGATGCCTCTTGGGTTTACACTGGTCCTCCTCCTCCTCCTCCTCCTCCTCCTCCTCCTCCTCCTCCTCCTCCTCCTCCTCCTCCTCCTCCTCCTCCTCCTCCTCCTCCTCCTCCCCCTCCTGGCCCCGTTTGGGACCCCAGAGGGCACCTTTAGGGGCCCTGCGCCCCTTTTCTGCAGCCCTCGCTGCCCCCCCCCCCCAATTTATCGCCCCCGGGGCGGGCGGGGGGGTCCGGGAGGTGAGCGGGCGGAGCTGGTGGTCCTGGCTCTCCGATGCCGGGGTGGGCGAAAGGGGCGAAGGCGTTGGGGGTGGACCAGCTCGGGGGGGGGGGGAACATCGAGCTTGGATCGGCGATGCATCGCCAATGGATTGGCGATGGCCCCCGACAGCGAAACCGCACGGTCCTGGGCGGGGTGTGTTATCGGGTCCCGTATCGGCGATCGATGGCCGATTGGGGGTCGATGCGTCCCACCTGGGCATATTTCCCCCTAGCGTTGCCCCCGAAGGGAAGGACGCGGCACAGCAGACTTGAGTCGTGGCGACCTGCACGTGGGACGCCCACGCTGGGGGTCGTCCCCGCGTCGACACGACGCGAAGCTGCCGTAGTCGAGGGGGGCGGGCTGGGGAATCAGCTGCACACAGCTCCTTTTCTCGACGCCGGGAGCGACCATGTACGTCGAAGAGCGCGCTGGGCGGAGGGGCCGAAACCAGCTGCACGCAACAAGTCTCAGACCCCACCTATTCCCGTCCCCTTCTCTTGTCCACCCGGACGATGGTCCACACCGACGATGGCGACCCTACATCGGCGGAGAGTGCTTGTGCTTGCTGGAGGTGTCTGGGACGCCAAAGCCTCCACGAGGCGAGCCCAGCCGGCAGATCGAGCCTCGTGTCCTCCGATCTCCAATGGACCTGACTTGAGGGGCAATTCCTCAGATCTCGTGCTCAACCCGCTGAGACCAGGTGGGCGAGACCGTAGCATCTGGACTGCGGTGTCGCGCGGGCCCTGGCGGGGGTTGCCTGAGGTGCTCGGAAGCCCTCGGCTCGATCCCGAAGGCGTTCGGACTAGGCGGACGAGGAGTGCAACAACTGCGCGTCGACCCCTGCCGCGGGGGCAACTTTCCCCGTCATTGGCAAGTCACCAGTTTTGACGGCCCCGGGTCCCCAAGACGGCCCCGCAGAGGCGGAGACGTTGAAAAACGCCCTGTCTGGCATGCCACCTCGGGCTGGCCTGGTCGCCTCAGGCAGGGGCCCAGACCTTCGACGTCGTGGTCTTTTGTGTGGTTGCAGTGCGGGCCCCCCGCAGGACGTGTAGCCGGCGCTTCCTCCCGGAAGCGTGCTCCTGGCGGTTCCCCGGGAGGCCTCCCAGAGGCCGGCCATCGGGGGCAGGCCCGCGGCCCCTGCGGCCCAGAGGTGGCTCCCGGATGCCCGCAAGGTGGAGAGGGCCCGCCGTCCCCTGGACCCGGGAAGGGCCCTCAGAAGCCAACGATGGGGGGCGGGGAGGGGGGGGGGCGTGTTTCGGCGGCGCGTCGAGGGTTAAGTCGGGCCTGTCCCCCTACAG
>CAUYUJ010019116.1:15000-45000 GCA_963575745.1 Prorocentrum cordatum
CAGCTGGAGCCGCTGATCTTGAAAGAAGGAGTGCCAAAAGCCACGTAGTGCCCGACATATTGTTTGTGACTTCGCTTACGCATGGCAAGCACGCGCGAGTTTGTAATTAAACCTGCTCGTCAAATCCCGCTCGGCGGCCCACAGAGCTCGCATGCATCGCAGTGGTTCTCGGAGTGGTCAGCACGCGTGTCATGCGAAAGCCGCGGGTGCGTTCCGCCACTGGGCCCCCTGGCACGTTAAGGCATGGTACATATCCAAGCGCTCTTTCCTATGGCTCCTGTAAGACTTATCAAGGAGACGCCCCCTCCTACTCACACTCAGGTTTAGGTCGGGCGTGCCCCCCTACAGGCGGATTTTACAACTTAAAAAATAATCAAACCATACACCAAAAATGCTCGAAAGTATTCAAAACAAGTCCCCTGACTATCTTTTGACTGTTCTTGAATTTTCCTCCTGTAGAGGGAAAGGCCCGACTTCAACTCAGGTGCGTGCAGCAGCCCTCCCTCACGAGGCTCCGTGGACGGCCCGACGCCTCCCTGGGGCGCGCCCATGCCTCTCAAAAGCTTCCAGGACGGCCCAAGACTGCCACCGAGGTCGCTAAGATGGCCCAACACTCCCAAGACGCAACCCGCAGCCCTTGATAAGAGCCCGACAAGTCCCAAGAGGCCTTCAAGAGGCTCCAAGACCCAAGATATCCCCAAGATCCTCTCCAGGAGGTCCTCGAAAGGCCACAAACCTTGACAGCCCTTTGGCCTCCCAATGTGTTTTGCTTTCCACGTTCTTCGGTCGAAGGTCCGAAGACCGGTCCACTTCGAGTGCCCAGAGGGGCCCACTGAGAGCCCCAAGAGGGCTCCTAGTCAGCCCATGACGGTCCGAGAGAGCTCCAAGCTGGCCCAAGATGGCATCTGGAGGAACCCACTACGGTCCAAGAAAGTCCCACGACGGCCCCAAGACCCGCCAGACTGCCAAGAGAGCCACAAGACAGAGAACCTCAAGGCGTCCCAAGAGGGCCCACGGCACAAGAGAGACGAAAAGGGGCTGGCTAGACTTGTGACGGCCTTCTGGGCGGTGCTCGAAAGATCGCCACAAAGAGTGCGTCGCTGGCACGGTGGCGGTGCCGCAGGCACCTAGATAACGGTGACTGTAGATTCGGTTCTACATGTCCCTGGCAAGGGATGTGACAGCTGCATCTATAGTGTACGCATTGTACATGTGTGCCTCGCACGCGGTTTGAGCTCCATACCAAAAACGCTTGCTTAGCGCGCCGCGCCACCGACTCTCGCTTCCCACCTTTCGGCGTGACATGCGAAGCACGTCCCAGCCCCCCCCAAAGCACCAGCGATCCGAGATTCCATAGCTTTTCTAAGCCTCACGTCCCACGAAGCAGGGCGACACGCTGTCAGCTTGCAAGGCGTAGCGTGTCGCAAGGGCCGCCATCCTGGCACGCGAAGCAAAAGTTCCCAGCCGCATCACAACCCGAAAATCATACAATCACACGGTTTGCAGTTGGGACGGGCTCCTCTTGTGTCCGTGTACCGCCCCAAGTCCACCCTAGCTTATCCAGCGCTGGCCTCCTTGGGCCACGTCGCGCTGAACATCATGGTCTGGCGCCCATGCGGGATGGCGTTGATAACCGTGCGGATCTGCGGCTCGAAGCCCATGTCCAGCATCCGGTCCGCCTCCCAATCGCGGAGCGGCGGATCATCGGGGGGGGGATGCGCCAAGACAAGGGCTCCTCCACGCGGCGTCGACTCATGGCACCCTCGCCCTGGGAAGGGGTAGGGCGGAGGGGGCGACAGCGGCGTGGGCCTTTTCGTTGAGGATGTTTTTGGAGTGCCAGGATGCTCTCGTCGTCGTGGCTGGACGCAGCTCGAGACACTGGCCAGGATGGACGGGGGAAGCGGGACAGGGCAGGATGCAGCGCTGCGGGTGGTCCCGCGCCCGTCCCCCCGAGGGGCCGTCGGGCTCAGTGGAGCAACGGCACTATCCTACGTCACCGAACTTCGCTCATCGTGCCCCGCGATGCGCGATGCGCTCCCTCGCGCCGCCACCCTGGAGGCGGGCAGCCGCTCCAGCCCAGACCGCGGCGCGCGAAGCGCGATTGTACCTGTGCGCCCCCGCGGATGACCTCGATGTCAGCCTGCTGTGAGAGATCACGGGCACCGGGCGGGGACGCGCCAGAGGGACTCCACGAAGGGTGTGAGCACCCCGGGTATGGGGCTCGCCAGGCGCGCGCAGGCAGCCTCATATGCAACATCCCCTCTCGAGGGAGGGATGGGCTGGGGGCGTAGAGGGGGGAGCTCTCAGGTGCAGCTTCAGCCTTTCAAGCTGAGCCCCGCGCCCGCCTCTGACCCTCCTTCGCCCCAGCCCACCCCGACCGCGCTGCATCGGCCTCAGATCGAAATCGCACCCGAGGGAAAACCAGGGACTGCTCAGGATTGCTCGGGGCCCACGACGACGGCGGCCTCGACGAGGGCGACGACCACGACGACCACGACGACGACGGCCTCGTCCAGGGTGAGGTACGTGCAGGCCTCCAGCTTGAGCTGGCCGCCCTCGAGGTAGTCGTTGAGACGGCCGGGCCTCGGCTTCCGAGGTGCGGGCGCGCGCGGGGTGCTCCCGCGGCTTCGCTCGCGGGGCCCCCGTGAGCGGCAGCGGGTCGGTCTTGCCCCCTCACCCCCACTGCAGCTGCACCAGGCCGCCGCCGCCGCTGCGTACCCGACAGGCCACCAGAGCCAGCCTCGTCCTCCAGGCAGAGGAGAGATGAAGAGAGAGAGAAGAGAAAACGAAGGGGGAGGAGGAGGTAGAAAGGAGGAGGAGGAGGAGAAAAAAAACGAGGACGAGGAGGAGGAGGAGGAGGTGAAGGTGGAGGAGGAGGAGGAGGAGGAGGAGGAGGAGGAGGAGGAGGAGAAGAAGAAGAAGAAGAAGAAGAAGAAGAAGAAGAAGAAGAAGAAGAAGAAGAAGAAGAAGAAGAAGAAGAAGAAGAAGAAGAAGAAGAAGAAGAAGAAGAAGAAGAAGAAGAAGAAGAAGAAGAAGAAGAAGAAGAAGAAGAATAATAAGAAGAATAATAAGAAGAATAATAATAATAATAATAATAATAATAATAATAATAATAAATAAGAATAAGAAGAAGAAGAAGAATAAGAAGAAGAAGAAGAAGAAGGAGGAGGGGGAGATGGAGGAGGAGGAGGAGGAGGAGGAGGAGGAGGAGGAGGAGGGAGGGAGGGAGGGAGGGAGGGAGGGAGGGGAGGGAGGGAGGCAGGGAGGAGGATGAGGAGGATGAGGCGTCTCCAAGCCGCGCGGCGCCTCGCCGACGGCGGGTGTGCCCTTCCCTCGGCTACACTGACGGCGCGAGCCGCCTACTCCGCCGACTGCGCCCTTCTGCTACACGACGAGATGGCCTGCCCCGGGGCCAACTCGCTGGAATAGTTCCGGCCCCGTTGTCCGCGAACGCAACAGACGCTCGACCAGGCGGAGGCGGCGCTCCGGGCAACAGACGTCCTCCAAGATCGTGTCGACTGCAGTGGCTGCACTGCAGAGCTACTGGGGCAAAGCTGAGTCCTTTGGGAAACTGCTGCGGCTACACGACGATGACCGCCGCCTACGCTTGCGAGATAACGGAGGCATAGGAGCAGGCAGCTGGCTCCTCCAGCGCCAGCTGGTCGACCCCGGCCAGCCCGACGCGCACTTCAACGGCAACCCGGGGCGGCGGTCCTACATCCGAATATGCCCGCAGGGCTCCCGCTGTCAGCACCGCCGCCAGGACGGCAGCCTCTGCAACGAGCCCCTCGACCTGCACGGCTGGCACACAGCCAAATACGAGGTGGGCGAGTCGCGCAACAACCGCCACAATAGTTGCCGCGACTGGCACTCTGCGAAGCACGAGGCAGTCACAAGCTTCGCGGAGCCCCTGGGACAGGCCATACCCGCCTGGGATCGCCGCACCCCCTGCACAGAGGTGCTTCAGCAAGCCGTCCTCGACCTCTCCACACGCGACCCGGCCACTGGCCGCCAGATCTTCATCGACTGGTGCACCACGTGCGTACACTCAACCTACGCTCCACTCAGAGGTGCCCGCGCCGACCAGGATGGCTTGGCGGCCGCTCAGGCGGGGGATAAGACGCGAGGTCGCTGTCCCGCTCGTCTTCGAAAATGGGGGCCGACCCAGAGATGCAGCAGCCAGCTTCGATCGCAACTACGGAACGGACTTGGACGATGGCGAACGCTTCGAGCTGCTAGGCGGCCTCTGGCGGCAAATCAGGAACCCTCCAACGGGGCAATGCTGAGATGCTCCTGAGCGCGCTCGGGCGCTAGGCCAGCCGCCGTGTCAGCTACCGCGCCTACGGCGACCACCAGCACGACAACCACCGCGACTACCTACGACAGGACATGACCACTTTCACGACCACCTTGACGACGCGCCCATTGTGGCCCATTGTGACCTCCACTACCACCACCACCACCGCCACCACCACCACGACCACCACCACCACCACCACCTCCACGACCACCACCAGCGCGAAAACCGTCATGATCATTAAGACAAGACGCTGCCACCACCACGACAGCCACGACCACCATCACGACCGCCACCACGACCGCCACGACGACGCCACGACCCACGACCGCCGCCCCCCGGCGCCCCCCAGTCCTTCCCTCCTTCCCCCCTCCCTGGCCGGTCGCCCCTGCTTGCAGCTATCGCCCCCCGCACCTCGCTAATTCACTGAAAACAATTTGAACCAATCAGGTCTGGACTCCGCGGGAACCACGTAGAGGCGGCGCTGGCTTCCGCAGGGCCGCTTGCCCGGCAAGGCCGGGGGGGCCAGCGACGCAGCCGGTCCCCCCCCGACAGTCCCCCCCCCCAGAGCTGTTCAGAGCCCGGCGAGAGAACGCGCAGACCGCCTCTCCTCCCCCTGCTGCTGCTTGCTGGCCCGCCTCTGTCCTCTCCTTTTCCAGCGCGGGGAGGAGGAGGAGGAGGAAGAGGAGGAGGAGGAGGAGGAGGAGGAGGAGGAGGAGAGGAGGAGGAGAGCGGAGGAGGAGGAGGAGGACGAGGAGAGCGGAGGAGGAAGAGGAGGAGGAAAGGGAGGAGGAGGATAGCGGAATGTGACCATCCCAATTCGACTCGGCGCGGCGAAGGCTGCAAAGCGAGCCGAGAGGTCACCAGGTTAAAACTGGGAGAGCAGGGCCTGGAAGGGCGCCCCGTGGAGATGGAGGCCGCTGAGGTCAGATCGCGCTGCATCGCCCCTGCATCAGCGATACATGAGCCATCGGGGTGAAAATAACGGGCCCCCGATCAGGCCGCATCGCCGATGCATCAGCGATGCGGCGTGATCCTTCGACCCCATTCGGCCCGTGCGAGAAGCCCTGAGTCCAAAACAAACCTTGATTTCCCCCCGCTTCCGCGGGCGGAGCCGCTGTCGCTACACGTCCTCTGGCTTCCGTCGATGAACGAGGATGAGCCGAAGGCGTGTGCGACCTGGAGGAGATCGGGCGGCCTGGGGGAACCCAGAGGAGGATCAACAACTTTTAAATTTCGGAGGCCGAGCCTCCATCCTAGAGGTAAGCAACAGCTTCCAGATACGCAGGGAGAACTCATCCAGAGTGTAGGCCGAACCACTGTTTTCGAGGCTCTTGATCCCCATGAAGAAGATCTTGGCTGGCCTGGAGGATCGAAGACCTCAGCTTCGGAGGTCGAGCCTCCATCCTGGAGGAAGCAAAAGCTCCAGGATTGTACGTGAAAAACATTCAGAATCAAAGTATAACCTCCATTTCGAAGGCTCTGGATCAGGGCCTCCAGAACGGGGACGTTGATGAACCAGGACAATGGCGCGCCCGAGAAAGCTGCAGCAGTGTGTCGAAGCCTTCCCTTCCTTCGCTCCCTCCAGGTGGATGTTTTGACGGTCTGGTGAACATTGTCCTGGGAGAAATATCGAGAACATCAACCTCGGAGACACTGTGGGAATCGCGCGCCCATGCTGGAGGGACGCGAAGCCTCCAGTGACGCAGGGAAACTCATCCAGAATGGAGGCCGAACCTCCTTTTTTGAAGGCTCCTGATCCTCCTGGGGGGGATCCTGGCAGGCTCGGAGGATCGAAGCCCTCCACTTCGGAAGTCGAGCCTCCATCCTGGGGGAAGCAACAGCCTTAAGGAACGCACGGGTAACAAAAGCATCCAGAATGGAGGCCGGACCTCCAGTATGAAGGTGAATGCTCCTCGTGGTCGACCGTCCTCGATGCTCGATCCTCGATCTGACGGTCCTGGCCCTCCTGGAGCTATGCTGCTCCCATCGTACTCAAGGGCCACATCCCAGAAATAATTTCGAGCACCTGGAAGAGTGTCGAAACAGTGTCGAAAGAGTGTCGGACGAGTGTCTCCCAGGGCCCGACACGTGAAAACCCTCGAGGTTCGGTACTTTTTTGGCGCTCGAGATTCTTTCTGGTGATCAAGGCCAGAGCAGGTTGGAACATCATAGCCCTCCCGGAGGAGATCTCGGCCAGCCCGCGCCCGGGCGCTTCGCGTGCCCACGACGACGTGGCAGCCGTACCGCAGGTCGCGCAGCTGCGGCCCCCGGGGGGCACCGCCGTAGACGCACGCCGACAGGATGCCTCGGGCCGCGGCCGCGCGTGCCGGTAGGATCAAGCGCCTCCATTTTTGGGGGTCCGTGGGGATTGGTCGCCATCGTCGTCGTCGTCATCCTCGTCGTCGTCGTCGTCCTCGCCGTCCTCGCCGTCGTCGTCGTCGCCGTCGTCGCCACCGTCGTCGCCGCCGCCGCCGTCGTCGTCGTCGCCGTCGTCGTCGTCGTCGCGTCGTCACCGTCGTCGCCGTCGTCGCCGTCGTCGCCGCCGCCGTCGTCGTCGTCGTCGCCGTCGTCGCCGTCGCCGTCGTCGCCGTCGCCGTTGCCGTCGCCGTTGCCGTCGCCGTTGCCGTTGCTGACGCCGTCGCCGTCGCCGTCGTCGTCATCACACGCACGCCGTGAGGACGCCTTGGTTGCGGCCGCCGCACGCCAGGAGGATCGAACGCCTCCATTTTCAAAGTCAAGCCTCATCTACCACCTCCTCCTCCTCCTCCTCCTCCTCCTCCTCCTCCTCTTACCCTCCCTCCCCGTCCCACCTTTCAATCGGTTGGCGTCGGAGGGCTGTCCTCGGCTGGGGCCGCTGGGCGCCTCGACTTGTTTTTTTAAACGCCAGCGCACCGACTGGCCAACTCCACACAGACCCACCAAGCAGCAGGTAAGCGGGGGTCGGTCGGGTCGAGCCTGCATTTCTGGAGGGAAAGACCTCCAGAATGGATGTCGGAAGTTCGTTTTGGAGGTGTCCGATCCTCTCGAGCGGTCGCCGCGCGTCGATTCCGTCTTTCTCGCCGTCTTCGTCATCGTCGTCGTCGGCGATCAAGGCTCGAGGCTAGAGGTTTTTTTCGTTGTAACAAGCGAATTTCAAACTGCAGGGTCTCAGCCCGCCATGCGATTCAAAGAGTCGCCAGACGAAGCGGCAGCAGCCCACAAGCCGACCTTCGAAGCTTGAGGTCTCTGGTCGTTTTGGCCCTTCCTGGACCTCCTGGGGTCTGCCCTGAAGACACGCGGAAGGATCGGAGACGCGGCCCCGCGGGTCGTCGCACGCGGACAGCACGGCCGACCGCAGCCGCCGCGCGTCAGCATGAGGGTGCTGATTCCGGAGACCCTGAATCCAAACGTGCTGTCATCTCTTGCGGTTCAGGCTGAAGGCGTGGTTTCGTCTCACCCGGTGCAGCAGATCTTCTGCGGGTGAAATTTCTGCCTCGCCCGGGCGCGCGCGCGCGGCACTCTGCCCCGAACTGGCTGGCCCTGCGCGCTGCTTCTTCCGCGCCATCTCCAAAAATGTTGGCATATCTTGGGAGGTCGACCCTTGCTTCCGCCGGCTTCCGCCGAGCTTCCGCTGGCGGAGCCGCCGCCGTTTTGACTCCGCCGCCTTCCGCCGACCTTCCACCGCAGAAGAGATGGCAACTTTTCGATCCTCGAAGGCAAGGCCCTTTTTTGAACGAACCACCACTGCGGACAGCTGTCCGGGCCTGCTCGAGGCTTCGCGGGTCGACCGAACCTCCATCCTCGATCATTGAACCTGCGATGATCAAGAACAATCGCTCTCACCAGCCGAGTAGCCTTTCCACGAGCGCCATGTCGCGTCAACTCGCACATCAAAGACCAAACACTACGACAAGCGCACCCCCCCTCAAACTGAAAGTTGCCGTTTCTCCGGTGGGGGGGGTCCGTCGATCGCGACCTAACTCAGGGTCGAGATTCGTGGCTCGAGGGAATTCAGGCCTTTTGGAAACTCCCGAGGCGTCCTCGTCGCCACAACTGGATCCGCCTCGAGAGATCTGGCCAAGCTGCACACTCCTGGAGGTGTCCTGGGGTCGCTTTCTCAGGGATGGTGAATCCAGAAGAACAGCAGCACGACATGAACACACGCACTATCGGAGGTCCGCGTGTATGTCTTAGGTCGGCGCTGGGCCCTCCTGCCGCCCATAGGGTCCAGGGTTCCGCTGGCCCTGGCTGCTGCGATTTCCAGGCGCCGCCCGTAGGACCTCAGCCCTTTTGCGAAGAGCTCATTGGCCGGAGCCTACGCCAGCAATCATATTTCTAGCCAGTCCCGTCTGTCACCCGAGAGACATCTCAAGACACTTGGAGTCACACCTCAACGACAACAATCATTTAGACTGTTCGGTCTCAGCTGTTCGCGTGTCACTCAACATGTACACACGAAACCCTCGACTCCCGCCGTCTTCGTCTATGAGCGCACCCCCTTTGGAGGGGGGGACTTCTTTTGTTCATACCACCTCCTGGTTAAACCCCGACAGGGTAAGACAAGCAGGTCGGGCGGAAAGGGCGGGTGGGGTGAAAGGGCCCTTAACGGGCAGGATGGGCGGGCGGCCCCGAAACCATCAAGCAAACAATTCGGGACGAAAAGCCAGCTCGTGAGCCCCTGAGCCTCTGGGGCTCACGAGCTACAACAGAGACAAGCCGTCGAAGGTCTCGGGCACGCGCGAAGCACACTTCACACTTTACCACCTTGGGCGGCCCCAACCTCCACTGCTTGCATGTGGCCCTTCTGCGCTGAAGAGCTGGCCCTTACCAGTCTCGGTTGCGTGGGAGAACGGGGTCATGGTTTTGCGCGGACGAGGGGGGAACCAAGGGATGTCTTGAAAGAAGAGGGGGGCGATGAGATCTAGGACATTTCAAGGCTCCAATATGCTCACCCCCCTTCAGGCCTCACCTCCGTCTCCGACGCCCCCGGCAGCCGAATCGGGAGGGAGAAGCGGCCAGGAGAACCTGGCCAGGGAGAACCGCGCGCACTTCGCGACCGCGTGAAGAAAACAGCAGGTCCTGGACACGTTCGCTGTCTTACTCGAGGCTTTCTAGGGCAGATGTTCAAAGAACAGCGCTCACATTGCTCAGTCAAAAGTCGCTGACGGCAGGGCTTTTGTGGAAACAGTATTACTCCGACATGGCGGGCATGCCCAAATTGTTACGCCGAGCTCCCTGTGCTACCCAGGACCTCTGATGGAACACTCCCCTGCGCGACAGCTGTCCGCATGCAGACACTGATCTCGCTGCTACTGTGCGCCCCTCGTCCAGTCCGGTCACGTCGCTGCCGATCGGAGCCTCTGAACAACCTCAAGGTACGGCCCCGACCACAGCGGCCACAACGCCGAATCACTTGGCCGACCGCGTGAGCAAGCCGAGACTCTTGCTCTCTCGAGCAGACCTTACGGCTTCGTCCGCCATCGCTGCCAGCACGCACTGGCAAGGGAGCAACGAGCGGCAGCGGGCAGATCCCGGCTTCAACCGGTCGGCGCCTATGCGGCGCCCGAACTTGTCCGCCTCCGCCTGCGGGGCAACGAACACAGGGCCTTCAAGATCGTCCAAGACCAGCAGCTCCACACCAAAATTTGAAGCATATAAGATCGAATGCAATAAGCCGAAACCGCGAAGCATGTCATTGCAGCAGGATAAACGGTAAACAAAACTCCTTGGAACCTTTCTGACAGCAGCGTACGGGTAGGTGAACGGGGGGATTCAAATTCGCCCTCCGAGGGACTTTGCACAATATGTACAAAGTCACGACACGGCTCGGCACAACACGACACGGCACGACGCGGCACTGCACACGGAGTGGCACGGGACGGCCCAACACGGCACTGCCGAACCGAATCACGGATTGGACTCACGATACGTGCACGGCACGTCACGTCGGGACCAACATCCCAAATTGGATACACGACATGGCGCAATACACTGCACGAATCTGCACGAGACACTGCACGAGACACAGCGCAGGACTGCGATTGAATACATGTTCTCAGATCTTCACATGTTTCATGCGCCTTTACGGCGTTGCCATTTTGTGGATGGCATGCCGTACTTTAGAGCGGCAAGCGGTACGCACTACTGACCGCAACCCCTGCACACCATCGCACAATAACATAACCCAGCAAATGTACCGTGATAACGTTGACGTGTATCATGTTGTGTGGCACGGTAACTGTCGACGCAGGGCAAAAGTGTAGCACAGGACTGTGCATGTGTGTTGACGCAGAGAGCAAGGACTTCATAACTCGAATGCTGGCCCTGCGACCCTGTGCGACATCCCCGAGGACGGCAAACTTAGCCCCCATGCAATCAACAACTCGCTGACACCCCTAGGGGGAGGAGGTAAGCAAGGAGGGGAAGGAGGATGAGGAGTAGTAGGAGTAGGAGTAGGAGTAGGAGTAGGAGTAGGAGTAGGAGTAGGAGTAGGAGTAGGAGTAGGAGTAGGAGTAGGAGTCAAGCTAGCCAGCTCGAGCGATTCAAACATGGCATGCCCAGTCCCACCCGCCCTCCCACAACATAAGAAGCAAAGCTGGCACAACTGGGGGCCGAAGTCACACCGGCCAGCCGGTTTGGTACAGCTGATGCGGCCGCGATGGCGGTTGCCGACGGGAACTGGCGAGCGCGTGTTGAATGCCGCGCACGCATTGCCAGACGAGTCGAGAATGGCCCGGTACACCGCAGGAAGCCAGAGGTGGCCGGAGGAAGCCCGACGGTCTGACAGGACACCCCAAAGCATTTTTGTGAAAAAGCATTGGGTTTTTGATGTTTTTATGTTGAAATGCTTGCAAACACACGGTGTTCGGTAGGATTCTGACATGAACGCGCGAGTGTGCTCTTTGTGGTATTTTTTGCACAGGATTCGCGGCCTGGGTGCATGACAGAGCATCGCGAGTGCACCGCGCGATGACGTGAAATCGCTGGATTTGACAGAATTCTTAAGATTCCTATGGTTTTCCTATGATTTCAGCAAGAGAGCCCGGGCGGGAAATTTGTACAATTTTTGTGAAAAAGCATTGGGTTTTTGATGTTTTTATGTTGAAATGCTTGCAAACACACGGTGTTCGGTAGGATTCTGACATGAACGCGCGCGTGTGCTCTTTGTGGTATTTTTTGCAATGGATTATCGCCGTGGACGACAGGACGTCCATGTCGAGAGGAAAAAATAAGAAAAATGTTGATTTTGTATTGTTTTTTACAGGTTAGGATGGGACCACCCGGATGCGGCCCCTATCGGCCGGCCTGAGGGGGGAGTAGGAGTATATTCTAATAAGGAATAAGGATAGGAGTAGTAGTAGTAGTAGTAGTAGTAGTAGTAGTAGTAGTAGTAGTAGTAGTAGTAGTAGTAGTAGTAGTAGTAGTAGTAGTAGTAGTAGTAGTAGTAGTAGTAGTAGTAGTAGTAGTAATAGTAATCGTAGGAGGAGGAGGAGGAGGAGAAGGAGGAGGGGGAGGAGGAGGATGAACGTTTGAAGAATTGTTGGCCCTGTTTGGACCTCTGGAGGCCTCATAATCAGCAGTATCCCATAGCGCATCGGAAAATAGGGGAGGGGCAGTCGACCAACTCATAAGAGCAGCTGGTTTCCGCGTTGTGTGCTGCTCCCGGACAAAAGGCACGACTCAAACACCTGATGGGAGAGGCCCGTTGCGTGTGACCTGTTGGAACGTGGAGTTGGCCTGTGGACCACTGGAGTATGGCCTGTGGGAACATACGACGGTAAGCGTTGAACGTTGTATGCGGAGCCCGCACGCCAATCATGCAATCGACAATCTCTGCCAGCGCGCTGCCCTATGTGCGCACTACTGCGGAACGCCGAAGCCTGCTTTCTGTCGCCCCCACTGGCTCCCTCCAGAAAACTGAGCCTGGATCTGCACGGCGAGCTCTCGGGTGGGGGCCATGACCAGCATCTTGGGTCCTCATCACATCTTGCTGCTGATGCTGCGCCTTCTCCTGGCCTTTCTCTACCTCATCATTCTTCTCCTGCGAGTCCTCTCCAGCTCATCCTGCTCCTCCCGCCCATCCTCCTCATCCTCCTCCTCTGGATCCTCCTGCTCCTCGACCCCCTCCCGGGGCCCCTCTCACATTCGCCAATGTCGTCCATCGTCTGCGGCCTTCCAATCCTCCAATCTGCACCCTTTGCTCTACTGACGCCCCTGATGAAGACATGCACACCAACTTATCATCATCATCAGCATCAGCATCAGCATCATCATCATCATCATCATCATCATCATCATCATCAGCATCATCATGGCCAGCATCCTCATCCTCATCCTCAGCCTCACCCTCACCCTCATCCTCATCCTCATCCTCATCCTCATCCTCATCCTCATCCTCATCATCATCATCATCATCACCAGCATCATCATCACCACCACCATCATCGTCATCATCAGCGTCATCATCATCATCATCATCATCAGTATCAGCATCAGCATGAGCATGAGCATCAGCATCAGCATCACCAGCCTCAGCCTCAGCCTCAGCCTCAGCCTCAGCCTCAGCCTCAGCATCAGCATGAGCATGATCATGATCATCATCATCATCATCATCATCAGCATCAGCATCAGCATCAGCATCATCATCACCACCACCACCATCATCAGCATCAGCATCAGCATCAGCATCAGCGTCATCATCATCATCATCATCATCATCATCATCATCATCATCACCATCATCAGCATCAGCATCAGCATCAGCATCAGCATCAGCATCAGCATCAGTATCAGCATCAGCATCAGCATCAGCATCAGCATCAGCATCAGCATCAGCATCAGCATCAGCATCAGCATCAGCATCAGCATCAGCATCAGCATCAGCATCAGCATCATCATCATCAGCATCAGCATCAGCATCATCATCATCATCATCATCATCATCATCATCATCATCATCATCATCATCATCATCATCATCATCATCATCATCATCATCATCATCATCATCATCATCATCATCATCATCATCATCATCATCATCATCATCATCATCATCATCATCATCATCATCATCTCTCTGGATCTCGCTCTCGCCCTCTCTCTTTCTCTCTCTCTCTCTCTCTCTCGTCTCTGCGCGCGATAATAATTGTCATTAGTTCTCTCTCTCTCTCTCTCCCTTGACTTGTGAACTCACGCCCCCCTCTGCGTCCCCCTCTCGGCCTATCACTGGGCATGCCAGGCATGTCCACTTCGCCACTTCGCTAGAAATCCGATGCTGCGATTTTCGCTCGAGGGCGCGGTCCCCCGAGCTCTCGACCCCTTCTGGGCGTCCGGCTTCCGTTTCGAAAAGTTGTCTGATGGCCCTGGAGTCCGATGACGTTTTCGAAACGTTGGAGGTCTGGGCCCGTCCTTTGTAGTCGGGCTTAGACCCGAGGAACTTCGTGAACGGCGGCAGGAGGAACGCGAGCGTCTTACCGCTTCCAGTCTTGGCGATGCCGATCAGGTCACGGTTAGCCTCGCAGACGGGCCAGCAGTGTGCCTGGCAGGGAGAGGCCGTCGTCGTCGTCGTCGTCGGAGGAGAAGAGAAGAGAAGAGAAGAGAAGAGAAGAGAAGAGAAGAGAAGAGAAGAGAAGAGAAGAGAAGAGAAGAGAAGAGAAGAGAAGAGAAGAGAAGAAAAGAGAAGAGAAGAGAAGGAGGCGGAGGAAGAGGGAGGCTGAGGGGGGAAGGAGGACGAGGAGGATTTGTTTCGACTTTGAGGCATGTGGGCGGGCCGCAGTCCCTAAATAATGTCCTGAGACTCCCTGCCGCTGCCGCTGCCATACGAAGCGCTCACCGTGACCAACAAAAGCGTGGACCATCAGACCCGTCTAGGGGGCGCAAACAAACCTGATGATCCACTCGGCCTCCGATCCATTCTGGAGGCCGAACCTCGACTGGGGGAACAAAAAAGCGTCCAGTGTGGAGGTGGAGCCTTCATCTTCGAGGCTTTCGATCCTCTGGGATTCCTTCGGGCCCCATTCCCGAGGGGGATCGATGGGGACCAGCTCAAGGGCAGAAACATCGACCTGGAATCAGCGATACAGCGCCGATAGATTGGCGATAGGCACTGGTAGCGAAACCGCGCGTTCATGGACGTGGTGGGGTGCCGAGGCCCCCATAGGCGATGAACGGGCGTTTCGGGGTCGGTGCGTTCCAATCTGAGCCGATCCTCCCTAATGTTGTCCCCTGACTTTTGGGTCATGGCTCGGCTCTCTAGTGGCCGTTCGGGACGAGCCAGGTACTCCCAAAACGCTTCTGCCGAGGCGCAGCTGCTGGAGAGCACCACGAGGCTGGAAAGCCGCCGAGAAGGAACGAACACGCCCGAAAACCTCAAACCTCAAACCCGAAAACCTCGATCGTCGAACCTTGAGCTTGTCCCCCCCGAACATTAATTAGGTACCCCTCAATCCCTCAGGGCCCACCCTGACTCCGGATCCGTCGTACTTTGATTGATTATCCGACTTGCAACTGCATCAGAAATGGACCCCAAACGATTCGAAAAACTAGGACGGAAATTTCTGCTTCAGAATTTTTACGGCAGAGTTCCGGAAAAGTATGGCGGAAGCAGCGATGGCAAAGTAGGGCGGAATTGTCACCAAAGGAGCTGGGGAAGCAGGGCGAGCAGTTCCGCCCTACTTGCGACATTACCCAAAGTTGTGCGGATCCGGAGTCAGGGTGGACCCCTTGCCCAGGGACAGCTTTCATCCCAGACAAATTTCTTTACGGCCCAAGGTCCTGGACATGGCCCATGCAAAGGAAGCCGACACCGAGGAAACTCCGGGACTCACAGCAAAATCACAACGCCAGGGGTCTGGACTCCTCCTGTCCGTCAAGACGTCGGCCCCAGGGCCTCTCCCGGGCAGCGTTCTGACCAGCACCTCGAGGGGAATCCAGCTGCTGTGGCGACGAGGGCGCTCCAGGAGACACCCCCAAAAAAGCGGAAGGCGCCCAAAAAGGCGGAAGACGCCAAAAACGTCCAGAAGATGCCCCTCCCCAGCGCCCGCTCCTGGATCGGCGTGGGGGCAGCGAAGCCCAGCGAGTGGATGCTGGCCTGCAGCGGGAGGCGGGCGACGAAAGCGGCGGCGACGGCCACGACGACAACGATGATGACGACGACGACGACGACGAGGACGACGACGACGATGACGACGACAGACGTCTGGGGGTACGAGGTCCCCAGAGGTCCCCAGAAGAGACCCAAGATGTCCCAAAAGCCTGGATCATTGTCATCGCTGTTCGTCGTCGTCGTCGCCGGTCGTCGGTCGTCGGTCGTCGGTCGTCGGTCGTCGTCGTCGTCGTCGTCGTCGTCATCGTCACCGTCATCGTCGTCGTCATCGTCGTCGTCGCTGTCGCCATCGGCATCGTCATCATGATCAGCATCGTCGTCATCGTCATCGTCATCGTCATCGTCATCATCATCATCATCATCATCATCATCGTCATCATCATCATCGTCATCATCGTCATCACAATAATCATCATCGTCATCATCATCATCGTCATCATCGTCATCATCATCATCATCATCATCATCGTCACCATCATCATCATCATCATCATCATCGTCGTAGTTATCATCATCATCACAATGATCATTAGCAATATCATCATCGTCATCATCAACATCGTCATCATCATCATCATCATCATCGTCGTCGTCATCGTCGTCGTTATCGTAATCATCATCATCATCATCGAACTGGTCATCGAAATCACCATCATCACCAACATCATCATCATCATCATGATCATCATCGTCATCATCGTCGTCATGGTCGTGCTCTGCGTCAACGTAGTCGTTATCGTCATGGTCGTCATCGTCATTGTCGTCGTCGTCTTCGTCAACTTCATCCTCGTCGTCATCATCATCGTCATCGTCGTCGTCATCGTCGTCATCGTGATCATCATCATCATCATGATCATCATAATTATCATCATCAGAATCTTCATCATCATCACAATCATCCTCATCATCATCATTATCACCATCGTCGTCGTCGTCATCGTCATCATCGTCGTAGTCGTCGTCATCGTCATCCTCGTCATCGTGGTCGTCGTCGTCGTCAACGTGATTATCATCGTCGAAATCATCATCACCGTCATCATCATCATCATCATCATCATCATCATCATCATCATCATCATCGTCGTCGTCGTCGTCGTAGTAGTCGTCGCTGTCATCGTAATCGTCACCATATCTCATCATCTTCGTCGCCATCATCGTCATCATCGTCATCATCGTCGTCGTCATCGTCATCGCCATCATCGTCCTCGTGATCGTGGTCGTCATCGTCGTCATCATCGTCGCGGTTACCATATCGTCATCGTCATCATCGTCGTCGTCATCGTCATCGTCGTCCTCGTCGTCACCATCGCCATCATCGTTGTCGCCGTCATCGCCATCATCGCCATCGCCGTAGTCGTCGGCATCGTCATCATCGTCGTCGTCATCGTCGTCATCATCATCATCATCATCGCCATAGTCGTCATCGTCGTCGTCATCGTCATCATTGTCGTCGTCATCATCATAATCAGCATCATCATCCTAATCATCATCATCGACGTCGTCGTCATCGTCATCATCGTCGTCGTCATCGTCATCGTCATCATCGTCGTCGGCATCGTCGTCGTCATCGTGATCATCGACATTGTGATCGTCGTCATCGTCGTCGTCGTCGCCGCCGCCCTCGTCGTCGTCGTCATCGTCATCATCGTCGTCACCATCGTCGTCGTCGCCATCGTCATCGTCGTCATCGTAATCATCGTCCTCGTCATCGTCATCGTCTTCGTCGGCTTCGTCTTCGTCGTCATCGTCGTCATCGTCATCGTCATCGTCGCCATCGTCACGGTCAGCATCGCAGCCGTCGTCATCGTCATTATCGTCGACGTGGTCGTCGTCGTCGTCGTCATCGTCATCATCATCGTCGTCGTCATCATCGTCGTCATCATCGTCATCATTGTCGTCGTCCTCGTCGTCGTCAGCATCGTCGTGGTCATCGTCATCATCGTCGTGATCGTCAACGTCATCATCGTCATCATCGTCATTATCATCGTCATCATCGTCGTCTTCGTCATTGTCGTCGTCGTCGACGTCCTCGTCGTCATCGTCGCCATCATCGTCATCATTGTCGTCGTCGGTATCGTCGTCTTCATGGTCATCATCGTCATCATCGTCGTCTTCGTCATCGTCATCATCGTCTTGGTCGACTGAGTCCTCGTCGTCGCTGTCATCGTCAACATCATCATCGGCACGGTCTTCATTGCCGACCTCATCGTCTTGTTCGTCATCGTCGTCATCGTCGTCGTCATCAGCATCGAACTCGTCGTCAACATCGTCATCGTCATCATCGTCGTCGTCATCATCGTTGTCGTCGACGTCATCGTCTTCATCGTCGTCGTCGTCATCGTCGTCGTCCTTGTCCTTGTCGTCGTCCTCATCGTCATCGTCGTCATCGTCGTCTAATCGTCATCATCGCCATCTTCGTCGTCGACATCGTCATCATCGTCAGCATCGTCAGCATCGTGATCGTCGTCGTCGTCGTCCGTGTCGTCGTCGTCATCGTCATCGTCCTCATCGCCATCGTCATCGTCAACGGCATCGTCGTCGTCATCGTCATCATCTTCGTCATCGCCATCGTCGTCGTCGGCTTTATCGACTTCGCCTTCGTCGCCGTCATCGTCACCATCGCCGTCAACATAATCATTATCGTCATCGACATCGGCATCGCCGTCATCGTCATCGTCGCCATGGTACCACAGAGGGATCATTGATATCAAACCCAAGAACCGTCAGAACCGACGACGTGGACTCACCAGGAAAAAATGAAAGGGGGAGTCGCAAAACTGACGGAAACACCTCCCTCACCACTAAGAGAGGGTCACAAAAACTGACGACCGCCACCTGGGGAACTGCGGGGATATTGCAGCGAAGAGGAGGGGTTGGGAATTCTGACGACGGCACGGCCGTCCGACCCGTTAGCCCCCCTTTGCCGACAATGAACCGAGGACGGCGCAGCCAGAAAACCCGTTGGTCGCTTTCTATGGGAGTCGCGCTAGCGTCATCATGATGGTCATCGTCATAATCGTCGTCGGCTTCGTCGACTTCGTCTTCGTCGTCGTCATCGTCATCATCGCCATCGTCACAGTCATCATCGCCATCGTCATCGTCTCAATCGTCATCGTCGACATCGTCATTGCAATCGTCGTCATCATCGTCGTCATCTCCGTCGTCGTCGTCATCGTCATCGTCATCCTCGTCGTCGCCATCGTCATCATTGTCGTCAGCATCGTCATAGTCATCATCGTCGTAGTCGTGGTCATCGTCATCGTCGTCGGCATGGTCATCGTCGTCAACGTCTTGGTCGACTTCGTCTTCGTCGTCGTCATCGCCATCCTCGTCGTCAGGATCGTCATCATTGTCGTCGTCATCACCATCATCGTCGTAGTAGTCGGCGGTATCGTCATCGTCGTCATCAGCATCACCAGGATGGTCGTCGGCATCGTCGTCGTCATCGTCATCGTCGTCGTCGTCTTCATCATCATCACCGTCGTCGTCGTCATCGTCATTATTGTCATCTTCGTCGTCGTCACCGCCATCCTCGTCGTCGTGATCGTCATCGTCGTCGTCGTCCTCGTCGTCGCCCTCATCGTCATCATCATCGTCGTCATCGTCGTCGTCATCGTCATCGTCGCCATCGTCATCATCGTCGTCGTCATCGTCATCATCGTCATCGACTTCGTCGACTTCGTCTTCGTCGGCGTCGTCATCGTCATCATCGTCGTCACGGTCATCAGCGCCGTCGTCACCGTCATCAATGTCGTCGGTATCGTCATCATCATCGTAGTCATCGTCGTCATCGTCATCATCAGCATCGGCATCGCCCTCATTGTCACGGTCATCGTCGTCGTCGTCATCGTCATCGTCGTCATCGTCATCACCGTCGTCGTCATCACCATCATCATCACCATCGTCGTCGTCATCGTCGTCATCGTCGTCATCGTCATCGTCGTCGCCGTCGTCGGCATCTTCATCATCGGCGTCGCCGTCCCCGTCGTCGTCGTCATCGTCATCGCGGTCATCGTCATCATCGTCGTCATCGGCATCATCGTCGTCGTCGCGATCGTCATCGTCGCCGCCGTCATCGACATTGTCATCGACATTGTCAGAATCGTCTTCATCAAAAATGTGCCTTCGTCGTCGGCATCGTCACCTTCATCATCGTTATCGTCACGGTCATCATTGCTGACGTCATCGTCAGCGTCCTCGTCGTTGTCGCCATCATCGTCATCGTCATCGTCGACATCATCGTCGTCGTCAATGTCGTCGTCATCGCCATCGTCATCGTCATCGGCGTCGTCGTCATCGTCATCATTGCCGTCGTCATCGTCGGCGTCGTCGTCATCGTCATCGTCGTCATCGTCGTCATCGTCATCATCGTCAGCGTCATCATCGTCGTCATCGTCATCATCGTCTTCGTCGCTGCCGTCGTCGTCGTCGCGGTCATCCTCATCGTCGTCATCGTCATCCTCATCGTCGTCGTCATCATCGTCGTCGCCATCATCGTCGTCGTCATCGGCCTCGGCTTCGTCGCCGTCGGTATCGTCATCATCGTCGTCGCCGCCATCGTCGTCATCATCGTCGTCGTCGACGTCGTCGTTGTTATCGTCATCGCCGTGGTCGTCGTTACCATCATCCTCGTCATCGTCATTGTCATCGTCGCTATCGTCACGGTCCTCACGTCGTAGTCGTCATCATCGTCGTCGTCATCGTCATCGTCGTCGTCGCCATCGTCGTCATCGGCATCGTCATCATTGTCGTCATACCCATCATCATTATCATCATCATCATCATCATCATCATCATCATCAGCATTGTCGTCGTCGACGTCGTCGTCATCATCGTCATCATCGTCGTCGTCACCATCACCGTCGTCGACATCGTCAGCGTCGTCATCGTCAGCGTCGTCATCGTCGTCGTCACCTTCGTCGTCGTCGTCATCGACACCATCGTCGTCGTCATCGTCGGCGTCGTCGCAATCGTCGTCGTCGTCGTCATCGCCATCATCGTCGTCATCGGCATCGTCGCCATCGTCGCTGTAGAACTCGTCTTCTTCGTCGTCGCCATGGCCATCATCATCATCATCACGGTCATCATCGTCGTCGTCATTGTCATCATCGTCGTCGTCATCGTCATCGTCGTCGTCTTCGTCGTCGTCGTGTGCCGCCGCCGCCGCGGCTGCGCGCGTGCTGCAGGGCGTGATCGGGCGCCCGCAGTCTCGGCGCACCCTCTGGGCGCGCGCGGCGCTCGGGGTATGGAACGAGCTCCCTGTGGCAAAGCACCCTGTAGCGGCTATGCGCGGGAGTGACCCTGGGCAGGAAGGACCTTTCGTGCGCGGCCTTGGGGGGGAGCGCGGCGGGGGGGGGGGGCGAAACCAGGCGCGCAAGCCGCTGCTATCGCAGCGCATGAAGCCCCAAGCGTGCCCGCACCAAAGGTCATGCTGGCAAAAGCCCGCAAGAACTGCGGCCGCAGCGCCCTGTCAGTCGACTTGGCAGGGTGGAGGTTTTACCAACCTCCCAGGCTCCTCCAGGGGCAGTTCCTGGGCCCAGGGCCATCGAACACTCCCACGCCCAGGCGGCAGGATGCCCTGAACAGCATTGCACTGGATTGTGCATGCTCGAGAACTTTTGCTTGGCGGGTGAGAGACCCTGGCTGCCGCCCTTATCCTCTTCCTTCTCTTCCTCCTCCTAAATCCTCCTCCCTCCTTCATCCTTTGTCCTTCATCCTTCATTCTCCTCCTCCTCCTCCTCATCTTCGTCGTCCTCTTCCTACTTCATCCTCCTCCTCTTTTTAATATTCCTCCTCCTCCCTCCTCCCTCTTACCTCCTCCATCCTGTCGTCGTCGTCCTCCTTCATCCTCCATCCTCCATCCTCCTACTCGTCGTCGTCGTCGTCGTTGTCGTCCTCCTCCTCCTCCTCCTCCTCAATCCTCCTCCTCCTCCTCCTCCTCCTCCTCCTCCTCCTCCTCCTCCATCCTCCATCCTCCATCCTCCTCGTCGTCGTCGTCCTCCTCCTAAATGCTCCTCCTCCTCCTCCTCCTCAATCCTCCTCCTCCTCCCGCTCCTCCTCCTCCTCCTCCATCTCCTCCTCCTCCTCCTCCTCCTCCCTCTCCTCCCCAAGCCCTGACCCCCGCCCTGGAGTGGGGCGTCGGCGCAGGTCCCGCCAACTCCCCCGCCCGCCCTCCATTTCGTCCTCGCGAGCAGCGCTGTGCCCCTCGTCCTGCCATTCGCCATGGGGGCGCTTATGTCGGAGGAGGGCCAGTCCAGACGATGGCGGTCGTCGTCGTCGCCGTCGTCTTCGTCGTCGTCGTCGCCGTTGTCATCGTCGTCGCCTTCGTCGTCGTTGTCGTCGTCGCCGTCGTCGTTGTCCTTTTTTCAAGCCTCCTGGAGGCCTCTCGTCGCCATGGGGGATCCGCCTGAAAAAAAGGGGGGCAGCAGCAACCCAGGAGGGCCCAGGGACAGATGTTTAGCGGATTTGGGCCAGGCGGGAGCCGTGGCTCGAGTGTGATAAGAAAGTGTGATAAAAAAACTGGCTCAAGTGTGACAACAAACTTGGTCTCAGCTGGCCCTCCTCCGAGTATCGATGGGCTCGTTGGGCAGCAAGCCACCGGGCCAAGCTGCCCAGCGTGGCGTCTCGCACCATCAGCCCCGAAAGAGCGAAAACGATCGCAGGTGGCCTGCTCAAGAGCAGGGGGCCGCGGCGACTCCCCCCCACCCACCTCCTCCTCCTCCTCCTCCTCCTCCTCCTCCTCCTCCTCCTCCTCCTCCTCCTCCTCCTCCTCCTCCCCCTCGTCCCCCTCGTCCCCCTCGTCCCCCTCCTCCTCCTCCTCCTCCTCCTCATCCTCCTCCTCCCCCTCCTCCTCCTCCTCCTCCTCCTCCTCCTCCCTCTCCTCCTCCTCTTCTCCTCCCACCTCCATCGTCGTCCCTCCTCCTCCTCCTCCTCCTCTGCTGCTCCTCCTCCTCCTCCTCCTCCTCCTCCTCCTCCTCCTCCTCCTCCTCCTTCCTCCTTTTGCTCCTCCTCCTCATCCTCCCCTCCTCGATCCCCCCCTCCCCGCCCGCCCGCCCCCGCCCGTGTGCCTCTGCCGCCGCGCCCCGTCGAGATTTCAAACGTGCCCCCAAAAAGACTACACGCCACCCGCTGGCGTCCGGCGACGCCGAAGGGGCCCGAGCTCGGGAGCGGGACGCGGGGACCTCGGGGCAGCCGAGGCCTCCGCGCGCGCCGGGGCTCCGCCCACGGCGGGCCGTCGAGATGAAGAGGCCCAGAGCGCTGCCCTCTGAAGCTCGCTGGGGCGAGTGCGAGGGTGGAGGCCAAGGCTCGACCTAAACCGCGTTTTCCGACTTCGTGTTCGTTTTCCCTCGGTTTGTCGTCGCCCCGCCTTCGCGTCAAAACGAGGTCGAAACGAAAGCGGCCCACGGAATCGCTCAAGCATCCTTTAGGTCGAGCCCTGGTGGAGGCCTCCCGAATTCGGCGGCGCGCCCAGTGGGGACGGCAGAGGGGACGGGCCTTCTCAGAAGGCTCAGGAGGCCCCAGGCCTGCCGAGGAGCTGTCTTAGTCTTCTGGTCTTCTCCGAGGACACGGAGGGCTTCTCAGAAGGCCAGGGCTTCTGAGTAGCCCCGCAGCCTTCTGAGAAGGCCTGCTCCCACATCGGCGCGCCGCTGACGAATGGGGTCCGCGCAGATGGGGTCGGAAGATTGCGCCGCATCGCCGATGCATTGCCGATGCATCGGGCGGCGGCGTGGAGAACATCGTGCTCCATATCGAGCCGATCGCCGATGCGTCGGCGATGCGGAACGATCCTCCGACCCCATCTGCTCGGACCCCGTCTGGGAGGCCCGGAGAGGGGGCGCGCCGGCTGAGCCGGCGTCTAGGGCGGCAGGCGCCCGCGGAGCGTCCGCCGAGCGGGGTCGCGGCTGACGCACAGGAGTTTGCCGGTCGAGGGAGGCCTTGGCTCCAGGTCCGCCCTGCTTTGGGCGATGTCGCAAGTAGGGCGGAAGCTTCCGCCCTACTGTTTCAAGCTCCCTTGATGTCGATATCCGGGATTGGGGGGCACAACGGCACCCCGCGTTGTTCAAAGCTTTTCAGGATTCCTGGCATGGGGGCTCCCGTGGGCCTCTTGGGCCATTTCAAAGCGATTATTCCTCTTCCTCTTCTTCTTCTTCCTCCTCCTTCACCTCGGGAAAGCAGAACTCCTCCTGATCCACCTCCTTTGTTCTCTTCGTTCCCTCAGGCCAGTGGAAGGCAGCAACACAACAAAGAAGAGGCCATGTTTGGGGGATCATCCAGACTGAAGGCAAACCCGTGCGAAACATGTTTTATCGTTTTTTTGTTTTTGTTTTTGGAGTTTCTCCCCTCCCCCTCCTCTCCTCCTCCTCCTCCTCCTCCTCCTCCTCCTCCTCCTCCTCTTCCTCCTCCAGTCCTCCTCCTGATCATCCTACTCCCCCTCCTTCTCCTCCTCCTCCTCCTCCTCCTCCTCCTCCTCCTTCAATCACTCCTGATCCAGCTCGTATCTCTCCTCTGGGAGACGGAGGAGGAGGACGAAAACCGAGGGAGGATGATTAGAAGCGGGGAGAGGGAGAAAGAGTTGTCAGAGGAGGATGACGACCAGGAGGAGGAGAAGGAGGAGGAGGATAATTCCTCTTCCTCCTCCCTCCCCACCCACCTCCGCAATCATCCTCCTTTAGTAGACATCGGAGGAGGATCAGGAGTGAAGGAAGGGATGTGATGAGAATGGTGATTATGACCATGAGGAAGATGATGAACCTTTACTCCTCAACATCATTATATGTTTCCTATTTCTCCTCCTCCCCTTTATCCTCCCCATCTTCATCCCCCTCCTCCCCCTCCTATCCATGATGTACTCTTTCTTTATTCATCGCATTCCTCCTGCACTTCATGCCAAAAGCGCGACAGGAGCGCTGGAGGAGGATGAGCAGGAGGGGCGAAACAGGATGAGGAGGAGCAGGAGGATGGCGTCATTGACGCGCTGCTCTTTCCCATCCTCCTGGCCCTCTCAAACCTCCTCTTCCTCGTCGCCCTCCTCATTATATCATTCGCCATCCTCCTCATCATCATCATCATCATCTTCCCGTCGCCCCTACGGACGGATAATGGGGGGGTGATAGCAGGGAGAGTAATATGAGGTAGAGGAGAGGGGGCCCAAGAGGTGGATCATGTGTAGGAAGATGAGGAGGAAGAAAGTAAAGGGGCGGGGCGGGTAAGAATGATGCCGAGACTGTGGCAGACTATTGGTATGATGAGGAGAAGGAAGATGATTAGGATGATGGTGATGTTGAAAACGATACTGATGGCGATGAGTAACTCTTACGCATGCTAATCATCGTCATCATCATGGTCCTATCACTTCCACCTCCCACTCACATAACGCGTCTTATTCTCCTTCCCCAGATCTCACATTTGGAAGGGGGTGGGGGAGTGATAGGATGAGGAGGAAAAGGAGGGCGAGAAGGGGTGATATGAGGATAACGAGGAGTTTGATGATGACGAGAATGTTCAGTAGTCGCGCCTTCTCCGTCTGCTGCTCCTGACAGTCCTCATCCTCATCATCACCCTCCTGGAGTATCACTCCTGCTCATCCTCGTCATCCCCGTCCTATCTCTCCTATAGGAGGGGGGGAGGGGGAAGGGGAGAAGAAAAGAGGAGGAGAACGAGGAGAAGAGGAGGAGGAGGAGGGTGGGAATGACCCCCCACGCACCTCCTCATCGTTCTTCTCATAATTCGCCTCCTAGGGCAACTCCTCTTCCCCCCTCTCACCCCATCATTTTCCTCACTGCAGCTCCTCCCTCCTTCTCCGCCTCTTATGTGAGAGATACGAGAACAAAGAGGGCGAGGAGCATGAGTGATAGAAGGAGGACGACGAGGAGGTGGATTGATGGGGGCAAGAGGAGGAATAGGATGAGGAGGCGGAGAGGATGCTGCTGATGGGCAGGAGGTGGATGATGAGGAAGAGGAAGAGGAAAGGAGAAGCACCGAGCACAGAGTAGAGCCGAAAGCGCCACCTGCCCATCCAGTCTGACGCAATGTAGCAGATAAGTTGACGGAGGTGGCGGATGAGGTGTAGGAGGAGGGGGAACATAATAATGAGGAGGATCATGAGGAGGATGAGGAGGAGGGGGAGGATGATGACGACAATTTGGCGGACACTTGGCAGGGTGAGGGCAATGAAGAGAACTCGGATGTGGATGATGAGGGAAAAAATGCTGATGTGGAGAAGTGATTCTTACTTATCCTCATCATCGCCATCGTCGTGATCCCATCAATCCCCTTCCTCATGCCATTCCTCCTCATTATTATCCGTGTTCTCCTCTTCATATCTGGCAGGAGAAGGAGGGAGGAGCAGCAGGATACGTAGGACTAAGAGGAGGAGGAGGAGGGGGAGGATGTGACAATACTGCGGCGGGCACTTGATAGTACGAAGATACAACTCATCATCCCTCGACTGAAGTGGCGGCGCGCCAGGCCAGAGTGTGCCCGTATCCGAAAGCCCGAGATGGCAAGCATCATCGGCATCGTCAGCATCTGCATCACCGAGAGCCCAAAGCATCCTCATCATCGATGCCATCATCTTCGGCAATATGAACAACTTCAAGACGCGAGGTGCCGTTATGCTCCCAAACCCCGATATCTGCCGTACTTTGCCACCATTGTCTACGCCATATTTTTGCGAAAATATCCGCCTTGCTTTTCTGAGGCGAAAATCACCGCCTCACTTTTGCGCATTATTTGGGATGCATTTTCGACGTAATATGGAGTCCAACAATCAGCCCCAATACGGCAGATCCTGAGTCAGGGGGGCGTTCCATAGCAAACAGGGAGAAGTGGTATCCGACACCAATGATTCTCCAGGGACGGTGTGCCGTGCCCTCCGTCAACATCCGCCCTCGAGTCACGCGTGTTACCCCCCCCGCCGTGCAAAGACCGGCAGATGAACGGAGCGCAAGGTCTCCTGATCAAGAAACGGCCGGCCATGGAGAACCAGCAGTCCATCCACCCCCACCCCCCGCCCCTCATGGGAAGAAGAGCTCCGGAGGGCCGAGCCCGCTGAGGTTACGTGGGAAGGGCGTTGCACAACGTCTACAGATGCGCAAATCGAACAACACACGCGTGCCATGTGGGAGAGGCTTTTCCGTCTGCCCCACAGCGTCGTCGCCTCTTCTGCTTTCCGAGGGCTCCCTACACAAGTCCACACAAAAATTGAACAACGTCGTCCTTCAGTCGAAGGGAAGCCCCTTCCCTTGATCCCTTCCCCGCCGGGGGGGGTGGAGGGGTCCCGGGGCAACTCCCGGGGGGGATGTCCCCCCTACTCCCTGCAGGGGAGGTCCCCCTGGGTGGGGGTCCCCCTACTCCTGGGAGGGGGTCCCCCCTCGGATATGCAGCCGCCCGCCTCTCATCCTCCTGAGTCCTGGGGCTCCGTTGGCCCTCCGGGGCCGTCTGCGGGCCCTTTGATACCTTCCCCGCCAGGGGAGGGGTCCCGGGGCAACTCCCGGGGGGGGGGGGTCCGCCCTCGGATACGCAGCCCCCCCGCCTCTCATCCTCCTGCGTCCATGGGGCTCAATTGGCCCTCCGGGGCCGTCTGCGGGCCCTTTCAGCATATCTTAAGGCTCCTTGGAGACCTTTCGCCATTTTTAGACTCTCTTGGCAGCCTCTGGCGGCACTCTTGACAGCCTCTGCGGGCGCTGTTGGACCTCGCTTGACGCCGTCTTGGAACCCTCTCGGGCCACTTGAGGGCGCTCTTTGCCTATCTTGGCACTCTCTGGAGCCGTTCCCGAACCCTGGAGGAGGCCTCTTGAGCTGTCTTCGGACGACCTTGCAGGCATCCGGCGCCGTCTTCGAGCCATCTGAGGGCATCTTGGACTCCTCTGCCTCCATGGTCTTCGTCGTCGCTCCCTACAGGGTCGTGGCATCGGCCGTAAGGCCTTCGCAATAGAACAGCACACGCGTGCCATGGGCCGTGCAATTTGCGTACCAAGAACGGGGCGAAGGATCTGGGACCCCTAAAGGTCGCACGACCAGGGTATCTGATCATGCCTGCTCGTGGGCCCCAGAGAGTTGACCCGTGCACCAGCGTGACTGAGGAGTGAAATCCACTCTGTGGACCGACATGTGTCTATGCGTGTGTGTGTGTTTGCGTGTGTGTGTGTGTGTGCTTGTCTGTCTGTCTGTCCGTCTATTCTGTCTGTCTGTCTGTCTGTCTGCCTGTCTGTCGGTCTGTCTGTCTGTCCGTCTGTCCGTCTGTCCTGTCTGTCTGTCTGTCGGTCTGTCTGTCGGTCTGTCTGTGTCTGTCTGTCTGTGTCTGTCTGTCTGTGTCTGTCTGTCTGTGTCTGTCTGTCTGTCTGTCTGGCTCTCTATCTGTCTGTCTGTCTGTCTGTCTGTGTCTGTGCGTCTGTGCGTCTGTGCGTCTGTGCGTCTGTGTCTGTGCGTTTGTGTGTCTGTGTGCGTCTGTGTGTTGTGTGTGTGCGGCTTCTCTGCTCCGTCTTCCTCACGCACCGCTTGGCTGCGCTGTCGTCATGGACCTGCCTTGCCCCTCGTCCTCGCCAGTCCTTCTGGTGGCCCCGCCCCTCATGGTGGGGAGAACGACGCTGCGTCCCAGAAACGCGTCTCCTCCCTCGACCCCTCGCGTCTCGGAAGGAAGGCCAGGCGCTGACGTCCTGTTGCACTTTGGCCCTCCGTCCTCTTCCCGCTCCGTGGCCACCGTCTCGGCGCTTCGCCGTCCCCCTTGCTGGCTCCTTGTCTTCTTCGCTGTCCCGCCTGCTGCGCGGCGCTCCGGTGTGGTCCCGCTTCCTGAGGGCCCGGCCGCGCGCGCCTGCACCGTGCCGCTCGCTCGACCTGCTCCGCCTCGTCGCTGCGCGCGAGGCCGCGACCGCCAAAAAGTGTGTGTGTGTGTGTGTGACGTCATACGTGTGGGGGGAGCCGCGTGTGCGTGCGCGTGTGTGTATGTGTGTATGTGTGTATGTGTCTATGTGTGTAGGTGTGTTTGTGCGTGTGTGTGTGTGTGTGTGTGTGTGTGTGTGTGTGTGTGTGTGTGTGTGTGTGTGTGTGTGTGTGTGTGTGTGTGTGTGTGTGTGTGTGTGTGTGTGTGTGTGGGGGGGGGCGTGCGTGTGGGTGTGCGTGTGTGCTTGCGTGTGCGTGCGTGCGTGCTTGCGTGCGTGCATTTGTGTTGGAAACCTATGAGCGGAACCCTGAGCTGCGGAACTCTAATTATGGAATCGCGTGTGTACCTTCCTGTTTGTGTATGTGTGGAGCCTCTCAGGTTTGGAGCCCAGTGTGTGTAACGCCATTTGTAGAAAGTCCTATGTGTGTGGAACAGCGTGTGTGTGTGTGGGTGTGTGGATGCGTGTGGGACCCTATTTGTGCAATCCGATGGGCGTGGAATCCTATGTGTGTGAAGCCCCGTGTGCGTGTGGGGTGTGCGTGTGTGTGTGTGGACCAATCTGTTTGTGGATCCTTGTGGAACCTCCACATGATACAAACAGCCACCGTGGAAAGTGCAACAGACAGGCTCAGTGGAAGGTAAAGCCGCAGGGATCCGCACATAACCAAGCCATAGGCCCTCAAGCAGCCACTTCGGAGAGTGCAACAGACATGGCCGGTGGGAGGCGAAGCCATAGCGATCCACAGAAAGCCAAGCCACAGGGATCCACGTAACTTGAACAATGCGACAGACAGGGCCACTCCTCCAGGTCACAAGTAGAAGCCCTCAGTACAAGGACCGACCGATCATTCCGAACACGAGGCCCGCCCTGGAAACCCTGGGTCCAACACAAGTCCACGTCTCCGACGGGGGCCAGCAAATACTTCCGCCAAGTTCCGCGGGCGCCCGCCAGCGCAGAAGCCCTCGCCTTGCTTCCGCCGCCTTCCGCAGAGGAAGACGAGGTCTGGGCGAAGCAACAGATACCGCTACTCGCTGCTCCCCAGACCTCTCCTGGGGCGCGTTCTGACCAGAGTCTCGAGGAGAATCTGGCCATATCGGCGAGGGCTCTCCAGGACGAGCAGCGGCAACGGCGTCTTCTCCTCCCCGGAGGGTCAGCCTCTCGACACCTCGAGGGCGAGGCGCGCTCCACGTGTGCCCACACGCCTGCGGGACGTGCTGCCGGCGCAGCAGATCGGAGGCAAGGGGCGCGGGAAGCTCGGGGACGCGAGCGCAGGGAGCGAGCGGCACGCACCAGGCTGGTCTCAGTCGAGGTCCTCCATCAGCCGCGGCACCATGTCCAGCACCCGAAAGACATCATCCTTGGGGAGTTTGTCTGCGACGATCGGGTTCGAGTCTGTGGTGTAGAACGTATCAAAGATCGCGTACTCACCGGCACCGTGACTGCCTTTTTTGAAAAACTTCTTGCAGACTTCGGGCGGCATAGCCACGTGAGCTACGAATGCTGAGACGCCCACGGCGCCGAATTCCCTGAGAACCTTGCCGCACTGGTATAGGGTGCCACCAGAGCGCGTGAGGTCATCGACGATCAGTACATGCTGATCCTTGCACTCCCCCTCCATGATGCGTACGATCCTCTTGTCACCGTCGCGGACCTTGCCGCAGATAATGATGGGAAATCCCTCCTGCACGAAGAGTTTCCCGAAGCGCTTGGCGGCGCCATCGTCGGGAAAGGCG
>CAUYUJ010019116.1:50000-102500 GCA_963575745.1 Prorocentrum cordatum
GTCAACACCGACAAGGAACATCAATAATGACTAGAGTTCACCTCTGGCTACCACTTGGCGGCCTCCTGACAGTCCTCCCCGCGCGCCGCGGGACATCTGGATGTCATCATTGAACACCTTGAAAACAGCCATCCCTACCCCGACTCGACGAAGCCGCGGGCGCGCAGAATCCGCGCCCCGCTGGCATGTCCAAAGCCAGAGATCGGACAACTATCTTCGCCAACCCCATAAACAACCTTCACCGTTCTGAAAATCTGCGGTCTACCAGTCTGCTCGGCTTTGAGGTGGCTCAACTGCGAGCCAAGGTTATGGCGCCAGCCCCCGCGTCCGAACACATGCTGCAGCGTCTCCTTGCACCGACGCCTTGCTCACGAGATGCTCGGTATGTTTGTGCGCAGGGTGACTGTTGACACATCCGCTGCGTCCCCGCACTCTGTGTAATGGCGTTTCGTCGTCTTCTTTGCATCGAAAACTACATGTGGCAATGGTATCCTTGGAACGCGTTTGCCTGCGCGCGCGCGAGGCCATGATGCGCCCGCAGCAGCAGACAACAGAAGACCAGAGAGTCGCTGCCCCTCTGGCAATTGCTCCAGATGCTCCAAAAAACGCAAATCTGTCAAATGCTCAACTCGAAATTCCCAACTAATTCCAACCCAGATCCGTCATCAGGCGTCGCCCAGCAGGTCGGCCCCCTTTGTTTCCACATGGCTCGAAGTGGATAGCATGCAGTCGTGTTCTGAGGGCCTCGCATGGCTTGCACTCATTGCGCAAGCGTCATACCACGCAGCCCCCTACCAGTCTCCTCCACGCCAGAGCAACCCCATTCTTGATTGAAGGCTGCATTGCCCAACGTGCGAGTCAAAGCCGCAGGGGACCCTTCGGGAACTCGCGCGCTGGATCCCGTAACTAAGCCTTCGTGTTGACCAAAGTTGTTGAGCATCTACCTGACACCCTGGAGCCCGATGCATTGCCGAGCTTCCTCCTGAACTGGGTCATGCTCTTTCCGGATACTCCGTGCAACGGGTGCCCGTAGGCACCAGCAGCCGGCACTCCTTGCTGCCCCAAGCGACTGGACAACTTATGCCTCCTGGAAGCCGCCGCGCACTTCGAGAGTTTGCGATGCACGGCCGCACGCTTGACTGCCCTCTGCACGCGACGCCCGCAAGCCCGTTGAAAAGCCACTTCCAAGACCCCCGCCAAGAGGCGCTGCCTGGCCCACCGCCCGCGCAGGAAGCACGCGAGCTCGAACCTTGCGCACAACCGTCTTGGCATCCTGGATCCCCGTACACAGCGCGACGTTCTTGGATGCAAGAGACAAGCCTTCCACTTCCATGGGTCGACAAGTATCCAAAAGGCATTCAGTCAACTGAAATGCCACTGATTTGCGCGAACGTCGGATCGACTGGCTGCGTTGGACAACCAGATCCTGCGGCTCATGCCCACGCGCGCGGTCGTCAGCTTGCACTTGGCGCGGTGCATTGCGCACTCGGCGCAGCGCGCGCCCGCTCTGAGCCCCTGGGCAATCGGCTGCCGCGGCGAAAGGGGCCCCGAGCATGTGCCCAGCTGCCGAAAACATCGCGCTGCCATGCGCGGCTGGCTGCAACGCTAAACTCAGTACCTCTGACGGGCAAGCCCATCAGAGAGCTGCGCGCCCGAACCTCAGCCAACCAATCGCGTCATACAACTTGCCTATGCCCGACGGACCGCTGCCGCGATGAACGTTGAGCTTTCCTGCCAGCTCCTAATGAAGGCACCGGAGAAATACTTCGCGAAGCGCCGCGTTACCTCGCGAAACCGAACCCCAACTAGCCTCGCACTCACCCGTTCACTGCCGAACGCGCGGTTCAAGCGCTTGCGACCGCGCGCAAGCTAGATGCGACAGAAACCATACCAGGCGATATCCTTCCACTTTGCCTCGGAAGGGGAGCCCCGATCGCAAGTGGAACTTGGCGATGCCGACGCTGCATCGCCTCGCAGACCGACAAGAGAATAACCATCCCCTCGAGCGCGGCACCTGGTAGCCCATCGAAATCGCGCACGCGCAGCCCGCCCGCGCCCGCGGCGCCGCTCGGCTTCGCGCGTCGCAGCGCCCAGCAACTAGCAGACGCAATAAGTGGAGGCAGCGCCTCTCATTGAACGCCCCGACGAATATCGAGAAGAACAATCCTCCAAAACATGAAAATACGTTGTTTCGCCGCCGCTCTCCGCGTCGCTCAGAGCCCAAGGTCGGGCCCACTCCTGCCGCTCGTCTTCCAGCACCTTCTTTGCGCGAAGTACAGCGCCACCATGCACCAGAACGTCGCGCCCTGCAGCAGGCCCAGCACGAAGTTTGCGATGGAGAATACATACGACAGGAACTGTCTCATCCCACTCACGAAATCTGGCCATCGATCGCACTGCTGCTCTACGCTGTGCTCTCTTGGCCACCTTCTCGACGAGTTGACTGCCCACGTCATGCTCTGCTCGTTCAGCGTGCCCCCGGCGTGGTAGAAGCCCCTGCCACTGCCGCCGCATGCATATCTCTCCCCGCCGTGTCGCTGGCGACGCCTGGCCGCGCTGTTGACGATGGTGCTGGCGCGGGCCCGCCGATTTCTCACCTTGCCTCGAAGATGCGCGATCCTGGATGGCGGCGCCTGCTGCGTCGTCGATATCTGAAAACTGCGGGCCTCGCCTTTCGATTTCCCAGGCATGGCCAGGCGATGGCGCGCGTGGACCGCGGCTTCAACTGCCCAGAGCCAGCTGCTGCAAAGCGAACCGACGCCACCAGAAACATTCGAGCCAAGCAAAAGTCAGCGGCAACAGTGAGGGCATCAGCAAGTGGGGTGGAGGAAGCAGGCGCGAAAACAACTTCCTTTCGTCGGTGCACCCGCGCGCTCACGGGGGGAAAATATACGGGGGGCCACAGGGCTTCCAGCGCTGGCTCGACTTCTGGCTCGACCGAGAACCCCCCCTGGACGTTTGCGGGAGAGCTAGCGCCTGCCAGCGTTCTCGCGCGGGGCCGCATTATTTCTCCCGTGGGGACTTCATCCGGAAACTCCCACTGCAAACCAAGCGGGCTAGCATGCACAGGGGCGGCTGGCGAGGAGGCGGGCCAGGCGAAATTGCTCTCGTCGGCCCAGGGGCACCCCTCCGACTCGGGCCAGTCGCCGTTGTCGCAGGTGTCCTCGGAGGCCGCGTCGCCTCCGACGCCTGCGCCAACGTCGCCGATGCGCTCCTTTTCCAGCTCGAGCCTGTCGGGGAGCCGGAGCTCAAACCTCTGATTCCTAGCTTGCAACGCCTCTAGTTTATCTAGTGCTCGCTTGGCTTTGGCGATGTTAGACTTGAGCTTGGAGAGGAGGTCAAGGGCGCGAGCGGGGAGTTGGGATCCCTCAAACGCGATCTCAATGCTAAATCCGATGTAAACCTTCCAAGGCACATCGGCCCGAGCCTGCGCATCTCTGACATGAGACCTGACCGCGTGACGAACGACAGCGACGTCAAGATCTGCAGGCGTTTGTCCTCCTTCTGGTGCGCGCGTGCACTGCGCGCCCGAGCAAATAACCTCGCTGCCGATTGTCTAGGAAGCCTGTCCCACTCAACTGGCTGCGCGCGAAATTCCAACCTGCGACTACGAACCAAGACAATTGAATAGCACGAAGCAAACCTCCTATTTTCTTGAACCTGCTCTTTTTTAAAAAATGCACGCCTATGTCTGACGCCCCGTAGAAAGCAAACGCGGCACTTGAGATTCCTCGCGTATGAAACACACGACGAACAAACCGTCAAATGGGTTGCCACCGCGGGCTGCCTTCAGGCCTGCGGCTGCACGGGCCTCGTCCAACAGCTGAGCCGCACGGTGGCTCTTAACTGGGATCAGCTCGCCCCCCTGGCATAGCCCTCGCCTTCTGGCTTGAGCGGCGCCACTCGTGACTCCAGCCAGGTTGAATTGACGAGGGACTTCAAAGACTGCTCGCGAGCTGCTGTCGCCGACGATGCAGTTGCAGCTCTGCCAATGCGCGGCTCAGATAGCCCGGTGTAGTCGTGAACCATATCATTCCACGCTTTCTCGCCGAGACAAGTCACGCTGGCGAAGAAACCTTGCCGGTGCCAGTGGGTCACTGGCCACTGCTGGACGATAGTCGTTCGGCAGGCAAGGCTGCCTGGGCCTCCGGCGGCGGCGGCGGCTTGGCAGTCGCAGCCTTGCCTGCCGCCACAGGCGGACCCTTGCCGCCGCCCTGGGTCGCCGCAGCCTCCTGCGCAGCCTTGAATCTGGCCTTGGAGAGCTTGACCGACTCGCGCTGCAGGCCCTCGGGGCTCGGCCCACCAGGTGCACCTGCATGAGGAACGCGAGCCGCTTTAGCTTCATGAGCTCCGCCGCTGCCAGCGCCACTTCTTGCGCCCATAGCTTCGCCACCGCCGTCGACAGCCGCCTTGCCATCGATGTTGACCCAACGCCTCGTGGCCGACATTCTCTCCTTCACCTCTTTCTGAACTCGCTCCACCTGGGCCAAGAAGGCCTTGAGCTCGCCATCCTTCTGCTCGAAAGACGCCTTCCACCCAGTGAGCTCCTGCTTGAGCTGCCTGGGAGTGGCCTTGTTCGTCTCTTCGCAGTGACACTCCTCGAACAAGTTCCAGAAATCGCAATTCCTGGTGATGCCGACGACCGACTTGGACTGCCCGTCGTCATCGTCATTGCCGCCGACCTTGTCCTGCTGGATGCCCTGCGCCCACGCCAACGCTGCCGAGGCTGCCTCCTTTGCGGCCTCGGCCTGCGACAACTCCAGCGCCGCTTTCCTCCTTGCCTTCATGTCTGAAGCTAAACACGGGAACGTAGAACTTGACATATTCATTGCCCGTGACGGTTAGAAGCAGCTCGCCACGTGCTGTCCTCTTGCTTGGCGAGTTATTCATCGGAACCTAGCGTGCTGCTGACCACCATGACCTGGAGTCTCGCCCGCTGTGCCTTCAGCACCGCCTGCATCTCCGCATCCTCGCTGGCCTCGCTGGCCTGCAAGAGCAGCTTGTCGAGCTCCTGGTTCTTGTTGACAGCGCCGCGACCTCAAGCACTCTTGCTGCGCATACGGTTGCTTTTCGCATGCCCCTATATGCCCCTTGTCAGCACTCTCGTCCACGAAAGTGACAGGCCGTGCGCCGCTGGGCGAACGAGGACGGAAAAGCACGAGCCTGGTGTTGCACCCTCCGCAACGGCGCCCTTGCTTGCTGAAGATGTCAATTGTGCTCGCGCACCTTGCAAGACGAGCACCTCGTCCATGGGCGACGTTGCGGCGCCATGATCCTTGCTTTCGCACACAACTGCGAGGTCGGTGTCCGAGGCCCCCGCTCCAGTCCAACCTGCTCGTGCCGAGCCCCAGGCACGCACCAACGCGCGCGGCCCGAGCAGGAGGATCCACGTCTTGGGCCGGACCCGGGGGAAGCGGAGAGGGAGGGAGAGACAAAGTACGACGAGGGGAAAGATGAGAAGGAGGGGGGAGGAGTAATCAGGGAGGAGACTACGACCTCCCCTTTGTAGACGACAGCTCCCCCCCAATAGACGACTGTTCCAGCCCAGTAGACGCCTACTCCCGCCCAGTAGGAGACTACTCCCGCCCGGCAGACGACTACCTCCCTCTGGTAGACGACTACTCCCGTCCAGAAGACGCCTACCTCCCCCCGGCAGACGACTACTCCAGGGAGTAGACGACTGCACTGGGATCCAACACGCCCTCCTTAGAGGCCCTCCACATGGGGCCACAGCGAATGGGGGCTGGAGAACCAGCACACCGCACCGCCGATGCATCGGCGACGCGTCGGCGACAGCGGGATGAAGGATCTCGGGCTCCACGTCGCGCCGCACCCGCGAGGCATCGGCGATGCGGCGCGATCCTGTGGCCCCACCTGCTCTGGCCTCACCCGACCCCCGAGACCCTGAACTCAAACATGCGAATGTCTCACTGGTACTTCCGCCGCCTTCCGTCGAACGTCCGCCAGCCTTCCAGGGAGGAGGGGGAGGAGAAGGACGAGGAGGACGAGGACGAGGAGGAGGAGGACCAGGAGGACTGGAGAGAGAAGGGAGGCTCCCGGGGCCCGCCCCTCGGGGGGCGGGCCCGCCGCCATTCTGCTCCCGCCGGCCTCCCGCCGAGGGCGAGGCGCGCCGCGCAGGCGGCGGGGCCCCTGCCGGGGCGCGCCAGGCTTGGGCGGCCTGGGCCCCGGGCCTCGGCCCGCGAGAGCGCCTCCGTGCCGCGCGCCCGTCCCTCTCGAGGAGCTGCTCCCGGGGGGGGGGGGGCCCTCCGAAGACCGTGCCGCCCGCCCGGGGTGCCACGGCCGCCCAGAGGGGCCACGGCGCCTTCGGGGGCCGCGGCCGCTGGGGGGCCGCGGCGCTCCGCGGGGGGGGGGGGCCTTCCAAGAGGGCCGAAGGCATCCAGTACCTGAAGATGGAGGCCTGTCTTGGGACTGGTATAGGAAAACCCAGGATTTGCATCTCTGTATGCCGTTTTCTTCTCCCCACCACCTTAGCTGCAAAAGCGGTCTGGTGAAGGGGGAAGTGCGCAGGATCTGCCGTTGGACGCAATGCGTAAAAACGAGGGCCCTGCACTTGGAGTTTTTTGCCCAGAGTCTCCAGGACAGGGCGTTTCCCATGTGTTTCGTTATAGGCAGATTTTCAACAGCATGGCTAGCACAATCGCGAATCCACCCGGGATGAGGCCGGCAGACCTAGGAGGTTACAGCTCCGGGGACGGCACTTCATGAAAGTTGTGTACAGGAGAGACATCGACGAATTGTGGTTGCGCAAGACTCTCGGCAAATGTAGCGGCACTTTGTCGAAAGTTTTGGGGCCTGGTCCTAAGCAAGGCATTGATTGGTCCGTCGGGCGGAACAGGTTCAGAAGTAACCACGCGTTCGAGAAGTAGGGTTTGGCGGGCGGGGGGCTAACAAATTCTTTGGTCCCGCCTTCTCTCGTGTCTCACGCCGGCTCCACGAAGTGGAGCGGCGCAGTCAGAAGGTACGTATCTTCCATTTCCCTCCCCTCTTCGCTCCTGCGCGCGCGTGCTGGCAAGAGGGAGGGCCGTGCCATAGCTATTTTTGCTCAGGCCGTCTGACGAGCCGGCGAGGCCGGCAAAAGCTCACCACAGAGCGCCGGCAAAACAAGCTATCACATACATCACAGGTTTGATATCGTCAATTGTTGTATTGTGTGGAAGCTCCGCTCTCCGTTCTGGAGGCGTTTTGCTCCTGCGCTCTTGTGGCTTCTCTTCTTATTATTATTCTTCTCCTTCAGGGGTTTCGGATCCTCCCAGGTCCCCTGCCAAGAGGAGGCAGGAGGGCGGGAGGGAGGAGGGGGGAGGCGGGAGGGAGGGAGGGAAGGAAGGGCGGGGAGGGGAGGGGAGGGGAGGGGGGGGGAGGTGCAGGGGGAGAGGGGGGGGAGGAGGAGGAGGAGGAGGAGGAGGAGGAGGAGGAGGAGGAGGAGAGGAGGAGGAGGAGAAGGAGGATGAGGAGGAGGAGGAGGTGAGATGAGATGAGAAAGCGGCCTGAAGCCAGGTTCGGTCGGGATACGCTGGCTCGCCGTCGGAGGCCTGCGATGAGGCCTCCCCGAAATCATCGAGAGGCTCGTCTGGCCCCTCATCGGGCTCTCGCAAGAGGCACGCGCCTATTGATCGAATGGCAGGCAGGTCGCTTTCCTCCAGGCCAAAAGCCCTCAGCACCTCGGCTCGGGACGACATCCCCCCCCCCCAAGGCAATCACCCCGCGCAGCCCGTCCACACCAGAGTCCTGAGCCGAGGCGCTGGGAGCGGCAACGGATGGGCCAAACAAACTGGCCTTTCGCACACGCACAGCATGCGGAACACCCTGAGGGGGCTCCAAACGCAGGTCCTTAGATCTTCATTCCAACTGGGCCATTTGCCTCCTCTGACCAGCCGAAGCTAAGCTGCCCCCTCAGCCCCGCGGGCGCGTGTTCACGGAGACACAGCCGAAGAAGGGCTCGAGTGGGCTGCTCCGTGCTGAAGAAAGGGAGGAGGAGGAGGAGAAGGAGGAGGAGGAGGAGGAGGAGGAGGAGGTGAGATGAGATGAGAAAGCGGCCTGAAGCCAGGTTCGGTCGGGATACGCTGGCTCGCCGTCGGAGGCCTGCGATGAGGCCTCCCCGAAATCATCGAGGGGCTCGTCTGGCCCCTCATCGGGCTCTCGCAAGAGGCACGCGCCTATTGATCGAATGGCAGGCAGGTCGCTTTCCTCCAGGCCAAAAGCCCTCAGCACCTCGGCTCGGGACGACATCCCCCCCCCAAGGCAATCACCCCGCGCAGCCCGTCCACACCAGAGTCCTGAGCCGAGGCGCTGGGAGCGGCAACGGATGGGCCAAACAAAGTGGCCTTTCGCACACGCACAGCATGTGGAACACCCTGAGGGGGCTCCAAACGCAGGTCCTTAGATCTTCATTCCGACTGGGCCATTTGAAATGCCTCCTCTGACCAGCCGAAGCTGCCCCCTCAGCCCCGCGGGCGCGTGTTCACGGAGACACAGCCGAAGAAGGGCTCGAGTGGGCTGCTCCGTGCTGAAGCAAGGGAGGAGGAGGAGAAGGAGGAGGAGGAGAAGGAGGAGGAGGAGGAGGAGGAGTGGATGGAGAAGTGAGGCTTCCCCCCCTCCCAGGGGGCGGCCATGATCTGCTTCGGGAAGCTGCAGCTGTTGAAGGTGGTGTACGCCGCGGGAATCTCGCCCTTACCCCACCTCGGGAGCGCGGCAAGTCCTCCTCAATCCTCATCCCCTTCCTCCTCCTCCTTCTCCTCCTCCTCCTGCATCTCCTCCTCCTCCTCCTCCTCCTCCTCCGCTTCCTCCTCCTCCTGCACCTCCTCCTCCTCCTCCCTCCTCCTCCACCTCCTCTCCTCCTCCTCCTCCTCCTCATCATCAGCAGCATCAGCATCAGCATCAGCATCAGCATCAGCATCAGCATCAGCATCAGCAGCAGCATCATCATCATCATCATCATCATCATCATCATCATCATCATCATCATCATCATCATCATCATCATCATCACCACCACCACCACCACCACCATCATCATCATCATCATCATCATCATCACATCATCATCATCATCATCATCATCATCATCATCATCATCATCATCAGCATCATCATCATCATCATCAGCATCATCAGCATCAGCATCAGCATCAGCATCATCATCATCATCATCATCATCATCATCATCATCATCATCATCATCATCATCATCATCATCATCATCATCATCATCATCATCATCATCATCATCCCAACCCTCCTTCTCACTTTCTTCTTTTTGCATATCGTGCCACGCTGGTTCGCCGGGCGCTCCGCCCCGCCAGGCCCACGCTGGCCAGGGCGCTACGAGCTGTCGCTGACGCACCTCGCTGAGCCGCTGAGCCTCACATGTTTTCTGGCTCGTGGGCGCCCAGCGTCGCCCTCCCGTGGCTGGAGCCCCCAAGCACTGCCCCGGGATCGTTTATTTTTGATCGTCCCGACGGCCCGAAACGGGCCTCCAGAGGTCCGCACTGAGGAAGCAAGCCAGCTGCGACGATGTTCCCTTGACGCCAGATCTGGGGACCCAGGATTCCCCAGGGGTCTCCAGGAGGTCCTTTCAGAGGCTGGAAGCCTTCAGACGCACCACAACAGCAAGAGCTTCTTGAAGCCTCGATCCCCTAACCGCGATCCATGTAACCCGATGGGCCCAGAAGATCGAAACCTCCAGAATGAAAGCTCGACCTCCATTCTGGAGGCTCTTGTCGTCCATTCTGTATTCTTTTCCTCCAAAGTGGAGGTTCGACCTCCCAAATTGAAATTTTCAATCCAGCGAGGTCAGGGGAGGTTAGAAACCTCCGGGGGGCCTAAAAGGCAAAGGAACTTCCAGAAATCTCGATACCCCCGAACCTCGAGGGGAGAGACCGTGCGTGACCAATCCTGTGGCGCAAGGTGCCCCCCCTGACCCTACAAGTCAAATGTTGTGGGCGCAGCAATCCCAGAGGATCGAACAATTCAATGTTTGAAGTCGAGCCTCCGTCCTGGATAAACCAACACACATACTGCAAAACACAGGTTTGCCAGCGTGGACCCGAAACAGTGCGTGTCTTCACTCTGGATTCAAAAGGTACGTGGTACAAGCGATGTGGTGCTAGCTATGTGGTGCAAGCTATGCGGTGCAAGTTATGTGGCATGAGCTATGTGGTGAAAGATCTGTGGTGTAAATAATTTCTGTTCGCAATGAGTTGTCCACTCCACTGCTCGCGCAAACTATCCACCCACCCACCCGCAACTTGGTTTGCAACATCTCTTAAGACCGTGACGGTGGGTACCAAATGGCACTTGGCAACGACAGCGACGCCGACGACGACAGCGACGACGACGACGACGACGCCGCCGCCGACAACGACTACGACGACACCGACGACGTCTCCAACGACTTCGACGACGCCGACAACGACGAAGACAACGACGACGACACCGACGACGACGACGACCACAACGACGCCGCCGACGACGACGACGACGATGACAACGACGACGACGATGACGACGCCGACGACGACGACAACGACGACACCGACGACGACGACGACGACGTCAACGACGCCGCCGACGACGACGACGACGACGACGGCGGCGGCGGCGACGACGACGACGCCGACGTCGACGACGACGAAGACGACGACGACGCCGACACCGACGACGACGAAGACGACGACGACGTCGCCAACGAAGACGACGACGAGGGAGGAGGGAGGACGACGACGACGTCAACGACGACAACGACGACAACGACGAGGAAGGAGGACGGCGACGACGCGAACGACGAAGAAGGAGGAACGACGGCGACGCCGACGACGACAACGACGAGGGAGGAGGGAAGACGACGACGACAACGACGACGACGACGACGGCGACGACGACGGCGACGAAATAGGAGGGACGACGACGAGACGCCGACGACGGACGACGACGACGACGAGGGAGGAGGAGGAAGGACGACCACAGCAACAACGACGACGGAAACGACCACGACGCCAAAGAGAAAGACAGAGGACGACGTAGGCGACGACGACGACAACGACGACGCGGGAGGAGGGAGGACGGCGACGACGACGACGACGACGACGACGACGACGACGACGACGCAAGAGCGCGCGCGCACGCTTTTGTTGAAAATCCGTGTTGCGAAACCTCTTGTTTTTGTAGGTTTTTTGGACACACGATTTTGAAATCCTTCCGAAACCGATGGGTTTTGAAGGATTTCGGCATACGCGCGCGACGACCCGCGCGTCTGCACTTCGGTTCATTTTTTGCAAAGGATTCTCGCGAGAGCACACGCGCAGGGGCGTTCGACAGATTTCGACATGCGCGCGCGAAGCCCGTTTGGTAGCACCTTGTGAAAATCTTGAAAAACCTATGGTTTTCTTAAGATTTCGCAAGAGCTCGCGCGTAAGTTTTTTTAGCAAATCAATGTTGCGAAACCCTATGTTGTTGTATGTTTTTTGGAAACTCGATTGCGAAATTCTTCCGACACCGAAGGTTTTTGAAGGATTTCGGCATGCGCGCGCGACGACGCGCGCGTGTGCACTTCGTCCCATTGTTTGCAGAGGATTCGTGAAAAAGTCTTTTGTTAAAGCAAAACATGTCCCCGCGTGTTGTTTTTTACAAGGGACCCTCAGGAGGAGCGATACCGGCCCCCCTGGGATAGTGCAAATTCATATTTAGGATGGACATGTGGTCATAATCATATATGATTTCCATACCCGAAATGGGGGGATAACGCCGGGGGGGGGAGAGTTTATCCCCTCTTTAGAAAGGAAAATCAATGCGATTAAAGCTATATCGTGTAAGCTGTGTGGTCTATTGTATGCGGTGTAAGCTATGTGGTCAAAGCTATGCGCTGTAAGCTATGCGGTGCAATCTATGTAGTGCAAGCTACGTGGTACAAGCGATGCAGTGCGAGCTATGTGGTGCAAGCTGTATGGTGCATGCTGTGGTCTAAGCTAGGTGCTGTAAGCTAGGTGGTGCAAGCTAGGAGATGTAAGCAGTGTTGGGTGAGCTGCGTAGCCGTGGTGCAAGCGCACGGGGCGCCAACGAGGCACCCACGGGCGAGCACCATCCGAAACCCCAGCCGACCCAAGCAGCGCACGGGGGCGCCCACGAAGCGGACAGGGGCGGGGCACGTCTCGAAACCCTGGCCCACGCAACCAGCGCACGGGGCACCCACGAGGCGCCCAAGGGCGGGCACATGGCGAAACCCTGGCCCACCAGCCAGCTGCGCACTTCGAAATACAAGCCGAAAGACCTAAGCGAAAACACTGTTCGGGAAACAACCTTCCAGAATGGAGGTCGAACATCCAGGTTTGAGGTCCTCTACCCTCTGGCAAGGAGGGGGCCTGAGTGGACAAAACGATAGACACAAGCATCACAATCAAATGCTGAGATCACCATTGATCTCGGGGGCGGGGGGGTGATCGGCATTCCCCCACGTCTGTGTAACGGTTCGAACATATCGTCCATCCACTGGAGAGTGCGCCCGCAATATGAAAAAACACTCAACAAAAATTATGGACCTTCAAGTACTTGTTCCTCCAAGATGGAAGTTCGGCTCTCTCACAAATAATCGAATGCATATGGGAAACGCACGACGAATAACGAAACCATCAGGGGACTGCGCCGGCACATTGTGAAAGCCACGTCGAATGAACCGGTGCAGAACTTCTCAATCGAATTGTCTGGGTGGGCGTTTGGGCACCGTGGCCGTTCCAGAGCGCGCCGACAAGTCCTGAGAGCTTTCTTCGACGCTATGGAGCGATTTGTCTCTATCCTGTAGGCCTGCCTGACTCGTGGAACCCACTGCGGGAAGTGTGCTGATTGGAGGCCGCCCGATCGGGCCCGAAATTAGGTCGGGGGATCTCTCCGCATCGCCGATGCACCAGACATGCATCGGCTACGGCGGGATTAATCAAACAGGGGCTCCAGGTCGCGCTGCATCGCCGACTCATCGGCGACGCGGCGCGACCCTCCGACACCATCTAATGTCTAATCCGACCCATTCAAACGGCCTGTGCTGGTCCAGCAGAGGATACGCGGGGCTTTGCGCGGGCCAATGCGAGCCTTTTCCCGATGTCACGAGCATTTCGTGACATGGGCCACCAAGTGTCACGATTGGTCGTGCAGCCAGATTTCCCCGGGCAGAATCGGCTCCAAACTTGTCCCTGGACCCTTCCTGGGACCCATGCTTGCCCATACCCCCTCCGCAGGGTCGTGCCACGATTGGTCGTGACGCCGTGACCTCCCCAACCACAATCACCTCTGAACTGGTCCATGAACCCCGATTTGGGCCCATGCTGGGCCATCTGCCGAGCCAGGTGCTGCCATGTCGGCGAGTGGCCCCTCGAAGGCCCCCGTAAACATAAATGAGCTTTCCTCCCCGTCATGCACAGTGGCCAGTACACGGCGGGGGAACAAGCGGTAACTGACTTAGGCATGTCGCTGCATCTCCCTGTAACCTTGGAAACGTGCGGCTTATCTGTCTCTCTCGTGCGCCAAGACAACGGTCTAGGGAAACTTCCTTTCGAAACGTTTCTAGAAATCCGGATGTGAACTTTAAGTTTCTTAAAGAAAACCTCGTAAGCTCAAATCTTCTAGAAAAGGACACCGTAAACAATTTCATCATTAAAGTTGTAAGCGCGCAGTGTCGTGCCAACGAAGATACGTTCGCACTAAGCAGCATAAGCGTTATTAGAATTGAATTGCCACGTGCACCCTGAATTGGCACAGGGGGGCACTCACTGCTTTAAGCCGTGTGCCTCAGCATGTGCTCGTTGTTGGTGCAGAAGGCACACTTGATGTGCGACAGGAGGCTGCACACACGTCAAGAGAACTCCACGTGGCTGTTTGAGCACACGGCTTGAATACACAACAAGTGTGCTGAAAATGTGTAGGATGTTGTTGCCTGTGCCTGAGGAACGTTATCCTCCTCCGCCCCCGTGTCCTTACTGGGAGTCCTCTTTTCCCTCCTCCGATTTTCCTACGCAGCCTCCTCTCTCTACTCCCGCAAGTCCTAGCATGTGCCATCCGCCACGTCCTCGTTTGCAAGGTCGTCATCATCCTCCTGCCCTTCCTCGCCCACCGCCCCCTCGCCCCAGTGAGGGCCATCGTCCAAAATATGTTCATTACAATCCGTCTGTTTCATCATCGTGAATAGTGTTACTGGTCATTGTTTTAAGCCTCTTTGCCACTTGGATGCCATCGCATCCGTTGAAATTCGCCATGTGCCTTGCCGCCCGCGAGATGACCACGCCATCTTTGCCTCATACTGGTAGCTGCGCGCACGTGCCGTCGCAAACTCAATGCCTGTACATCGTGAGCACGTGCGAGGGTGAACCTGAAGCCTTCGATACAAATTTCGTTCGATGTGGGTGGTACCGTATTGGACGTACGGAATTGTAGGAGGGCATGAAAACAGTGGAGTAAAGGGAGGAGGAGCAGACGGGAGAGGGTTCTTCGCCGAGGCACTGTTTAGGAGCTCGAAGGTGGTAAAAGAGACGGTGGTACCAACAATGAGGATGATGATGAGGAGGCGCAGGAACATGAGGATGGTTTGGGCCTATGCCCCAACCTACGCTATCAGTAAGCATGCGACGCATGTGCTTGCTGTTTGTCTTAAGTAAGCGTGGCTGGGGTACTACTGAAACGCATCGGGCCTCATCTCCCAACTCTGGTTCGCACTCGCCAAGACTCTATGCACTGATAGCCGACTCGGGGGATCCCGACACTCAGCCAGAAGAAAACCAGCCAGTGCCAACCTTGAGCTTCCTGAACGGCTGGCCAGCACGCATCAACATATAAGGCAACGAACGTAAATACTCGCAAACTCTAGCACGCGTCAAAAGATCAAGGCAACGATCGCAACAGGCACAACCAACTCTAATCATGAGCTGCCTTACCGGCGAAGTCGCTCCACACACGCTTGCGGTCCTTCCACATGCGCCGTCTCCTTGTCATAGCGTTTCTTCAGCGAGGCGCTGTTGGCGGTGAAGACGGGCTTGGGCAGCTTTTTCGCCAGCTCGACGCTCAGGGCGCTCACGTTCACATAGTGGGCCCATTTCACCACCACCCCATCCGCCTTGGGCTCGCCCGCGTGGAAGAAGGCCAGGCACAGGTGGCCATGCGGGACCCACAGCAAAGCGTTCGCAGGAACGGGGATGATGGTGGAAACCTCGGACTTCACGAACTCCACGCCAGAGCCGTTCGCCAAGAACCTGTTAGTAGGTCTACTCCTCCTTCTGCTCCTCCCCCCGTTCCCCGCCCTCCTCTCCCCCCTCGCCTTCCTCCCCCCCTTGCTCCCCATCCAGTTCCCACCGCCCCTGTCAGAATCCCCATATCTTGTCTGTTTCTTAATATTCCTCCTCCCCCTCCTCATCCTCATCCTCTTCTACATCCGTTTCTTCCTCCTCCTCCTCATATGTACCCACTCCTCTCCACCCTCCCAAAATCCAGCTAACGATTATCATTTCTCCTCCGAGTTATCCCCCGCCTCCCCCCCCTACCCCTGGCTTCTCCGCGTCATCCTCAACATACTCCTTGCTGCTATTTCAACGCACTCCTCACTGCTCGTCGGAATCGCGGCAAGTTGTTCACGACGATGCCCTATGAGAGAACGTCCTTGACGCGCTAGGTAATGAAGGTGACGGGGTGGTCCAGCGTGATCGCGTAGCACCCGACGCCAGGCACATTGCGTGCCCCAGGCCGCCTGCGCATCATGCCCCTGCGGAGCGTGATCACATTCGGGCGGTTGCCCTCGCCTTGCGGGCAGCGCTGCTCGCCCACGCCCTTGGGGAAGGTCACCTTTCTCGAGGCTGACGCTCGTGCGAGTGAGGGCGCTAGTCCTTTTAGCAGTTCTCATCTGGTTGTCCAGCGTCTGCATCTCGTCGTCCATCGTAGTTTCGTACGCGTCCAGAATCTCCGAGCGCAATGTCATTCTCTCGTGCGATGCATCCGACCACAGACACAACTCCTCTGGCTTCATGCTGACGTTCACGGTGAGAATATTGAAGAAGGTTCCCGTGGATTTCTCACCGATAGGCGTCCCACTGATATCATGCATGATCGCGCGGATGCACTTGGCCTGCTCCTGAGCGTAGCCGCCAGCCTGCAAGGCAGACGCCACCTCTCCGGCACTTACTTCAGAGCAACATATTGAAGTGAAGGGGGATCACTGAGGAGGAGAAGATGAGCGGGAGGAGGAGGAGGGATAATACGAGGAGGAGGACGCACGAGGAAGAGTAGGAGGAGGACACGGAGGGGATGGATGAGACCATTCACACATCTTGCCCTAGTTGCTGTTTTCGCGTACGAGGGAGGGCCGTGACATAATGATCCCCTAACCACATATGTTTGTTAGCTCGTGTTCGACTCGCATTGCGTTCACTCGTGCTGTAGGTTAGTTGTTTACGTTGTCTTCGTTCATATCTTTCTAAGCTGAGGCTAGGTATTGCTCGCCTCGATGTCTTGGGGGACCTGGGCCGTGCAACGATCAGAAAGGCACCGTGTATAGCTTGAACATTCATGGGCTTTCTCTTTCTTGCGGCGCACGGCCAAGTACTCCTGGCGCTTCGATTTCGTCTGGCTGGCGCCCAGGACAGAGAACGCAGCCTGCTTGTTGACCATGGTCTGCGTGGTGCTCTTGATCAACAGGTGAATCTCCTCCAGTTTCTTCTGCGCATCTTGTTCCTCGCCAGTCTCCATTTGAGGCAACGAAGTACTCTTGAGCTCATTGGCGCCCGACGCGCGCTCGCCGAACTGCCCCGAGACTTCCGCGCAGTCTGGCGCCTCTGACTTGCCCTGGTCCTTCGCGACCAAGGCCTCGAGCTTCCCGCCAGAGCCCTTTGGGCCAGAGTTGACCCTCAAGAGCGACTCGCACGTCTCCTTGATCTCCTCCTTGGCCACCAAGAAGAGCGCCTCGAGGTTGTCCCTGTCAATCGCCATATTGGGGCCCTTCCTCGTCGGCCTGGGCGCTGCACTCCTCTGCGAGGCTGCGTCATCCGACGGCCTCTTGCCGCGGCGCAGCGCCTCGGGCGAAGGGAAAGGCCACGACGATTCTGGACCAGTCGGCGCGCCCTCCAAGTGGCCAGCAAGCAAACTACATACAGGCAAAAAGCTCGAATCGACCTTGCGCTTCTTCGCGCCGCTGTCATCGGCGCCCTCCGTGATGTCAGTCAGTCAGCTCGACGTTGCCTCTTGACTTATCGACGCCCTTCCCCTTCACCGAATATGCGTGCCCCTTGAAGAGCTGAACGGGTTCACCATCGGAGTTGTAGTGAGGGCTGGCATCTTGCATCGCGGCGAACTCCTCGCTGGCATCGCCCGACTCAAGTTTGTCCCAGGAGCCCCTGTGCGATTTGAAGTGGCGCTTCGAGCGCATCTTGGTTTTCTGTCCATCGCGCGTTGAATCAACCTCCATCTCCGATGTCTGCGCGATGAGCTTCTGGTTTGTAGCAGCCCCGGCGGCATGGCGATCATGCTTCTCCAAGTATGGTCGGACGTCAGCTCGCCACCCCTCTGGATCCAGATTCAGCTTCTCCAGACTCTTTGAGTGCCTTGGCGTTCCCCTTCAGCTGCAATCGATGGGGCCGAACAGCGTTCCCAGCCTTCGCCGAGAGCTTGACACCTCGCCACTCTTTGACGATCACCTCTGGGGTCTGGCACAGGAAGCACTCCCCCGTGCTGCCCAAGCCCCCGCCAACGCCCCTGTCCCCGGGCGCGCCAGCACCCCCGCCCACCGAGGCCGACCCGAGCTCGGCTGCGGAACCCGCTGCCGACGTGACAAGGTCAATCCACCAGTTCTGGAAAAACGAACAACTGCACTCAATCGCAGTGGTGGCAACGCAACAGACACCAACTAGCCCGAGACAAATGGATAACGGAAACCCCCGAATGTCACGCGGCAAAGAAACCTTAGTAGCGCATACTGGGATCCAACTACACGGCGCGACAAGGCAGGGCACGACAGCGCCGCGCGACGTGACGTGGGACCGCACGGACGGCATTCCATGGCCCCCAAAGTATTGCACGGCACGGCACTGCGGCACAACACGAGCAGTAAGACAATCAGTTTTTGTTCTGCTGATTTGTTTGACACTATTTGGACACATGGGGCCCCTCACGGCATCAGTTGTTTGATGTTGCACGGCGTTGCACGCGCCTCAAATTGGAGGCGCATCTTGAATCGTCGCGTACGGTGGTTACGTCGTCACCATCATCACCATCGCCACCCGCATCTGCACATCGTCACCATCGCCATCATCATTATTAGAACCATCATCGTAATCACCATCATTCTCGCAATCACCATCTCACGCAGCATTATCATCATCGCAATCACGACCACGTGAATCATCATTTTGATCGTCAGCATCACCACCACCATCATCAACGCTTTCGTTGTCATATCGTCGTCGTTGTTGTCAGGCCTTCGGGGTCTTGGAGTCTTGGTGGGCCGCTGGGCCGATGGGCAGCCCAATGCACCGCGCCGAAGGCGTTCCAGAACGCCCCCCCCCCCCCCACACACCTCCTCTGCTGACGAACCCGACGTCGCCTGGACCACGACGGCGCAGGCCGTAAACTGGCCACTGGACCGCCCAAGAGCAGGGCCACGGGCCACTCCACAGGCAGCTCAGGCAGGATCAGGCCACCTCAGTTTTGCACCCCCTACCCAGGAGGAGATGATGACGACGACGACGATGATGATGATGGTGATGATTGTGATAGTGATGATGATTGGACTGTTTTGTTGTGACTGGTACTTGTTGATGTGATGCGTGATATGATGCTTTCCCCTCGCTCCGCTTCCCTGCAGCGCTGGCCTCCGTCGCAAAACCAAGTGCTGTCCCGAAGTGAAACTCTATTATGTAAGCTCTGCCAATTGCGACGGGCGACGGCGCGACGGCCACTCTCAGACGGCCGCTCTCCGGCAATTCCGAACACGTCACCTTGCCGGATAAGAATTGCGCACCACGCAAGAATATGATGCACCCACACTTGCTGAATACCACCGCCCCAGCCTAGTCCGACTCCCCTGGGTCGTTGTTGATCGCGCCCTCAAGCTGGATGGCGTCGTCGAGGTCCGCCTGGCCCCTCCCCGCATCGCGCGCGAGAGAACGATCGGGTAACTCTTTCATGTTGTGCAACACCGTGCGGAGGAGCCTGAGGCGGTGATGGTACCTCTTCGCTAACAGCCTCGCTAGGAATCTGCCCTTGTACAGGTTCTGCATCCTCTTCTTGGCAACAGGATCTGGGCAATTCACGATATATCCTGGAAAGCGGAGTGGTGGCCCTGCTGCAACTTTCGGCGACATTCCCCTCTTGGTCAAAGGTTCCCACAACGACGGCCTCGCGGGGCTTGTGTCCAGTAGCCCCCACAGCGCTGCAAACTTGAACCAGTGCGCCTGCGAACGGACGCGTTGTTGGTGATTGCGTTGTTTTGTTTTGTTCGTGTTTGCATTTCAAACGTGATAGTATCCACCATATTTAGTGGCAGTGCTGTGAGGGCCACTGTGGTGCCTATGTGTGTCTGTGTGCGATGTCACGCGGTGTCTTCGACGGTGCGGATACGGCGTTACTTGCGATGGGGATAACATGTGTTGCATTCGTGAAATGCGCCAGGCGAAAAAGTTTCACGTGTTCGTTGGGCGCGATAAGGTTCACAATGGCTTATGTTCGCAAACGGCATTACGTTTACAACATGCCCCCGCCTATTGTTATTGGAATATCGCGCGATGACCACATGGGGGTGGTAGAGCTCCTTCCGTAAACCTTAGGAGTCCCGAGGATGCCCGTCTGGGCGCCTAGTGGGCCCCGAAAAAAATTGAAGCCCCCCCCCCCCCCCCCGCCCACCCACATTCCCCCTTTGAAGACGCTCCAGGACCCCAACAACCCCCCCAGACAAGCCAAACAACTTATATATGGTGTGTCCCATGGGGCCTTAAGATTCCCCTGGAGCCCTTTTCATGATTTTAAACGGCGCTTGAAAATCATTCACGCACCCGCGTGGGCTTCTAAAGATGCCCAAAGGCATTTAAAGGGCTTCCTGGATCAGGTCTACGGTTTCCGAAGACCATTCATGGGACTCTCCGGCGGAGGCCCCCAAGGGTGCATCCGTAATCTTAAAGAAGCTTGATGCCCCATCAGAAAATCCCACGAGAACCCTGACGGCGCCAACCGGAACCTCAAGCCCCTCCCGAGGGGCCCTGAAAAGTTCCCTCGGGGGGCGAAGCTACCCCACCAGAGGACCCCAACTACATTTCGAGTGCCCCGAGAGATGTCTCTGGATTGCTGAACGATTGCGCCAGTCATCCCCAGAATGCATGTGGACCTTCCCGGGGCGCCACGCCGACGCGAAATGATTTCTCACGCCTCCCTCGATAATTGCAATGTGGAGGGCAACCTCCGAACTCCCCAGGGTGCCCCGATGGATCCCCTGCGTAACCCGCGGGGTCCTGGAACGTAGTTTCGCAATCCTAGAGGACCCATGATGGGTCTCTGCGGGGCACTTGACGGGTCCAGAATACTTCCCCAGAAAGCACGGGGGCATCCGACGGATTCCCAACGACCCCAAATCATGTTCAAAGTGCATTAGGGGACCCCCCGCCCCCCTCCCCCCAAAGGATCCTGAAGGCCTGAGTACTTCTTCCGTTGTCCTGGGGGCGCTCGGCTGGATGCCCGAGGGACGCGTTGGGCCCCAGTGGGCTGCTCCCAAAAGGATGAGCACCTGTCGTCGGCCCCTTGGGGGCCCGCGGGCGCGTCGAAGACCCCCCCCTTCCCCTGTCGGGCCCGAGGTTTATGTTTGAAAATATGGCATGATTCGCGAGGCGGGGCCCCGGCGATTCCGTCGGGTGGGGGCCTGGAGACGTCATCGGGGGCGCTGCGGATAAACGAGGTATTCCCGCGGATCTCGCGCGAGACCAGAAGGACGTCAAAAGGAACCTTTTAGACGTTCCTCGACGCCCTCGAGATTTCTTCAGGGCCCGCATGATGCCCGCGCGAACTTCAATGGCCCCCCAAGGATCTTCGCTGGCCACCCTGGGAACGTCGTCGGCCCCCTGCGGTGGCGGAGGGGGAGAATCGGCGGACAACGTCATGCTTAGGTCCGAGGGGCCCGCGAGATATTCCCCATGCTCGGGCGCTGCCGCTCCCTTCCACCTGCAGCTTGTTAGCGCGTGTACATCGGCCGCGTTTGACGCGGCCGATCGAAACTGCTTGGCGCGCCGCGTCTGGCACGCCGATGCAGGGGCCCCAACCGCGCGGGGCCGCGCGGGTGTCGCGGGCGGCTCGGCATTCCGTTGCGTCGGGGGATCGGTCTCTTCGGCGGTCGGGCGATTGGCGGGTGCAGGACCAACGTTCGACGCGCTGGGCGCCGAGAGCCACGCGCGCGCAGCGCCGCCCCCGACGCATCTGGGCGCTGTCGAAGTTCTTGCAGAACTTCCCGTTGGGGCCGGGGTTTTGCTCGGTAGCGGCAGCGGCTGCGTCTTGCCAGCGCTCGCGCAAGCACGCGGGCGCTTCGGTCGGGCGCGGGGAAGATCGCCCCTCGCGAGGCACTCATCTACTCCAACAGCACGCGCAGCGCGATGGATATCACAGACCGTGCTGGTGGACGGTTGAGTGGCCTTGGGCTTGATCAGGGGCGGTTGTTGGCGCATGTAAAATATCTGGCGGTGGTTTACTTTGGCGCATTGCATTTGTAAGGCCAGCCCGATGCGGTGGGCGTAGTCCACGGATAAGTTCTTCGGTCGGTTAGCGATTGCTCAGGTCAGGTTCCAGGTAGTCGGCCGTCGCAGGATGTTGGCCCACGGTCGGTCGCCACCCTCGCGAGGACAACTGCCCGCGCGCCCGACCACAGCGCAATGGCGCCCGCGGCCGGGGGGGCACTCGATAGCGACGCCGCCCCCATCGCCGCTTGAAGCCCTTCGCCACGGGAAAGATGCCGCGCGTCGCGGCCCATCCTTAATGCGCGCGGGCCGCCCGCGCAGACGCCCCGCTCGCCTCGGCGACGGCGGCCCGCTCGCGCGCCGCCTTCGCAGGAGAGCGCCATGCGCGGGTGCGTTGCGCAGCGCTGCGCGGCGCTGCCCCCTCCCCCATCGCGCGCGCGCCGCGCGGCGCGGGGGGGCTCTGCGCTCTGCGGAAGCGAATCGAGACGCCGCGCAGCGGCCGTCGCAGTCAGGGGCAGATGTGGACATGTTAGCGTACCAGCGAAACGCAGCGCCCAGCGTTGAAACTTGTCCGGCCCAGGTTTTAGCTGCCGCGTCTTGCATATCGCGAGCCCGCCCCCGCCCGTCTGAGCGCGCGGCCTCGGCGCAGGCGTTCGTCCGCGGGCTCGCCATCTGCGGCGCATCCGCCGAGGCTGCGCTCGCGTCGCTAGGCCGCCCCGACCGCGCCGAGCGCGGACTTAACCCAAGCGCAGCGCAGTGCACCACCTCGCCTGGATAATAGCATTGCGCGCGTGGTCGCTGCGTCGCTCACGCGTTCAATTGCCGCCCGCGCATCGCGCGCGATGTTACGCGACGCTCGCGGTCCAACGAGCGATCGCTTCGTTCCATATCCTAGCATGCTCTAGCGGCGCCCAATCGGTCCCTACTCGGTTCCTACTCGGTTCCTACTCAGCCCCTGCTCGGTTCCTACTCGGCTTCTACTCAGTTCCTACCCTGAGGTGGTTCCTACTCGGTTCCTACTCGGTTCCTACTCGGTTCCTACTCGGTCCCTACTTGGTTCCTACTCGATGCCTACTCGATTCCTACTCGGTTCCTACTCGGTTCCCACTCGGCCCCGATCGTGGATTTGGTTGACTGTCGCGCCGCCCGAGGTGTTATTAGGAGAACGAACGAGGCCGTAAACTCAGATTGGCCCTGATGGCGAGCGTTGTCCTCTCGATTTTGCGACGTCGCTGAACCTTATAAATTCATCGCATTCGGTGGGCATCCGCCCGTAAACTCTGGCGCGCGCCCTCGTATACTCGGTCCGCGCGTACTCGGCGACGGCGTCCTCGGGCGGCGCATATTTGGCCAACGATCCGATGTCCAGACCGATGCGGCGCCCGTTCCGCAGGCGCGAATGCCGTTGACGCCAACGAGTATGATCGCGGATCCCCCTGGAATGTAGAGCCGCGTCATTGGGCCAGGGCAGATGTTAGGCTACGCGGTGCCAATGGCCTGCGCCTATGTGGCAGGAGTCAAATGCAATGCGATGAAACGCGCAATGGGTTTGTTCGAGGTTGGGCACCGCCATCATCAGTACCCCGAGAGGCCATTTCCAGCACCAAACGAATGCCCCCGCAAGCGCGGGCTGCTGCCATTGCTTTACCCCATTGCCATCGGCGCAGCTTCACCCGCCCAACCCAGCGCCTGCTTATGTTTACATTACCGAGCTCATCTTCGCGCGTGCCCGCATGCCGTTTCCTTTCTCGCGGTGCAGATACTCGCTGCCGCGGCCCGGTTCACTTTTGCAAATCTGGGTCGAACGCGAATGAAAACGATGATGTGCTTGGTTTTCTTAGCGCCTGACACTGGCATGAGTCGTTTTTTTTGTTTCGCGGAAGCGCGCGTCAGCTCGTTTCTTTTGTTCTCAATTACAAAGTGCGTGTGCGCTTGGCATGTGCACCATCCTAAAATTTGCTGGAAGGCTGGCATTGGTTTACTACTCCAACGCTATCTTAGCTTGGATACACATTTGTGCTTGCGTATAAATGTACAAATTCAGTGTGATTTGGTTTGGGTCTCGTGCCTTTCCATTGGGCGTATAGCTGCAATCAATATCATGTGCATATGAATGAAAACTTTGATGGTACTTCCACGTGGGATGAAAGCATGTTGCGTGGCTTGTGAACACGTGGACTGGTCTTCGCTTCTAGAATTGAACAATCGAATGTGCTTGCGCACATGGGGGTATCTGTTCTGTTTTCACATATGTCTGTAACGACAGTGCGCGTATGTGCACGCACAAACGTTAAACCAGACGCATGCTATATTGAGTTGCGCAAGTGTCTGTGTGTGCGTGCGAAAGCGTACCGATGCCATGCCACTATGTGTATGACTGTCTGCTTCTATGTGAACACCGAGATGCGCGATCACATCAATATGCGCATGTACGCGCACGCAGTCTACATGTGCCACGTGGCCCAAGTGCATGCACACATGTCCGTTTCTATGTCGATTTGTCAGTGGATGCACATGCGTGCGAGTTTCTGCCCTGTGCGCGCGAACGCCAACATATACGCATGTTTCGGTATCGATGCATGTTTGCGTGGTTTATTGCACACCCTTGCTTGTATATTCACAGTGTGATGCTTTTTCCCGCGTAGGTAAGTTTGAACGTCAGGTATTCGCCTTGCTGTTCAACGTGTTATATTGCTGGCTTGTTGGGCCCATTGGAGGTCCTTTAGGATGCTGCTTGGGCCGTCTTTGGGAGGCATTGGGCCGTCTTGAAGCGATATTGGGCCGTCTTGGGATCTTGGGCTGTCTTGGGGCCGTCCTAGGCCAGCCGTCTTGGCGCATTCTTAGGCCATCTCGAAAGTCATCTGCGACCGTCGGGGTCGGGCGTGCCAGGTTCCTCTTGATTCAAATCCCATTGCGTCCTTACCCTGATGTTGTAGGTTGGCACAGCAGACAGGCCCAGAACAACTTCCAGAGGCACAGTTGCGAACTCGACCTGTCTGAGGTCCAGGGGGCAGGAGCAAGTGGGGGGCGGCGAGCTGCAGGGAGGTCAGGTGGTGGGGGGCGCGGGCCAGGAGAGCCCGCATTCTTACAGTGGCCGAAGAGCCGAGCGCGCATGCACAATCCCACAAACGGCTTGCACGTCAACTGAAACCACCGAAAGTGTGTGAATACAGTGCCAGACTCAGTCGATGATGAGGATCACCTCGACCCCACGGCGTGTTGGCGCATGTTGTTTTGATTTGGAGCCGATCTTTGGGGGCCGAGCTCCGAGCATTGGCTTCGCTCTCCACGTCCACGTTCCTCTCTCGGGGGATCTCTCTCTCTCTCTCTCTCTCTCCCTCTCTCTCTCTCTCTCTCTCTCTCTCTCTCTCTCTCTCTCTCTCTCTCTCTCGCTGCTTATGTTTTTTTTTTTTTGGGGGGGGGGTGTGCCTGAAGCGCCGCTGCTTCCCGTTGGTTTCTCTTCTCTTCCATGTAAATGCTGGAGCTGCTGAAGAGGCCGTTGCCCACCGATCTGCTGCCGATGAAAACTCCGGGCGCCCCTGGAACTGTTGGCCTGCGGCTTCGGCGTCTCCATGAGAGCATCCGAGAACAAATCCACTCGACGCGCATCCGACATGTCTGAAGCGGGTCTGTATCTGATCAGCCAATAAGCAAAAAACAAATCACTTGAGCGAAATTCCAGACACGACGACACAATTCGGGTCATATTAGAGCTGCGTGCGTGTATGTATGTACGCTTGCATCTGTGCTTGGCCATATGCGTTATTGTTATATGTTTGCACGGTTGTATATAAGTATACGTTCATGTGTGAATGTGTGTGCGTATGCAGCTTTATGCAGATGCATGTAGGTATGCATGTATGTCTTTATACAGATGTATGGTCATTGCGTTGCGTTGTTTTCCCATGCTGATACTTGGGGTTATGTGCATGTGAGAATGTGTGCGTATGTTTGTCCTGCAATGTTGTAGTGTTCTGTCACTTGCCCGAGCTGGGCGCGGCAGCAGCGCGCCCCTTCGCCGCGAATCTCCTAACTTGTGCAAGCGTTGGCTTCCATCCTGAGTGGGGCTTCTGGACTCTTGAGTACGCCTCTGAAAGCCAGGTTCCCAAGTACAAGATTGGAGCGTCCTCCCCAAAATGCTCGTTCCATAAGCCTATGGACCTGTACTTGTTGCAGCCTGGGTGTAGCGGGTTGGGGCAGTGCCCTCGAAGTCCGCATGGCGTTGAGCCAAAACGCGTCTCGATGCTGACAGCGACCCCACCTATGAACTCTGGAAGTTACGGGATGCACTTCTCGCTGCGCCCAGAAACCTCTGATGCCGAGGAAGATGAACTCGAACAGTTGCTGCTGCGTTGGACACCGCTGCTGCTGTCGGCGCCGCTCGCGTCAGACTTGCGATGCTTATCTTTACCTTCTGAACCAAAGCCATGCGCTGAAGCTGGACCCGTTTTGTGTTCTGCCTGGCCTTTCACCTGTTTATCTGATTCCTGGTCTGGTTGATGGGCTGCAGGTTTCTTGAGTAGGACGGGGTCTCCGCCGTCGCCCGTGCCCTCGCCACCGCAGATATCATCGCCAAGAGGCTGCGGTGGAGCAGGCGCAGGAGGGCGGCACTCCAACGCCATGATGTGGCAAAGCTTCGGATTCTCATCGCTCTCCAGTCGCCGCCGGCATTCCCCCGCGCTCGGCCTGCCATCCACTGCGGACCCCGACAGCAACAACAGCTTGAGTACACCGAAGATAAATCCGAATCAAAAAAATAGGTTATCCTTTCCAAATCGGTTCTGCTGGAAGGACGCACTGGAGATAAGTTCTCCTAAAGAAATATAGTAGCTGAGTGGGCCAGCCTTGTCGTGCCGAAGTTTCTGTCGAACTCCTGTGAGGTCCAACTTGTTCAAGGCGTCCATTAAACATCAAGCATGTATTTTCGGTAATTCCCAAGTCAAATGATGGCACCGCAACTTTCGGGCAAGACAGAGACATGCACCCTGCTTTGCCTGTAGATCCTGGCGCTTCCCATACCAAGACATTACGGCGAGCCCCGTTGCCACCGCCAAGCAAGTTGATAACGTCAATGCCCGTTGGCTCTGCAACTACAAAAACGTCAACTCATGTTTTTGATTTTACTGTCGTTAGCCCACATCTCCAGTGGCTGGACCGTGAGTTCGAACAACGCCTCATCGTTGATATGCTCTTCCCACCTTGGCAACATACTATTTTTGTTTCGAATGCCAAGGGTTGGAACACGCATAGATCGGGTTCGCCAGCATCCTCTGGCAAAATTGGAATCGACAAGAACGAATACTGCTTCAATGCTGCAGCATGGTAGGCTCTCAACAACTTCACCGACTCGTCATTGCGGGATCGTTTCGGAGGTAGTGTCTTTGTGTCGTCTCCATCATGAGGTCCAAAACTGTCGTCATCATCGCCATCAATTTCATCATTGCCTTTGCCGTCATCATCCCAATCCTTGCCATCGTCTGGGCCATTACCTCCATGACTGTGTCCTCCACCCGCGTCGGCATCTCCAGGTTCGTCACCTCCGCCGCGGCGTCCGTCACCAATGTCCGTATCACCGCCCATCGCATGTCCACGGATATAGAACATCTTCTCACATTGATTCCTCTCCACCCTGAGTTTGGAAAATGGGCTTCTTCACACCAGGAGGCTTCGCCGCAGAAGAGTAGATATCCCATTTGCTCTGCACTGGCGTCGACATGCATCCGCTAAAACCCCCTGGCGCCCAGGAAGAAATTATGCTACCGAGGAACCCCACATGCTTATTTCAGATCCTGCGTGGTCATATCATGTTGCACCAAGCACAGCCTCCTGGCATTGTCGTTCGCCTCTGTGGCGTCGGGGATCTGCAACGCCTGCCACACTTTGCGAGCCCGCAACGGATAGGGGGGACCAGCCCCAGCGCACCCCCTGTGGTGTCGAGAACGTGCAACGCCTGCCACAATTTGCGAGCCCGAAGCGGACATGGGGGACCACCCCCTGCGCACCCCCTTGCGGTGTCGAGAGGGTGCAACGCCCGCCACACTTTGCGAGCCCGCGCCGCATAAGGGCACCACCCCCTGCGCACCCCTTTTGGTGTCGAGAAAATGCAACGCCTGCCACACTTTGCGAGCCCGAAACTGATGGGGGACCACCCCCTGCGCACCCCCTCTGGTGTCGAGAATATGCCGTGCCTGCTGTGCCCTGGACGACCGTCACGGATAGCGGCCGCGGTGAGAGACCACCCCCTGCGCACCCCCTATGGCGTCGAGAAAATGCCATGCCTGCTGTGCCCTGGACGACCGTCACGCATAGCGGCCGCGGTGAGAGACCACCCCCTGCGCACCCCCTCTGGTGTCGAGAATATGCCATGCCTGCTGTGCCCTGGACGACCGGCACGGATAGCGGCCGCGGTGAGAGACCACCCCCTGCGCACCCCCTATGGGTGTCGAGAATATGCCATGCCTGCTGTGCCCTGGACGACCGGCACGGATAGCGGCCGCGGTGAGAGACCACCCCCTGCGTAGCGCCACGACCGGCACGGATAGCGGCCGCGGTGAGAGACCACCCCCTGCGCACCCCCTATGGTGTCGAGAATATGCCATGCCTGCTGTGCCCTGGACGACCGGCACGGATAGCGGCCGCGGTAGCCCGCGGTGAGAGACCACCCCCTGCGCACCCCCTATGGTGTCGAGAATATGCCATGCCTGCTGTGCCCTGGACGACCGGCACGGATAGCGGCCGCGGTGAGAGACCACCCCCTGCGCACCCCCTCTGGTGTCGAGAATATGCCATGCCTGCTGTGCCCTGGACGACCGGCACGGATAGCGGCCGCGGTGAGAGACCACCCCCTGCGCACCCCCTATGGTGTCGAGAATATGCCATGCCTGCTGTGCCCTGGACGACCGGCACGGATAGCGGCCGCGGTGAGAGACCACCCCCTGCGCACCCCCTATGGTGTCGAGAATATGCCATGCCTGCTGTGCCCTGGACGACCGGCACGGATAGCGGCCGCGGTGAGAGACCACCCCCTGCGCACCCCCTATGGTGTCGAGAATATGCCATGCCTGCTGTGCCCTGGACGACCGGCACGGATAGCGGCCGCGGTGAGAGACCACCCCCTGCGCACCCCCTATGGTGTCGAGAAAGTGCCATGTCTGCCACGCCCTGCGACCCTGGGGCGGACAGAGACCGCGGTGAGGGACCACTCCCTGCACACCCCCTATGGTGTCGAGCAAGTGCCACGCCTGCCACGCCCTGCGACCCTGGGGCGGATAGAGACCGCGGTGAAGGAGGAGGTGAAGTGAACGCGGGTGCGACGCGGGTGTAGAGAAAATCAGAACCCCACTTAGAATGTGGGGAAAAAGTTTGGGCACGCGCCCCGCCCCCAAATGCAGGTGATTGTTCTAGAGGGGCAATGTCTCCTAAAGAAACCAACCCGCAAACGCAACGCGAATGCGAGTGCAATGTCATGGCAAAATTCTGTCGCACGCCATTGTGGACCATGTTTGGCCTTTCTGCAGGGCATGGCGCCACCGTGTATCTATATATATATATATATATATATATATATATGTATATATACAGTTCCGTTGGTGCAGAAATGCAGATGCACTTGGGATGGGGGCGGGGCTCGTGGTGCCAAGTCTCTGCGGTACCTTTTTGAGCTGTTTGATGTTGTTATGTTTTGGCGTAGCTTTTGTAGTTGCTGTAGTTGTGGTTGTTGTTGCCGGTGCTTTTGCGTTGCGTTTTCTGTTGGTGTTTGTCTCGCCCGCGACCCGCCCGCGACTTTCCCCATCGCTCTTGTCCGAACCTGCGAGACATGAGTATCAACGATGTGCCCTGCCGACCCCTTCCCTCAGCCGCGCGCCCAGAAAGGCGCTATATATCACTTGTACCTTGGACATCGAGGTCAGTGCGTCCGATTAAGACTAGAAGGGCGCTCGGGAGTGGTCTACCACGGCCTGTGTAGCCCTGCGGATAGCATAGTGGAAGCGGTATCTGGCAGCCTCGGAATCGAGAGGGCCAGGGCCAGGAGCCGCGCGTGCAACGTCGCACATGTGATGCGCGCGCACAATCCGCTCAACCTCTTCAGGAGACGGTGCCCCGGAGAGGCCCATGCGAGTGGCTTAGCGCGCAGGGGGCTCGGCAGGGTGATATACAAGGCCCCGCGCAACTGGACAACGAACGTACTGATACATGTCATCACGGCAGCCAACACAAAAGAGTCGACAGCCTCGAACCTCGGAAATATGCAGACGAGCACTCGTGAGCCAGGCCCCCCCCGACAGTTTTTAGGGCCGCGCCTTGCCGAGAGGGCGGGCCACCATCCTTTGCGAGGTCCCTGGGGGGGGGGGGGGGGGGGGGGGGGGGCAACTCTGCGCATCAAAAACAACATTCCAGGGGGTGAGGCGTTTCGAAATCGTGTCCTGTAGGACATTAGGGAAGAGTGAAGCGTGGAGGGAAGAGGAGAGAAGCCTCTGGACACGCACCCTCTCTGGCCCAGTCTGGTCCTCGAGGGCTGCGAGGGCGCAGGCGGCAGCCTCGGAGAGCTCGCGGGTGCCGAAGTGGCCGCGTGAGGCCGCCTCCACGTGCGTGACCAGCGGCGTCAAGCGCCAGAAGAGCGGCGAGAGGCGCCCGCTCCCGACCACCGCAAGGGCGCCGCGCTCCTCGACCATCGCCTTCAGCTTGGCCAGGAGCGGCTTCCAGTCGCGAGGGCCGCGAGCGCCGCCCGAATGCGCGACGCCATGCTGAGCGCCATCATACTGCTCGGGCGCAGCGCTGAGCACGAGGCGAGGCCCATGATGGCACGCTTCGGGAACGACTGGTGGGAGGTGCCAGACCTTGTGCCACGCCCATGCCTCTCTTCGGTGCAGCGAGGGTGGCACTGGGGCAAGCTGCATACTGTAGCCCAGCACTGACAGCACCCTCGAATTGTAGATGACTGTGGAGATGTGCACTGGGGCCCCAGCACGAGTAAGTTCACGGACTCGGTGGATCCATTTGGCCCCAGGCTTCCGCCGCAGGATGTCCGGCGTGGCCCCTGGCCCCCGAGTGGCCCCGAGGTGCTCGGCGAAGGGCGCGATGTCCATGGCTCGCCAGGAAGGCAGCGCATTCGCGAGCCAGCGGCGAGTGGCATCAACGAGATCATGGCAGAAGGGGCCGCTGAGGGGGATGACCTTGCACTTGCGGAGCTTCAGGGAAAGCCCCGCAAGGGCCTCGGCAGCTCGGAAGACGCGCCACAGCCGCTGCAAAATGCGGCGGTCCTGCACGACGACCCCCACGTCGCCCGCGCAGACTCCCAGCACAGAGGAGGCAAAGGAACTGATGATGGACTCCATGCGCAGCACGAACGGGTTCATGGCGACGGCCCACAGCGAGCCGCTGAGCGGGCACCCCTGGGCGATGCCAGCGATGACGCGCATGATGTGCGCGATGACACTCCCGACGGCGACGACGGCCGCAGGCAGCCAGCACATGCCCACGATGAGCTGGTAGAGCCCGCCATCGAAGCCCGCGCGCAGAAAGGTGGCCCGGAGAAACGAGACCGCGAGCGACGGGAAGGCGTTCCCGAAGTCGAAGAGGACCATGAGTGGCTGCATGGCCTCAGCATGCTCGCAGAGGCCGACGACGCGGGCGTGGGCGTCTAGTGCCGTGACGTTGTCCAGGAGGTCGCGGCTGGGGGGGGATCCTCGCTGTGCCGCCGGCGAGGAATGCTCGAAGGGGAACTTGGTCTGGTTGTTGCAGCTGGCGGCGAGCAGCTTCGCGTCGCTGCTCTTGAGCGCCAGCGGCCGAGTAGTCGCAGGAGCTCGGGTGGGGCCCAGGGTGAGGTCCGCCTCCTCCGCGCCCTTCGGCAGGAAGGCAATCAGGTGGTCGTTGAGGTCCATCGGCGGCGGGAAGCCCTGGGTGATCTCAGCCCCCGCGGCAGCCAGGTCCTCCAACGGTCTCGAGCAGCCGCGTCTGCTCGACGCGTCGCATGGCAGGCCGTCTGGTCCATGCGCAGACGGTCGCGCGCGCTCGGCAGCTGGGCGAAGGTCATGGGCATCAGGAAGACGAGCGTCGTGGAGCCCAGCGATGGGAACTGGATGCTCACTGAGGTATCGCTCGAGAAGCGAGGACTGCTCATTGTGCAGACGCTGGAAGATGGGGGCCCAGTGGGAGCGGAGCTCCCGGAGGATGTCTGACTGCGCGTTGACCACTCGATCCTTCCCACCGGCATCTGGTAGACGGAGCCCCTGGAGCTTGAGAGCACGTCAGAACGGAGACCGCAAAGCTGCACGGCGATGCAATGAGCGACGCATCGCGTTGATCTGCCGAAATGAGTTCCCGTCGGGAGGAAGGGCGCGAGCGCGCTGGTCAAGCTGCGCCTCGCGTCGATCGCTGCATGCCCGCTGCGCGGCGGCCAAGTCGGCCCCGAACGCGGCCGCATCACGCAGGGAGACGATGTCCTGGAGCCCCGCGTTGTGGTGCTCGATGATCAGGTGGGAGGCTGCGAGCTGGGAGGTGGCCGCGAGCCTCTCCGCCAACGGGACATCATCACGCCATGCGGCCCTCGCGATTGAGCGGTAGAGGAGCAGCCTGGCATCGCGCTCGTGAGAGTGCGCCTTGAAGAGACGGTCGCGAACACGCCTAGCCGCCCCGTTCATGAGACGCTTGCGTTCGCTCCTGCGCTGGTAGATGGTGAGAGAGTCCCAGTTGACGTGCTTGGCCAGCAGCGCGCGCTGCATGGGGCACTCGGGGCCCCTGAAGATGTGCCGAGGGATGGGTTGGTCATCGCCGCGGAGGGGAGGTCGCGCGGCGATCGCGATGACCAGCGGGGCATGATCGCTGAGGCCCTAGGAACGGCACTATAAATATGTGTGCATGTATACATACATGCACACATTGCGTCCCCTCTGTGTTTGGTACCCTTCTCTGACTCCTGAAACTTATTCCGCTCTCCGTTACGACCCCCTTCGGGGCCGGGGTCCAAACGGTTTCCATATATAGACGGGGCGATTGGCAAAGTATAGAACCCACGGCAGGAGCACAAGCGGAAGCGATTCCATATGCAAAGTACGAATGTATTGCGTGTTTTTGTCATAGACCCCCCCCCCCCCCTCAGGGGCACCCAGGTCCTCGAGGTGTCGACGAAGGCGCAAAGAGCTCGCCGCCCACGGCCAACCAGCAGCGCGGCTATGCTCCTGCAGTCGCTTGGCAAGGCAGTGGGGGCCCTCCGCGATGGCGTTCGCAATGGGCGCGACCTGTCTGGAAAAACTTTGAAAGTCAAAGAAACATCGTCATGTAAACGAGGTCTGAACACCGCGCGGGATGCGTAGCCAAGTAGCGAATACAGATGACACCGAGCCGATTTCAGCGCAGCAGCACGAAACAGCAGAAGCAAACTGAACAGCATTAGCTGTAGCAACATTCACCGTGAACAAAACAACGGCAGCAGCATCATGCTCGGCAGCATCAGCTTCAAACCCAGAAACCGCACCATAACTATGAAGAGCGGCGCGCGCCATGCAAGTCCACGCAGAGGCAGCGGCGACGGCGTCACCGCTAAGCAGCATAAGGTCGCATCAAGAACACCCGCAACCCGAGCAGCCCCGACCGTGCCAATACCAGTCGCAGGAGTTAGGACGCCACCATAAACAGAACGCCCAGACTGGCCCAGCGACGGCGCCACATTAAACATGAATAGCCCGAGAGATGGGAGGAGGCGGCTCAAGGCTAGATAAGACTGGTGAGAATAGCGAGACGAGGAGAATGAATAATGGGGAAGGGCGTTCGAACCGAAACGCGCCCTCGGTGGGGTGGCTGTTAACTTCCGAGGGGACCTCGCACGCCAATGCATTCTACATTTTAATCCCGCCCTCGGCCACGTTGTTGAAGTCGGCCCGCAATGTCCCAGCCATGATGTGTAAAGTGGCGTCGTCATGGGAACCCTCTTGAACTCGATTGAATTGTTCTAGGACTCGCGCCTTGATTCCAGGCCCCCCGAGCCTGCTGAAAAGGTAAGGCACGTTATCGTAAGGCTTGATCTTGGTCTGGGCAAGGGCGAACGCACCACGAACTGCCCCCTGCGCTACTTGCCACAAGTGAATGCCTCCATGCTGGGCCGGGGTCCAAGCATTAGCTTCAGCAAGGCCTTCGCGCGGGCGCTTCATTGCAAAACCATGGCAAAGAGGTAGGACGCGCCCCTTGCGGTCGAACTCGACAGGCTCGCCGCTGAAGTACTCCTCCACATGGCAGGGGCAAGCGCCAGCGAATTCCATGATTCTGCAGAGCCAATTGCAGATCCACTTCGCAGCGGCAAATTGTTTATACCACTCTGCGCTTTGTAGGGCTTCTGCCACCAATCGTAATCTTGTCTTGCTATCTGCTTCTGCCACTCGGGCAAATGCTCCGGCGTCGAAGTGCTGCGACAGTAATTCAATGAAGCGGCTGAGCTCGGCGCGCACCTCGTCTAAAGTGGCCCGCCTCCACTGAGCGAAGTTCGGAAGCGATGCACCTTGTGCTGTGCGCGCCAGTCCTCGTAGTCCGCGCCTGTCTAAATCCTTTGTCAGGGCAGCTCGCATCGTCCCATCTCGCAGGGAATAGTTGACGGCCTTCAGCGGGATGCTGCCCGACCGATCACTACTGACAACAGCCCATCCGTCAACTCACCATGCGCAGCCCTTTAATGCTTAATGAACTGTGTCTCCGGTTGCCCTCTCGAGCGGCATATGTCAGTAATGCTGCATCGCGAATGGGGTCGCATCAAGTCTTGGGCTTCGGGGGCCAAGCATGTAGAAAAATACAACTTTGCGGGGCTCCAGATGACGGGTAACATGGCGCGCTGTGATACACGCGGGTGTACACAACGCTAGATCTGAGAAACATGCGTACACATCTGGTGAAACGCACTCGCATGATGTTCAAAACAAGTGTGTGCAACGCGCGAGCTATATAGTGAACGTGATACGATACGCATTCGTTGTGCTAGCACGGTGGGTCCACCAGGAGCTTTCGGACGAAATGCCCTCTCAGTGTTTTACGGGGATGTGGGGTGGGGCCCAAAGCACAGCCTTCAATCGCGCCAGCCAGTCTGGCAAGAACGGCAAAGACCAAAAGGCTCTTTTCAGCAGGTTGTCCCACGTATGTCTCCTTCCACAAGTCACGAGTGCCCTCGGGAACAATCGTCTAGCAACCTGCGCCCGCCTCAGAGCAGACGGCTTCGCTCCAATAGCCCCCAGGGAATCTGATGAAACAAATCCTGTTTTTTGTGCCAGATCTTTCTGCACCGTTGTCTGTAGCGATCGATCGGACAGCATTGCAAGCTTGTCTCATCATTGCGTATTTCGGTCCGCACATCAGAAATAGTTGCCACACTACCCCGGTCGCCTTCGACGTTAAGTCCAAGGAGCCATGCTCCGAAGTGATGAATGATAAGGAACGGCGTTGTCTGAGAGGCCCCGCAAACAAGTCGAAGGAGGCTACAAACATCACCAATCCTTTATGCTGCGGTGACCCGTCTGCAAACATATACATGTTCAACGGCTCGCTGGCCAGCCTCTTGCATAATTCACTGAAATACAAGCAAGCAGCGGCATCAATTCTGACCCGCGCCTTCCTCACAGTTTCTCTGTCCACATACTCCAAAGCGTTGGTCAGGTCAACTTGGGATGCAGGGCCACTCCGAGCAAACAGTTTGGCAAAACACTCAGCAGCTTCTTCGGTTTGCTTGACGTCCTTAATGTACGATGAAGCGCTTACCCAGTCGACGACCAGGTCTGCTGGAAATGCATGTGCGTGTCCACGTCTATCTTGACGAGGCCTGTTGTACACATCACCAACTTGTTGTCGCGCCCATATCTTTATTGTTTTGCGTGATGGCGCACTCGATAACATACGAGATGTCCTTAGTTGATGCTCATTCGCAATAGCCATGTTTTTTGACCATTAAATAACCCATTCACCGTTCGAGATGTTTGCTGTGAGCCCAGGCTTCAGCTTTGCAATGGCCGGAGCAATATCTATACCAAAGCTGTCAATCCATTATCCCAGTGTCTTGTCGGTGTTTGTTTGTTGATGCCGAGCTGATCCGGACATGTCTTATAAAGATGCCGCAATGTGCGAAACTATGGCCTCTTGTGCTTCGTACACTAAGAAACCTCTCGCCACATATCCATCTCGTAAAATAAATTTGGCGACCCTTGTTGCCCATAGGAGAAATGCGCCAGCGGCCGACGACCGCGCCCAATAGAACAGCACCACCTGCAACGTCGATGTCGCCAATTTGACGCTGCAGGGCATCCGATAGATTCGTTGGCCAACCACTCGCCGCTGCAACGGTAAGAAACACGGACAGAGGTCCAAGGCTCAGAGCGTGCCTCTGCCTCAATCTGCGTGGTGGCGGAGCAACAGCATCATCATCAAGCGCATCGCCGTGAATGTCGGGGTCCAACATTGAACTTCATTATTCGAACTTGCACGCAAGCGAAATACATCAAACAGCATTGAGCCCAAATTATTACGGTGTAGTGTGACGCGAGCTTCTGATTTGGTCGGTCATTCAACACCCTGGAAACTTGTAAGTGTGAGCCTTGCTCATCAACGCAACCATGAATGGCACGAGTGGCGATGGCTTCTCTCCTCCAGGTTGCTCCATATGCTATCCCGTCTGAGTCCTAATGTGTGTTTTGTAATGTTGTGTCATATTCCTGTTATTTGATATCGTCCTGCGCTCTCCCCCATACTTGTGCTATCAACCGTGTCTTGTGCCGTCGTGTATGGCATCGTCATGTTATCTCCTCTTCCGTGTGCCCCTTTCCCGCCCCTCCTCGTCTAGATAATCCCCCGATGTTTGGGTCAGTGCTGCGTCCGAAGTATCTTGCCCCGTTGTTGCATCATACTTGCACGTGTGTTTGTCGTCGTCGCTACCCTACTCGTATACGGTGTTCGTGTTTGTTTTTTGTTTGATGCTGAACAATCGCAGACAAACGGTCAGTGCTACAACGCGTTAACTAAGTTGATTGTAGTCTGGAGAACCTCAGGGATGAGTGTACCAAAGGAGACCGTACAGCGGCTATGCCAAGTGCGCGTTGGCACCAGAGGGCGGCCCATATTCACTCTAGAGGGAAGAGGATGAGGAGGAGAAGGACGAGGAAGATGGGATGAGGGATGATATGAGATCTGTTGTATTGGAAGTAGAATCAAATTTGAGGGTCCGACAAGGCAGGAGTGCAGAGCGTTGGGGGTTAGGGCGGAGGGGAGTGCACGACGCCGCGGGGTCCTTAAGGGGTAGTGAACGCCCCAAGCGGCTGTCTTGGCACTCCCGTAGATACATTTAGGTGCAGCCCGTCCGGTGACCACGGCTTCGATGTGGGCGCGCGCACGTGATTGTTCTATGTACCGTCCCCAGACAATACTAACCCCTTCCCAGGGGCTGGCTTTTCATCCTCAGCCGTTCTTTGATGGCCCTGGAGTCTGAAGCCGGAGCCAAGATCATGGGGGGCGAGGAGGCTAAGGACGAGGAGGAAGAGGAGGCGGACCAGAGAAGACCTGGGATGCACCAGCGATGCTGAAAGACGCCCTGCCGTCCCAGGTCGCCTCCTCGCCAGCCCCTGCAGGAGCTCGCTGTCACTGCGGCATGCGCCCCCTTGAGAGACGAGCGCCCCACGGTCCTGCCATTCGGGCATGGCCCCAAAATAAGTTGTCATCCACCCTTCCAGCCAGAAGGACGGCGGCGGGGTAGGATCACAAAGCCCAGAGAGGCTTACAACGAGAGCCCCGCTTTGAAAAAAGCTGCCGTCAACCCGTAAACGGGTTCTCGAAAGCTGAATCGTGTTAAACCTCTGGTCGTTAGCCATAGGGCGTCTCAAGCAAGAAGGGTGCCGCCCTCAATACATGCTGAAAAAACACTACGTCCGAGTAACTGCTGGGGACCATAAGACGAGCGAGCGCGGCTCCAAGACGAGAGGTACGTTTTGAAAACCACTCCTCCTTCACCTGTACAAGTATTGAAACGTGTACGACGAATGTCAGAAGCGCCAAGGCGAGAGCCACGTGTTGGATCCCCCACCCCCCCATCCGTGAGACTGTCGAAGCTTCCAAGACATATGTGCGCGGCGTGCTAAGGTGACAGTCACATTTTAGCCCACCCACCTTCCATCCTAGGTAGACGTTGGAAGTCTCAAACTTTGGGGTCACGCAGTCTCAGGCTAAACGCCTGGCCAGCTCTACCGACACGTCTGGTGGTCAGACGAGGTATCTATACGGAGAATGGTTGGAGGTGGATCTGCGATCGGACTGGAGTCGGTTGGCCTCTGAGCCCTCCACACTTTCGCCTCCGTGAGGTCCGTCTCGTCGCCACCGATCTCCTGCGCTGCGCAGCGGGGGTGGCCCAAAGGCCGGCCGCTCAGATCCGGCATCACGCAACGAAAAGGCTGGGACGGCCAATCATTCGAGGCTGTCATTTTCTTCGGACCCCGGCACGCTTACTCTCATGGATGGGGGGAGGGGGGCGGCGAGCGCGAAAGACATGGCTGAACTTCACGCAGGTCGAAGCTCGCTTGCACACGATGCCGACCCAGAGGGAAAACATTCAAGAAATCAGCCTGCCATAAGCTGAGCTACGATCAAGAAACGTTCAACAATTAGATCTTGGCCCTCGCGGAGGCTTGCTCTGGGCCCCCGAGGCCGTCAGAAAACGACCAGGGATGAAGAGCAGCTCCCTGGGGGGAGCCTCCTCCTGCTGTGCTCGCGCCTCGCAGGCCAATTCCGAAGTTTCGAATCGAATGTCCCTCCCGCGCACTCAGGGCGCCTTGTCTTCTTGGATGTGTGCGTCCTGGAGTTTCTCCGAAGCGCAGGACTGCGTCGTGCCTTCTCTCCACATCGCCTCCCATCCCGTCGAAAAGACGGCCGTCGCAACTCCTCAGACATCCGGCGGGCTGATTTTTTCAACCCGCGGACCCCGTTGGTCTCGACCCCTTTCCGGAAGCAGGCTATCGCACCAGACCCGCTTTTGATATGCCTGGAGCCTGAAAGTGACACTCCGAGGCCGAAGCTAGGGAAACACCACTGGGATTGAGAAAAAGTGCATCTACCAGAAATCTGCGGGGCCTCTGTCGCCCAGCTCCCCTTGCCGGCATGCCACGGCCTGGGGCGGCGGAGGCACCTTTGCCTGTCAGCGTCGTTGCCGTCGTTCTCGCCGCCGCCGCCGCCGCTGTCGCAGCCGCCGTCGCCGCCGCCGCCGCCGACCGCCGTCCGCCGTCCGCCGCAACCGCAGCAACCGCTGCCATCGTCGCCGTCGTGATCGCAGCTGCCGTCGCCGCCGCCGCCGAGGCCATCGCCGTCGTCGTCGTCGTCGTCGTCGTCGTCGTCGTCGTCGTGAGGAGCCCCTGGCCGGCACGCGGAGCTCCCGGGGCGGCGGAGGCGGGTCCTTGCCGGTCAGCGTCGGCATGGCGTTGCCCCACGAGGTCGCGGCGGCCTCCGGGTCTGCTTCGGGCGCGAAGGGCGCAGGCAAGCTGCGCCGCCTCCTCCCTCCTCCTCCTCCTCCTCCTCCTCCTCCTCCTCCTCCGCCTCCTCCTCCTCCCTTCTCCTCCTCCTCCTCCCTCCTCCTCCTCCTCCTCTTCCTCCTCCTCCTCCTCCTCCGTCTCTCCTCCTCCTCCTCCCTCTCCTCCTCCTCCTCCCTCCCTCTTCCTCCTGCTCCTCCTCCTCCTCCTCCTCGTCCTCCTCCTCCTCCTCCTCCTCCTCCTCCTCGCACACAGCCACAGCGAGCCACGTCCGCTCTCTGTCGCACCCCCAGACGCGTCAATGAGTCCCTGGGGAAAGCCGCGCCTACCCTACGAAAGAAACCACTTCTGCCTGAGAGGTCCAGACATTCGAGGTGCGAACTTGTTCGTGCAATTCCCCCAGCGGCTTCTCTCCGGGAAGCCCGAAGGTGCGAGAGACGCCGCCCCCCCTGAAACGGCAACTCTACATGAGAGGTCCAGACAACATGGGATATGGGCGTGAACGGGCCCTTGCAATACCCCCTGGCGGCTCCCCCATGGGGAGGCCCATATAGAATGCCTGCATCATCGTGGTGATCATGAGGTCTGAGTGTGAGTGGGCGAGTCTGTGTATGAGAAAATTATTGATGTGAGTGAGTCTGAACATGCGTAACTATAAACGAATTCGAGCGGGCCTGAATTTGATCGAGTCTACGTAATAATAACTCTGATTGTGAGTCAGCAAAACATATGGGTGGGTCTAAACTAAACATGTGGAACTCGGTATGACTGGGTTTTAGTGTGAGTCGGAGTTTGGGTGAGCCTGGGCATGAGCGTGTTATGAATGAGAGTGCTTCTGAGTACGGATGACTCGGAGTGTAAATGAGTCTGGGCGTGGGTGAGTCGGAGTACTAGTGAACATTGGGAGTGGATGGGGGAGGCGGACGCATCAGACGAATGACAAGCATATCATACTCTGGTTGTGGGGAGCGGCATAACACTTCGACGGGAAACACAAATACAACGATCCCCCCCCCACACCCCCACCCGCACTCCACACTCGGGGATCTACGGACCCAGGTCAATCCAGACCTGTGTCAGTCAGGCTCTGCAGGATCTTAGCAAAGTCCTGCAGGATCTTGCAGGATCCTGCACCCAAGCCCGGGATAGTGCAGCCCTGGCCCTGCCGGATCCTGCAAGATCCGGCGCTCTGGCTGACCCCCGTTTGCATTGACCCCCGTCTCTTGAGCCCCGACACCCACGCACCCCTCGGACGCCAGGCGCGCCCCGCCCGCCGCGGCAGCAAGAGTGCGAAAACGTATTTTCCACCATCCGCCTTGGCGATATGGGGACATCGCGCACAACTTCGCACGCACGGCACGCCACAACACGAGCACGAGCTACGATCTACCAGTGCGGTGGCTTCAGATAAACTTGCGCAACCCCGAATTCCAACGTACGACCACCCAAGCGAAACAATACTGCACGAGCGTAACGCCTGATGTGCCATATTCTTTAACGCTAGGCTTAATCTGTCATGCGCCTTCCATGCTTCTTCTGCTGCCATACTTCAACATCATATCCAACAGCCTCACGGCAGCGACGGCTTCTACTTGTCCACCCCTCGTCGGCCACTCCCTGCTGCCACCTGTTGCTCACTGGCAAACTTCCTGCAAATTCTAGACAAGAGCATGTGCAAACCCTGAGCAGAAAGCAAATCCGACAAGAGGCATGGCGCCAGCCCACCTGGAAGCCACGCAGCACAACTCTAACAAATATCTAGATCCGCCTGGGAATGCCCTGAACGACGAAGCCTAAATCCTGCGCAACATATATCTGCCCCTACCCAGTCCAAACTCATCCGCCGCGGAGCAGCCTCGTAGTCGTTCATGAAGTCACGAACAAAATTGCTGCCGCCACCACCACCTCCACCACCTCCGCCACCGCCTCCGCCACCTCCTCCGCCTCCTCCGCCGCCAGCATTCCGCAAGTGTGGCGGCACGTAGGCGCCGCCGCCGCCTGAATTCGAGAAGCAGGCCATACAGTGAACATGATTCAAATGCACATACGCGTTCACAAGTGCGCATGCACACCCAGAGGTGGTGACGCCAAGACTCGCGCATGCGCAAAGCGAGAATGCGACGATGACAGTTGTTCGCACAACGCCCGTACAAACAAAACAGCCATGGCAAACCACGTGCGCACAGACAAACAAGACCACCACGTATGTGTTTGTGGTTTGCACTGGCACAACACACTTGCCCGCGCATAACCAGCATGCTCGCCACCATTTCGGGCGCGCAGCCTGTAACGATGAAAAGCCCGACTCTGCAACGTGCGGCACATTTCCGAATATTGCAGGTCGCCCCAAAGGACGTCAAACTGACTCGTGCTCGGCCGTGTAAGTGCACATGTGGACACCCCAGCATGCATTATGTATTGAATATTGTCTTCCTCCTGGGTGTGGGCTCCTCTTTGACCGTCCCTGCCGTGGGGTGGCCTCACCCGTAGGCCCATGGGTTGCCCACTCTCAGCGAACAACCGTGCGCGAGGGAACGTTTACGACGGCGCGCATAGCCAGCGGCGACTGCGATAAAAGGACTGGCGCAACGATCCACGATTGGACAGGACACGCACACGGATACCATGTGCCAACGTGCACTGCGCTGCGCTGCGGTGCCTGATCTGGGCTCCAAGCGACATGACGTGCACCAACAAGCGATAAGACCAGCACTGGGAGGATCACAGGATACCGATATCGCTACTCCCTTCACCTCTCCAGGGATGCATTCTGCCGTAGCGAAGAGGAAGGGTAGCGTTATCAGCACCTCTTCCCCTGAAGCAGAATGCTGATTGCACGGCAACGCGGAGAGAAGTCGGAAGCGCCGAGCTCGCTGTCGAAATGCAGGCGGGAGCGCGCGGCGCCCAGCGCGCGGACGGGGCGAACGGGCGGCACGACCTCGTGCAAAACCAATCGGCGGGCCCTCGTGGGGCGCCCGGGCCATTGACGAGGGCATCCTGGCCGATGTCTGGCAACGTTTCATTTCTATGTTTCCGACGTGGGGGTATGGCGGCACGGCTCCAAAGCGAAGTTCGTGCAGTGCTCTGGCCTGCTGCACTTGACACATAAGACACCGTTGCATTGCTGATGCGCCTGGGGGCATCGATGGTGCGCCGTGGCATCATGCCAACGTTCCTCTTGATTGGTCACGGCGCCCTGGGCCAGATGACGAATATATTTGGCCCATGCCAAGCATATTCTGGACAAGCGTTTTCATCACTCTCCCTTGCGCCAGACGCAGCACTGTTCTGGATGCCGATGGCGCGAGGTTCCTTGGATGATGCACGGGGCTCCAGACCACGTGCGGGGGCGATGGGCAAAATAACGATGCTACACGGCTGAGGGCAGACGTATATCACAACCATATGGCAATGAACTTGGTGCGACCCCAGTTGTGTGCGTTCTTCGTGGTGAGGGTCTGATATGCAATTCAGCGCAATGATACGCAGCGCAATACCAGGCACTGCAATACAAAGCATAGAACATACACGTATGATAGAACACCACCTGGCATGCCATCGCACAGCACCACCGCGCAGCAGAATTGCGGCACCTCGCATAGTCCCACCAGCCCTTGCGGGCGTGAGTGGTTTAGGGCGTTTCCCCTTCCAACCCCTTGTCTTCCCCGTCAGGAAAAGAGTTGCCCCTCTGCTACCCCTTCCCCTGGATCTGGAGGGGAGGGGCCGCGAAGTGTCAGAGGTTCTCTGTTGTTGCCCAAGATGTCTCCAAGATGACCTCAGAGAGCCGAAGATGACCTCCAAGATGGCTCAAGGTAGATCAAGACGGCTTCCAACATGTTCCAAGAGGCCCACATTTTGCCCCAAGGCAGCTCCAAGTGGCCACGGAGCCTCCCGAGGAAGCCGCCAAGTAGCCAAACATCAGTCAACACACATAAGGAGCAACCATATGATTTGCCTTCTCGCCTTTTCGCTTTCGACTGCCCTCCGAGGTCGCAGATGGCTCCAAGAAGGCCCAAGAGAGCCCAAGATGTTCTGAAGACGGCTCCAAGAACGCCCAAGAGCGCTCTTAGAGGTTTAAGAGAGGGGAGTTTGAAGGACTCTAGAGGGGGGGACCCAAATTGAGGACCCCCCCTTCTTTGATCAAACTCCTCCAAGATGGTCCCAAGATGGCTCTCAGGCCCCCAACAGGGTCCCAAGAAGGCCCCAAAAAGGCCCCAAGAGGCCCCCCCGAGGCACCTAAGACGCTTCAAGAGGCCCCTCGGACCGCCAAGAGGACCCCGAAGACGCCCCAAGAGGGACTCCAAGAAGCTCTCAAGAGGCATCCGAAAAAGACTCCGAGAAGCATCTAAGATGCCTATGGCATTTCTGCTCGCCCTCCTCCTCCTCCTCCTCCTCTTCCTCATCCGCCTGATTATTCTCCTAGCTCCTCCCTCCCACCTCCCCACCCTCCCCCTCCTATTCCTCAGATTCCTACTCCATCCTCCCCCTCTTGGGGTATGACGGCTTTCCCAGCCCATGATTCAACTGCGTGCTCCGCCGCATCCCTGATCAGGGCAACTCGCCTGGGCATCGTTTCCAGATGGGCTGACAGGGGTTCGCGAGGCATCCATAATGGCATACTCCGCCGTTTCGAAAGTTTGTCAAAAATTGCCACGGTGCATGCCGTGGCAATCTGGGCCGGTGCGAGCTCGAAGATGGCCGACAAGGGCGGCGCCGGGGGCGAGAGCGGAAAGGGCGATGGGGGCCAGGCCAAAGTCGGCGCTCCCACCCGTTTGTCCGCAAGGGCCCAGCACAATGTCAGCCCAGGCCCCAGCCCGGCCGTAATCAGGCCCAATCAAATATGCAATGCTAAAGGGTGTCTGGACCCGCAACTGCGCAAACCGCTTACCTTGCTGAGAACCGACTTGTCTTGCGCGCTCCCCCAGACGACCCGAAAATTCCACCAGCCGACACTATGGATGAATAATGGAGGGAACCGGGAACCGGGAACCAAAAACCCAGAACCTGGAACCAAGAACCGGGAACCAGAAGCCGGGAACCAGAAGCCGGGATCCGGGATCTGGGAACTGGGAGCCAGAAGCGGGGAACCATGAAAGAGGTGTTCGGAGGGAGAACGACATGTCGAGAAAGAGAGAGAGGGAGAGAACTAGAGAGAAATAAACACAGTTAAGAGCCTCAGAGAGATAGAGAGATAGAGAGAGAGAGAAAGAGAGAGAGAGAGACTGTTACGTGAAATTGCATTCAGAAAACATCAATACGTACACACTCTAAATACGTATGTACACCACATATACACTTACACATGTACATGCATACACATGTGTACAAACATGTATACACACATGTATACCGTTGAAGAGATCGAGGGAGTTGGAAATATATAGAAAGAGGTTGAAATACTGGCAAGGTTACACGTGTATCTTACTTATGTTAAGTTGTGTACCGTGTTCGGCACACCTTACTATATTTGTATTCGAACACCATCATATAGCCATATGATCTCGGGCTCCGGGCCCGCGGGCCCCCACCCCCCCCAGATGGGATGGGTCTCAAGGTCCCTCGGGCGCCCCTCCCCCTGATGGTATGGGGGGACCATTACGACGACGACGACGACTACGACCACGATCGCGACCACGACGACTTCAGATCTCTGCCAGAGGTCGACTGGCCTGGCTCCTTGAAGCGCCGCGACAGCACGCCACACCCAGAGGGAGGCGACGATGGCGAAGACACCGTCGACGACGACGTTGCTCCTCCTCCCTCCGTCCCCCTTCTCATCCCTCCCTCCTCATTCCTTGGCCCTCTCTTCCTCTCTTTGCTCCCCTCTCTCATTTCCTACCTCCCATGTATCCGCCGCCCCCGCGAAGCGAAGGCAGAGGAGGAGGACGACGACGACGGCGAAGACGCCGACGATGATTGTTTTCGTTTTGAATAGAGCACTGTCTCCGAGTCTCCTTCCTCCTGACCGCCTCCCCTCTCCTCTCTCCTCTCCTGTGCGCCTGGTGGCTTGCCTGTGGGGCCTGCGACGTGTGAAACTGGCATGTCTTGGGGGGCTGCGACCTGCGAAACTGTCGCCACGTTCGAAGGCTGCTGGGGGACCAGCATAATGGGCAATCGCCGCAAACTCAGAGTAGACCTCGCCATCACGGCGGGGGGGGGACTGCGATCTGCGGAACTGTCGCCACTTTCGAAAGCTGCTGGGGGGACCAGCATAACGGGTACTTGCCGCAAAATCAGATCAGACCTCGCCATCCCTGGGGGGGTGCGATCTGCGAAACTGTCGCAACTTTCGAGGGCTGCTGGGGGGGCAGCATAGTCGGTACCCGCCGCAGGCTCAGAATATACCTCGCCATCCTTGGGGGGCTGCGATCTGCGAAACTGTCGCCACGCTCCAGGGCTGCTGGGGGGCCAGCATAGTGGGTGCTCGCCGCAGGCTCAGATTATACGTCGCCGCCCCTGGGGGGGCAACGATCTGCGAAACTGTCGCCACTTTCGAAGGCTGCTGGGGGGCCAGCATAATGGGCATTCGCCGCAGACTCAGAGTAGACCTCGCCATCCCTGGGGGGCCTGCGATCTGCGAAACTGTCGCAACTTTCGAGGGCTGCTGGGGGGGGCAACGCAATAGGCACTCGCCGCAGATTCAGATTAGACCTCGCCATCCCTGGGGGGGTGCGATCTGTGAAGCCGTCGCCACTTTCGAGGGCTGCGCGGGGGCCAGCACAGTGGGTACCCGCCGCAGATTCAGATTAGACCTCGCCATCCCTGAGGGGCTGCGATAGGCGAAACTGTCGCCGCGCTCCAGGGCTGCTTGGGGGCAGCATCGTGGGCACTCGCCGCAGATTCAACTTGGACCTCCCCGTCCCTGGGGGGCTGCGATCTGCGAAACTGTCGCCGCTTTCGAAGGCTGCGGGGGGGGGGGGCATACGAAGTACTCGCCGCAGATTCAGATTAGACCTCGCCGTCCCTGTGGGGGTTGCGATTTGTGAATCTGTCGCCACTTTTGAGGGCTGCTGGTGGGCCAGCGCACAGAGTGCTCCCCGCAGATGCAAGTTGGACCCCGCCATCTCTGGAAGGGTTCCGTTGGGGGCCTCGTCGGCGGTTTTAGGGCGGTCTTGGGGGCGTCGCCGGCCGTCTTGGAGCGTCGGAAGGTCGAAAACGCGAGACACCGAAAAACATAGAAAAACAGAGTGCCTTACAACGAAGCTTTTTGAATTCGTTGTGGGGTGGGGGGTCGTCCTTGGGATGTGGGAGGGTGGGGGAGAAGGTCGGCTGATGAGGTGGAGAGAAATTAATATGAATGGATACAAGCGCAAAAGGAATTCGATTGCATGTCCTTCCAAATTCAAGTTGAATATTATTGCCTTCCGCCACATAGGGAATCCTGTTGTATGCTGTTACAAAAGGAATCCCTTTGTATGCCGCTTCCAAAGGGACGGGACCCTTTTGCAACCCACTACAAAAAGGAATCCGTTTGTATCTCGCCATATCAATACAAAAAAAAACTGCGCAGGCACAGCTCCGCAGTTATCTTTGAGAAGTACATTAAGAAAAGCCTGCGCAGACACAGCTCGCACAGCAATTTTTGTTTAATAAAAATGTTGAAAAACCTGGCCAGACACAGCTCGCACAGCGTTTTTTCATGATGTTCCATCTATGGTAAGTGGGTTTTAACTTCCCATATATGGAAAATCCTTAAAACGCTGTGCGAGCTGTGCCTGGCCATGCTTTTCAGCATTTTATTTAGAAAATTGCTGTGCGAGCTGTGCCTGCGCAGGCTTTTCTTAATGTTTTAATCAAAAATAATTGTGGGGCTGCGCCTGCGCAAGTTTTAATTGATATGCGCAATGGAAGCATGGAGAAAAGCCTGCGCAGGCGCAGCTCCGACAGCTACCTGTTGATGAAAATCCTACAAAACCATGGCCAGGCACAGATCGCACAGCGTTGTAAATAGATGTCCTACTTATGGGTGTAATTCCAATGTCCCATAAATTGAAAATCCTTTAAAACGCTGCGCGAGCTGTGCCTGGCCATGCTTTTTCAGCATTTTCTATTTAAAACATTGCTGTGCGAGCTGTGCCTGCGCATGCTGTTCTTAATGTTTGAGAGAGCGTGATCCACCGCCGCTTTACTGTGGAAAATTGCCAACGTTTTCCTCCGGAACCCGGGGGTCGCCCCCCCCCCCCCCCTCCGAAAATCCCCCCCCCACCCCCCCCCCCACTCCCCCCCCGGCAAAACCCCTCCCCTAACCCCCCCCCCCCCCCCCTCCGAAAAGCCGCGGGGGGTCACTACCGGTTCGAACCCTCCCCCCCCCCCCCCCTTCGGAAAACCGGGGGGGGTCACTACCGGTTCGAACCCCCCCCCCCCCCCCCCCTACTCACCGCCAGCAAACGACTCCCGGTCCCCACCACCGTCCGCATCACATCCCCCACTGGTGTTCCCAGCACCACTGTCCTCACCACCGCTGTCCCCACTGGTTCCACCACCGCCCCTACTGTCCCCACCAGTGGCCCCACCACTGTCGCACTGTCCCCGCTGTCCCCAGAACTGTTCCCACCACGGTTCCACTCTCCCCACTGTCTCCACGGCCCCAACCACTGCCCGACTATCCCCACTGTCCCCACTGTCCCACTGACTCCTCCGCTGTCCCACTGAGCTGTCCCACTGTTCCCACCACTGTCCCCACTGTCCCCACCACTGTCCCCACTGTACCTCTGTCCCATTGTCCCACCGCCGTCCTCGCCACCGCCTTCACCACTGTCCCCACCACCATTGTACCCTCCACTGTCCCACTGTTTCCACCTCATTCCCATTGTCCCCACACCACTGTCCCCACCACCACCGTCACCACCACTGTCCACTGTCCCCCCCTGTTCCCACCATTGTCCCCACCACTGTCCCCACCACTACCGTCCCCACCACTGTCCCACTGTCCCACTGTCCCCACCACTGTCCCGCTATCCCCTCACCACTGTCCCCACCAACACCGTCCCCACCACTGTCCGCACCCCCACTCGGTTTTCGAGGGGGGGGGGGTTCGAACCGTAGTGACCCCCCCCGGTTTTCCGGAGGGGGGGGGGTGGGGGGGTTCGAACCGGTAGTGACCCCCCCCCCTTTTCATGATGAGCTGGGGGGGGGGGGGGGAGGGGTTCGAACCGGTAGTGACCCCCCCCGGTTTTCCGGAGAGGGGGGGGGGAGGGAAGGGGTTCGAACCGGTAGTGACCCCCCCCGGTTTTCCGCCAGCAGCGGTAGAACACGCTCTTTCTAATGTTTTTATCAAAGATAGTTTTCGAGCTGTGCCTGCGCAGGTTTTTATTGATGTACGCAATGGAAGCATTGAGAAAAGCCTGCGCAGGCACAGCTCCGACAGCTAGTTTGGTGAGCTACAAAAGGGTTATATGTGTGGCGGGGTGCAAAAGGATTCCTTCTGTAGTGGGCCGCAAAATGACCCCTTTGAAAATGGTAAACAAAAGGGGGTCCTTCTGTATGTCATACGAAAAGGTTTCTTTTGTGGCGGGACACACAAAGAATCTGTTTGTAGCGGGATACATAAGGATTCTTTTTGTGGCGGGATACAAAAAGGAGATAGAGGGGGCCACGAGAACCCTGGGGTTCTTTTGGTGGAGAAGAGGGAGGAGACGGAGGAGGAGTAGAAAGAGGAGGGGGAGGGAGGAGATGGATGACGACGAAGATCAAGGGTAATAGGAGGATGAGAAGGAGAATGGAGGATGCTGGATAAGGAGGAGGAGGAGGAGGAGGAGGAGGACGGACGGAGGAAAAGGAGGAGGATGAGGAGGAGGAGGCGGAAGGGATATGTAGGAGGAGGTCGACGATGAACAGGAGGAGGAGAAGGAGGAAGAGGAGGACGAGGAGGAGGAGGATTCGGGGCAGGGCTGATGAGGGAGTAGGAGGGTGGAGGACGGAGGAGGAGGAGGAGGAAAGGACAATGAGGCTGAGGAGGGGGGAGAGGAAGAGGAGGACGAGGAGGAGGGGGAAGAGGGAGGAGGAGCAGGAGGAGGAGGAGGAGCATGAGGAGCAGCTTCTTGCGCAGTTAAAGCATATTCGGACGACGTTTCACATAGTTGTTCTGCTCGCCCCCTCGCCCTTTGCACGGTGACCCGAGTCGTTTCCCTGGCCGCGAAGAGTGGTCAGGGGGGAACGACGGGGGCGGGCGTCAAAGGTTGAACCGACTTCCCTCACTCCTTCCACGGTGTCACGAGTCGTTCCCCCGCCCGCGAAGAGTGGTCGAGGGGGGGCGACGCGGGCGGGCGTCAAAGGTTGAACAGAGCCCCCTCGCTCATTTCACGGCGACCCGAGTCGCCCCCCTGGCCGCGGCGGACCGCAGTCAAAGGGGAGCGACAGGGGCGGGCGCCAGAGGTTGAACCGAATTTCTCGCTGCCCGTTCATTTCCTCACTCGTTCCTCCTCGCTTCTTCATTCCTCTTCTCCTCGTCCTCGCTACTCGCCGCAAAGAGGCTCGAATCTACAAGGGAGCACGCAGAGCTACGCCGGCTGCTTGTCGGTGGAGAGGTTAGCTTATGGCTAACGTGGTGCGTGGCGGCCTGAAACCACTCGGCGTTGATGCACCAGGGAAAACAAGTCAAATTTTAGCGGGCGTGCATCAAGTTGTTGATCAGCACAAATTGCATGATGTCACGGAACATCCCACTATCAAGCTTGATGCGCCTGTGTTACCTGAGCTTTCTGATTTACCGATCTACCCATTCCCACATGGCAACGTTAATCAAAGAAACAAGTGGGCACTGTATTGCATCCTTGGTTGGAGCGGAAAGTTCGAAGGCGAGGCAAAGGACGCAATCGAACGGTTATCAAACGAGTTCCAAGGGAATACGGGGTGGAGTGACCAGTGGGACGGCAGCTACAATGATCACGTGACAGTGTTGATCGCAAAGGAAATGGAGGTGGGCAACTACAGTAAGTTACCATGCCCATTCGGTCCCACAAGCGAATGGCCAGTTGCGTACATAATGCAATTGGCGATTGTGCCCGCTGGAGAGAAGTGGCACGTTGTCAAACACACCATGTTCGACGAACTGCAAAAGCTGACCAAAGTTGCAGATTCGTTGGCGTGCGGCTCAGTATACTGCAACAGCTGGCGGCCACGCAACTCTACGAACACAAAGAACATATTCCAGAAACTGTTCGAGAATCTTGGGGCTTCCAAGTTCGGCACAGCAAATGGTTGGGTAGCGATGGAGAGAAGCCGGTGGATTTTAACAAAATTGCAGCGGGATGCGAGTTTATGCGACGGATGAGGCCGTCATCAAACAACGAGGGGCAATTTCCAGAATGGGTGGATGTGTGGACACAGAAGCCTGATAGTCCAATCCTGGGCTGGCCAGAGGGGAAATGCAGGTCGTTTTTGGAATGCTGCGCAAGGGGCGCATCAACTGCGAAGACGATAGAGTTCAACTTCACAACGTACAAAGACTTGAAGCCTTGGTTTTGGGATCTGGTACTGAAAGACAAAATTGCAGCGCATAAAGAACATGGAATTCTATGGGTCGGGATTTCGGAGTGCGGAAAAAGCTTGTGTTGGAGAACTCACGGTTTCATGGTTTCGAACTATTGGATCAAAGAAGAGAAGCGCGACGACTTGCAGCCTGCCGTGGCGACCGCCAAGTTTCTCGACATGTTCCGAGGCGAGAGGAATACAGCATTCAAACCTTGTATTTCTGACGATGGGAAACTTTATCAGCTCGGCGCCGACCTTGTGAAAGCGTTGTTGTACCCTGCGGAGGTTGATGCTCTCCTGCATGCCAGGTAGGGCGGCTCAGGTTTCGATGTGCATTCGCGCCGCCAAGCAGTGAGCCAACAGCGCGACGCAAAGTTGGCCGCGACACTAGCTGGCAGGAGCACCGTTTCTGACGAAGAGTGGAAAATGCTAATATCGCCATCTATCGATAAGGAAGCAGACGACGAGGACTGGGTAGCGTTCAGGCGTCGTTTCCATGCAATCCTCCTTACTCGTCAGGGTATTTTCCACCGGAACGCAACTAAAATAACTTGTAAGTGTCCCTTGCATCCATTGGCCAGTTGGTGAGGAAATTGATATATCCAAGCCAGAAGTAACAGCAGTGTTCCAGAAATGCGACAGCGGTCAGCTCAAAGAAGTCCCACATAATTATTACGAGGACCTACGCTGGTCTGTAGAGTACCTGAAGAAGGCAATGGCAGGCGAACGCATTCCACGTTCGAAAACGATTCTGCCACCAAACGCGCGAGGAACCAGAGGCTTGTTCCAAGATGCATCACCGCGCGCTGCAAGGTACGAGCGCCCTTTCTTGGCGGAGGCAGGCTTTGAGTCCCTTGACACAGGCGCAACTTCGAGCTCGGCTACGCTTTGCGGGCCCGTCGAGGATCAGCGCGAACTGCAACGCATCCTGTCCATGAAGGCACAGCCCCACAACGGAGCCAATGTTGATCTGACAGCGGATGCACCAAAGAGAAACACGGCCTTGTTTCGCCAGAGAGGAAGCGCCACAAAACAGACGGCATCGAAGCTGGCATGTCTGCGTCGTCACGACCTGCGGCGTTGGACATGGAGGGCGGGCGCGACGGTGGCGACGACCAGGATCCGTTCGGCCATCGCGTCTCTTATACGTGATGCAATAACTTTGTCAACTGATGGTTGATGTTTAAGCTCATTAGATGCTTCGTTGATGTGTACAACTGCTGATTGTTGTTTTCCATTTTCTTTGCGGTGCTTCGGCTGTGCCAGACTGGCGGCTCGATTATGTCGCTTTCGTCCGTCAACTGCCGGTTGACATTGCCTCGCGTCGAAAGGCGCATCTCAGGCGTCCGCTCGCTGAGGCAACTCGCATGCAGAGGAAAAAATGTCCATATTCAAAATCGCCAGCTTCATGTGCAGCGCAGCCCGTTTTCATCGCCCAGCGAATGTCTCTATCACCCTTCATTGCCATCGTCGCAAATTCGCACCTGCTGCCGCAGCAGAGGCTCAAAGGGGCGCATTGTGGAATGCTGCCGTCTGTTTGACGTCTGCTTTGCCATGGTCGAGCGCGCTATCTCGATAGTGTGGCCTGATATAGACGTTCGCAAAGAATGCGGCTGTGAACTGGAGAAAAAACAAAGCCACTGTTGGACTCATGATGCTACAGTTTGGAACGGGCCCGAGTGGAACGCGGTGCGTCATCCAACGAAACTGCGCACAAACTATTGTTGTGGCTCGCGATACAAACTGAACTGCATCGCGCGTCCTGGTTCGAAAGAGAATACCCTGACGAAGACAGACGACAATCCAATCGCTCTGACGCGCGCACAATTAGGATTCACATGTATTTATCTCGTGCACATGTGGCG
>CAUYUJ010019116.1:107500-187245 GCA_963575745.1 Prorocentrum cordatum
CAAAAATCCCGGAACCCCGCCGCCCACCGAAATCAGCCCGGAACCAGCAACCAGGAACCCGGGAACCCAGAACCGGGAATCCGGGATCCCGGCCGCTTACCGAAATCGGCCCGGAACTTTCGCCAGATCTTTCGATCTCAGCCAGGACCCCTTCAGTGCAAGCACTGATTGGGGAATTTCCTCCCAAGGTTGTCCCGAGCGCGCGCCAGATCTTGAACTTCGAACCTCGATCCTCGATAATACTTCTCCTCCCCCTCCTCCTCCTCCTCCTCCTCCTCCTCCTCCTCCTCCTCCCTCTCCTCCTCACACTCCTCCTCATCCTCCTCATCCCTCCTCCTCCTCCTCCTCCTCCTCCTCCTCCTCTTCCTCCTTCTCATCATCATCAGCATCATCAGCATCATCAGCAACCTCATCCTCATCCTCATCCTCATCCTCATCTTCATCCTCATCCTCATCCTCATCCTCATCATCAGCATCAGCATCATCATCATCATCACCACCACCACCATCACCGTCATCATCATCATCATCCTCATCCTCATCCTCATCCTCATCCTCATCCTCATCATCATCATCATCATCATCATCATCATCATCATCGTCATCATCGTCATCATGATCATGATCATGATCATGATCATCTCTCCTTCTCCTCCCCCTCCTCCTCCTCCTCCTCCTCCTCCTCCTCATCCATCTTCCTCCTCATCGTCCCACCTCCACCTCCTCCTCCTCATCATCATCATCCCTCCTCCCCCCTCCCCCTCCTCTTCTTCCTCCTCCTACTACTCCTCCTCCTCCTCTTACTCCTCCCTCCTCCTCCCCCCTCCTCCTCCTCCTCCTCCTTATCATCATCATCATCATCATCATCATCATCATCATCATCATCATCATCATCATCATCATCATCATCATCATCATCATCATCATCATCATCCATCATCATCAGCATCAGCATCAGCATCAGCATCATCATCATCATCAGCATCATCATCATCATCAGCATCATAATCGTCATCGTCATCATCAGCATCAGCATCAGCATCAGCATCTGCATCAACATCAGCATCATCATCAGCATCATCATCATCGTCGTCATCGTCATCATCATCATCATCATCACCATCATCATCAGCATCATCATCATCGTCGTCATCGTCATCATCATCACCATCACCATCACCATCACCATCACAGTCACCATCACCATCATCATCATCATCATCATCATCATCATCATCATCATCATCATCATCATCATCATCATCACTATTATTATTATTATTATCATCTCTCCTTCTCCTCCTCCTCCTCATCCATCCATCCTCCTCCTCATCATCCCTCCTCCTCCTCCTCCTCCTCATCATCATCATCATCACTCCTCCCCCTCCTCCTCCTCCTCCTCCTCTTCTTCATCTAATTCACCCTCTTCCTCCTCCTCCTCCTCCTTCTCATTGTCATCATCATCGTCATCGTCATCGTCAGCGTCATCACCATCACCATCATCAGCATCAGCATCAGCATCATGATCAGCATCAGCATCCTCCTCCTCCTTCTCATCCCTCTCCTCCTCCCACTCCTCCTCCTCCTCCTCCTCATCATCCCTCCTCCTCCTCCTCCTCATCATCAGCATCAGCATCAGCATCAGCATCAGCATCATCGTCATCCTCATACTCATCCTCATCCTCATCCTCTTCCTCCTCCTCCTCATCATCATCATCAGGATTAGCAGCATCAGCATCAGCATCAGCATCAGCATCACCATCAGCAGCATCACCATCACCATCACCATCACCATCACCATCACCATCACCATCATCATCATCATCATCATCATCATCATCATCATCATCATCATCATCATCATCATCATCCATTTCCTCTTCATCCGTCCTCCTCCTCCTCCCCCTCATACTCCTCCTCCTCCTCATCAACATCATCATTCCTCCTCCTCCTCCTCATTCCTCCTCCTCCTCCTCCTCCTCCTCATCATCATCATCATCATCATCATCATCATTCCTCCTCCTCCTCCTCCTCATTCCTCCTCGTCCTCCTTCTCCTCCTCCCTCCCCCCTTCTCCATCTCGTCACCGTCGTCGACGTCGCTGTCGTCGCGGCATCCGCGGGCGCCCCACGCTGGCCTTTGCCGCCACCGCCGCCGCCGGGGCCGCGCGCCGCGGGCGCGCTCTGGGCGGGGTTCTGCGGGCCGGCCAGGCCGTCGTCGCCGCCGCCGCCGGCGTCGTCGTTCCTCCCCGCCCCCCTCCCGCCCTCCCTCCCTGCCTCCTCCCTCCCCTCCCCTCCCTGCCGCCCTGCCTCCCTCCCCCTCCCTCCTCCCTCCCTCCTGGCTCCTCCCTCCCTCCCCTCCCTCCCTTTCTCCTGCCTCCGCCTCACAGCGGACAAATTGGCAAGAACTGCAGCCAACCCTGCCGCAACTCGTGAGCGGCGCCACAGGCGCGTCGCCCTGTGGTCTAATCAACTCGCTCTTCGTTTACGATTACCCTGAGTGTCGCCCCGGGAAGCCCTTGCCATTGGCACAGGCCCCGAGGTTTTGCACGTACGAGCTTACTAGAACTGAGCACGCCTTCGCTACACTGCCATCGTCCGCCGCCGCCTGCCTGCCTCCGCATTCCCATTTCCTTATCTCGGCGGCGAGCCCCCGGGGGCGGGCCTTCACAGAAGGCTCGGAAGCCCCACGGCCTGCTGAAAAAAGCTTTCGAAGCCTTCCCCGGAGACGCGAACGACTTTTCAGAAGGCCAGAGGGCTTCTGAAAAGCCCCGCCGCCTTCTGAGAGAGCCTTCCCCTCCTCTCGCTCCCCCCCCCCTCCGCCCGAGGCCGATTCTGAAAAACTCCTCCCCGTCGCACGCCGTGACGTGTCCGCAGGCCGGGCCGGGCGTTCCGCCGGACACGGCCCCACGATCTTGTGATCCTCGAAGAGCTTAAAGTTTACAGCAGATTCAGGGATGGAGGGCGGGCCGCTTTCAAAATGGAGCCACCGCCTTAGCGCCGCGCGCATTCGTCTCAAAAGTTTGCAGGCAGGCTCAAAAGTAGAAGGTGGGTCGGTTTTAAAATGGAACTAACGCTTTAGCACCGCGCCCAATCGTCTTAGAAGTTTGCAGCAACTTCGAAGATGGAGGTGGGGTACTTTTCAAACAATTGCCCTCGCCTCAGCACCCCTGCAGCAGTTTCAAGGATTCGTTGCCAGCGAGCCAGCGTAGTGGTGATGAGCATTGCCAGCTTCCGCACTGAGGGAAAGGGGACTCCACCATGCGATGCGCAAGCCATGCAAGAAAAGGAAAAGACGGCGAAAGAGGAAACCAAGACGGGATGAGGAAACGAAGGAGAAGGAAAAAATCGCGCCTGGGGCGGATGGCCCAGAACTACTCACCGCAGAAATGCACCGCAGTGTTAAGAGTTCATCAAGCCGCAGTGCCAACGACCGACTGGCCGGCACCTGCTGACCAAGGCCAGAGCTGCACGAGCCCGCGACTGTTCAATGTGGACAGTTGTTGGCAGTCTAAGACTACGGCTCAAGAGCGTCGTCGGACCATGGTGGGCCGCGGACTGTCCCAAGGAGCATTCTCAGATCGCCTGACATTGTGACGGCGGAGTCCCTTGCCGCCGATCATGATCGGGAACCGTTTCGGCAACCCGCTCGGAACCGGCACGGCAAAGCAAGACACTACAACGCCCTCCAATCGATGCAGATGAGGAGGAAGAAGGAGGAGGAGGAGGAGGAGGAGGAGGAGGGGGAGGGGGAGCGGGAGGAGGCGGGGGGAGGGGAACGACGAGGACGACGAGAGCGGCTGGACTCCCGACCTAACATCGGCGGCGCACTGTGTCCGCCTCGGTCCGACGGGAAGCGAGATGGTCGCCCCATGGCTGACACGACGGGCTGGAGCGGGCAACTATCAGCGGCGAGGCGTGCATCACCAGCCATCCACAAAACAAGTTCTTCCAGCGTCATCGCATGGCGCACCGCGCCGCTGCAGGCAGGCGCTGCAGAGTCCTCTGCGTGGGCCAGCAGAACGACAGCCTGCCTTGGGCAACAACAAGCATGCAAACAGCCAGGAGGGAAGGGAGGAAGAGAGGGGAGAAGGGCAACACATGGGGATGAAAGAGGCTCTTGGGCTCGATGCGTTACTCGGGAGAACGTGTTGCATCCTCCGACGGTACGCCTGGGCGTGCGAGGGCTCGAGACGTTCCGCGGCACTGCACGGGGGCATCTTGCGCTTCTGTCGCGGGCGCGGAACGAAGAAGACCGATGAGAAACGCGCGGGCGTGGACATGTCCCCTGACGCATCGGAGCATCAGAGGGCGCCCTGCCGCGCACTCAGGAAAGCGGCCAGCTCCTCGATGTCCCCGCGGTGCTGGGGCACCTCGTGGTCCCTGCGGAAGCTGTGCTCGTGCACCTCCGCCCCGTCGCAGCGCCGGGCCAGGAAGCGCGACTGGGCCAGAGGCATGGTCTGGTCGCTCGGACCGACCCTGTGCAGCGACGGAACTCTGCTGACCGACTCGCGGATGACAAGCTGGGTGATCTGCTCGCCTCCGGCATGCCGCACTGGCTGCAAGAAGTGGCCCGTGGGGAGGCACGCCGGCGGCGCCCCGCCCTCGCTGGCGGCGGCGCCCCGGAGCTGCTGCCCGAGCTGGCCGGCGAGCGTGCAATCGGCGCGCCAGTTTGGCGGCGCGCACGAGGGGGTAGGGGGAGCGGGGGGAAGGCTTCTGTAAAGGAGGCTGTTTCTCAGAAGTAGGTCGGGCATGTCCTCCTACAGGCGGATGTTGGGCGAACAATTAAATATTGTTTAAAACTGCGCAAAAATAGTGAAAACATCGTCCCCAGACTATTGTTTGACTATGCTTGAATATTCCTCCTGTAGAGGGACAGGCCCGACGTAATCTTAGAAGGCGCCAGTCCTACATCGATAGATAAATCCCGCGACTTCTGAGAAGCGGGGGTGCTTCTGAGAAGCCTTCTCCCCTCCCCCTACCCCCCTTTGCGCTTGGCTGACCAGTACTCGGGCATGTTCAGCGGCACCGGGCTCAGGAACGCAGACTCCAGCAGGATGAACCAGGGCACGCTGGGTGCGCCGGCATCTTCTGTGGCCGCCCCCTGCGAGGAGCCGAAGATGCCGTCGAAGGGCCCCTGCTCGCTCCACACGCGGAGCAGCGACGCCAGGGATTCGTCGAGGCGCTGGAAAATTACACCAGCGCCTGCTGGTGGTACCCGCAGCAGGCGCACCGCTCTCGACCGACGCCTCGTGGGGCTTTCCAGCGCCACCAAGGCCGCTTCGGCGTGCTGGGCACCAGCTCTCCGGTTGTGGAAGATCCCCTTCTGCACGTCCTCCTCCACGCACCGGGCAGAGGCCGGGCACTTTGCCGCGAGCGGCGCGTCCACGAAGGTGTACTCCGCGACCTCCCTGGTCCACTCGACGGTGTGACTTCATCCTCCCCTTGAAGCTGCCAGCGTCCTGCATGCTCCCATGCAGGGCGAAGATGCGGAGCTTCCACGCTGGGGCCGCGCCCACCCTCTTCGCAGACGCCTGCGCCTTGAGCCACAGGCTTGAGCCAAGGGTTCAAGTCACAGGAGTGGTGTTCTGTCACGACTGAGAACTGTCAGGACGCAACAGTCGCGTGGGCACGCGGTGTGGAAGTCCCAGGAATGGAGTTCTGGCACGACTCAGCATCGCCAGGACGCAACAGGAAGGTTGCTTCGCGGCGTTGAAGTCCCAGGAATTGCGTGCAGCCGCGATTTAGGATTCGCAAACATTTGTGGAAGTGAAGGGTGCCCGAATCCGATCAAAAATCTGGTACTGTCAGTTTCTGAACCTCGCGAGACATTCCCGCTTTTGGGGAGCCTGAGGGAATGAGACCCTTCCGTGTTTGAATTCTTCGGACGGTTGTCTTTCAAGGGGCCACTTCCCGCAATTAAGATGACCTCTTTTCAGGACCTAAGAGGAAAGTTGGAGGAGGGTGTATTGCAACTCGTTGATGCGTCTTGGGTTTCTCCTCCTCCTCCTCCTCCTCCTCCTCCTCCTCCTCCTCCTCCTCCCCCTCGCCCTCCCTGCTCCCCCTCGTCCCCCGGCCATCCTCCCTCACCTGCGCCCTCCCACTTGTCCTCCGCCCTCCTCGTCCTCCTCCTCGTCCTCCTCCTCGTCCTCCTCCTCCTCCTCCTCCTCCTCCTCCTCCTGCTCCCCGTCCTGCTGCCTCGACGACGATGACGACGCCGCGGCCGCCGCCGCCGCCGACGACGAGGTTAACGAAGCACCCCGGAAGCCTCGACCCGTTCCCTGGAGGAGTAGGAGGAGGAGTAGGAGGAGGAGGAGGAGGAGGAGGAGGAGGAGGAGGACCAGTGTAAACCCACGATTCATCAAGGATGTTGGAATAAACCCTCCCTCCAAGCTCCCCCTTCTTAGGCACCTACAAAGATTCATGTCCACTAAGGGAACTGCCACGTTGGAAGACAACCGCTTGAAGACCCAGAGGCGCACCAGAACACCATTTTCGGGACTCCACCGCCACGGATCAACCTGACTGTTGCGTCTTGACGACCCTAAATCGTGCCAGAAAACCGCTCTTGGGACTTCAACACCGCGGATCAACTTAACTGCTGCGCCCTGGCAACCTTGAATCGCTCCAAAACGTCGTTTCTGGCTACGTTGACCGCTGCAATCCGTGAAACTGCTGCAACTTGTTTAAGCGAATGTGCGCGGCGCCATTGCGAGAATTACATCTTGAAAAGAAAGCCGCCCTCGATCCGTGGCACTCTTGCAAAGTTTAAAGACGAGCGCGCGCGGCGCTAAGGCGAGAACCACATGTTGAACACCACCCGCCCTCAACCCGTGAAACTCTTGCAAATGTTAACGACGAATGTGCGCGGCGCTAAAGCGAGAACCACATTTTGAAAACCAGCCGCCCTCCATCCGTGAAGCTGTTGCAACATGTTACAGCGATTGTGCGCGGCGCTAAAGCGAGAACCGCTTGCTGAAAAACACCCGCCCTCCATCTGTGAAACTGCTGCCAAGATTGTAGCTTCAGCGCAATCAATATTGAGGAAGTCTCACGCGAAAACCCCTGGCCTTCCCTCTCGACCGGGTTCGGAGTGCGGCACTGAAGAATTACTTATAAGGAAAAGGAATGGAGTTGAGGAGGAGGCTGAAGAGGAGGAGGAGGAGGAGGAGGAGGAGGAGGAGGAGGAGGAGGGGGACGAGGAGGACGAGGAGGAGGAGGAGTTGAGAAGAGGAGAAGGAGGAGGAGGACGAGGACGAGGACGAGGATGAGGAGGAGGACGAGGAGTGGAAGACGACGAGGAGGTTTGAGGAGGAGGATGAGGTTTTGAGGTCGAGGGGGAGGAGGAGGTGGTGGAGGAGGAGGAGGAGGAGGAGAAGGAGAATCTAGGAGGATCCAGGAGGATCGAGGAAAAGCCCAGGAGGGTCAAACACGAGGGGGACAGTTTTGAAGGCTTTGAGGGCGCGTGGGCGCTCTGAGGCTCATACGGGGTTCTACGGGATTTTCTCCTTCTCCCCTCCTCCGCCTCCTCCTCCTCCTCCAATTCCCTCTTCGTCGTCGTCGTCGTCTTCGTCTTCGTCGTCTACTAAGGCAGCGGCGGCAGCAGAGACGTCGTCGGCGTCGTCGTCGTCGTCGTTTGGTGCCGTTGTCGTCGTCGTCGTCGTCGTCGTCGTCGGCGGTGTCGGCGTCGTCGTCTTCGTCGTCGTCATTCACGCCGTCGGAGAGGAAGAAGGAGGAGCGAGGATCGAGGAGGTCGAGGAGAGTCGAGGATCAAAGAGGATCGAGCAGGATCAAGGAGGGTCGAGGAGGATCGAGAAGGATCGAGGAGGGCGAAAATCGAGGGTCGAGGGGGGTCGAGGATCGAGGGTCGAGGAGTGCATGCACACGGACCAGAGGGTCCAAGCGTTGCGGGTGATCCTCGATTCCCCTCGATTCCCCTTGGCCCTCCTCCTTATCCTCCTCGTTTTTCTCCTCCTCATCCTCCTCCTCTTCCCCGGCCTGCGCGGAAAGTTTTGCAAGAGGCGCGGGGACGACCGTCCCTGGCTTCAGCGTGGCGTGGCGTGTGGCAGGCGGCCGAGGGATCAATTTTCCCTGGCCTGCGCTCGCATACACCTGGCTCGGACGACCGTCCGAGGCCCTCGAAGATCTGTCACTTGACGGGGAAGCTGGAGGGCGCTGGACGAGGTGGTGCTGCGAGCTCCCATCCGAACGGGAGGCAAAAACCTCCTCCTCCTCCTCGATCCTCCTCTCTGATCGTCCTCCTCCTCCTCCTTCTCCTCCTCACCCTCTCACCTGACCACGCATCGGGAAATCCTCAGGGGGCTCTTCCACCTAAACCCTGAAGTGATCCGATCGTCTGATCAGAAATCGGGAAGCCCTCAGGAGACCCGATCATCTGACCAAAAGTTGTGGAATATGGCTTGGGAACTGGTATTCTTACAGCAAGTACGGATTCCGCAGAGAAAACTATCATCTGGCCGCGAACAAGGCGCACTACAAGGAGCAACATACTTTTTCCAGCAGCCCAAGTCAATTGCTGAGAAATCACACCGGAATCTCTCAGATCAATTACTGTTTACGGAAATGCATGTTCCGATTGAGTTCAGAGCGTTTGAAAACAGCATCCGGGTTGTTGGCACTCCCAACATGTTCAAAAGCGATTCGGGTAGGTCATGTCAAACGTGGCTGCGTGCAGGCCTTCATGTGCCTCGCGACGGGAAGTTCGCAGTTGTCCATCTGCACAGGTTCGCAGTCAAAGACAAGGCAGCTCTCTGAAGAGGACCCACGTGACTGATGGACCCTTTCCCTCATTCGTCGCTGACGCACTATTGATGACCACCTCGGATCCAGTGTTATCAAGCAGCGGCTTCCCAAATGACAGAAGCAGCTCCACCTTTCGATTTGTCAGGCAAGTTCCCTGGCCGCGTAGCAGACTCAACTCGCGCAACTGCGTATGTTAGTCTTTTTGTTCTCTCTCTCTCTCTCTCTCTCCTTTTCTCTTTCTCTCTCTCTCTCTCCTAATGTCACACCGTACGGCACTGGGACAAGTATCATTACGAGCCTCTGTTCGCATTCCTTCACCGATCTATTTTACAAATGCACTAAGACCCTTTCCCTTGACAACCCTGTGTCCGTTTTGGCCAGCATTTCAAGCCGCGCTCAGCTGTGGCGGCGAGATCCTCCCGAGATGCCCCAAAATCCCAGATACGACGACGAAGCCGTGACGACGAGAACATTAAAACAACGACGACGACGACGACAACGACGACGACGACGACGACGACGACGACGACAACGACTGCAACGCCGCCGACGACGCCGAAAACGCCGACGACGCCGCCGAGGCCGCCGCCAGCGCCCACGACGACGACGCCAACGCCGATGCCTCTGAGGGGCTGCGGGCCGCCTCCCAAATCGCCAGAGCGGGAGGGGGGAGCAGGAAGAGGTGGAGGCGGGGGGAGAAAAATGTGAAGAGGAGGAGGAGGAGGAGGAGGAGGAGGAGGAGGAGCAGGAGGAGGAGGAGGCGGATAATGAGGAGGATGAGGAGGAGGAGGAGGAGGTGAAGGAGAAGGAGGAGGAGGAGGAGGAGGAGGGGCGAACGTCCACTGGCGGACGTGTCTTATTATCGCGCGGGCGCGGCGGGCGCGTGCGGGGCTTCCTCACGAAGGTGGTCGTAGATGTCGAAGTTGTGGCCCTGCACGAAATGCGAGGCGACGTCGGTGATGGCACTGCCATCTGGAGCTTGGCTTGAATCTCGACCAGCATGTGCCACTTGTCCTGCAGGGCCAGTTCCACCATGAAGCGAACCACGCAATCGGAGAGCTTGGCGAACAGCATGGACAGCTGCATTGAATACGAGGAAGTCGCTGTTGAAGTCGATGCGCGTACACCGCTGCTGTTTTTTTTCGTGTGGTAGAGAGCACTTCAAAGAGTGCGAGAACGAGTGGGCGTGGAAGTCCTTTGAGCATCTGAACACACAGCTGCGTCGATCTGGTCGAACGTGAAGACGGTATGAGGCCGCCCAGCCACCAGCAAGCGTCTTGATGGCCGGCCAGAATTGGGAGGGCGGCATCGTGGCGACCTGCGTTCGTATTTGCTTCCAGTTGATCTTCACCGAGGCTGGCAACTGGACTGGGCTGGTGATGTCGTTCACTGCCGCGGCGTCCTCGTGGATCTGGCTGTTGGTGCGGTCGAGCAGGGTGGAGTCCGACGGGTCGTTGATCGGATCCGCTGCCAGCAGCCAGTCGTGGTGCCTCCGATGTTCAGCAGCAGCAGAACTAAACTCCAGTCGAGTTTCGGCCGTCCAAGGTGTATGATCCCAACGGCGCGCCCTTGCCCTTCTGGATGGATCTGGCTCGGTGGGCGCGCGTGCACACATGTTGCGGGATGTTGCGGGCGCGGCTGCGAAGCGTCTGCTCGCTCCCTCCCGCGAAGAGCACGCGGAAGTTCTGCCTCCTCAGGATCGCGTAGACGTCCTCTTCGCACCACCTGATTCAGTTGTCCTCCCGCGTCTCAGAAGTCCCATGAGTCGAGGTATATGTCAGGAGGCCAGTCATCGCCCCAGTGCGCAAGCACTCCAGCCAAAGTTGCCAGTTGCTCGCGAGCCTGATCTCTGTCGTCATCATTGAAATTTGGCGCGGGAGTAGGCGTCGCACGTCTGCCAGGAGGGCGCTCGCACAGGTGACGTAATGCGTCTGAACGTTGTCCCCTCAAGTTCGCGTCAAGCTGTGGAGGTAGCCGCTGGCCAGGACGACAGTGCTGTCGCTCACCCGCAGGAAGGCGCCCACGCGGGCGACGTAATGCGTCTGACTTGTGTCCCATCAAGCTCGGATCACGCTGTGGAGGTAGCCACTGGTTAAGACGATGGCGCTGTCGCTCAGCCACAGGAAAGCGCTGGCGACGCAATGCGTCTGAATTTTGTCCCATCAAGCTCGCGTTACACTGTGGAGGTAGCCGTTGGTCAGGACGATGGTGCTGTCGCTCAGCCACAGGAAGGCGCTCAAGCGGGCGACGCAATGCGTCTGATTGTTTGTCCCCTCAAGCTCGAGGCAAGTGTTGGAGGTAGCCGCTGGTCAGGACGTTGGTGCTGTCGCCCAGCCACAGGAGGTAGCGGATTCCAAGAACGCAGTCGCTTGGCGATGGTAAGCTCGAAGTTGTCCTCGTAGAGGGTTCGCTGCAGCTCGACCATGTACGTGGGCTGTGGAGTCCGTGGTGGCGGTTCACCATCTTGGCGTGACGCCTGTGTGAGAGCACGGTCGGCCGCAGCACGGGCGCCACGATGGGCTCGAAGTAGATGCTGGTGGGACAGATCGCGATTGTGAATCTGGCGCTTCACAAAGAGGAAGGTGGAGCCCTTGCGCTTGGGGAAAAGCGTTCCCTGTCGAGCTGCGTTGAGGTTCTGCACGATCGAGATAGGCGAAGTGCAGCATGGAACGCACCACCACCCTTCGACAACTTGAAACACAGGCAAATGAAAATCTACAGCCTGAGCCAACGTCGTGTGCATCTGCGGCCAGATCTCAATTGTCGTGGTGGCAGCGTGCCACATGGTGGCACCGAGCAAGACCTCGATATCAATGGGAACTTTCCACTTTCACCCACATTATCATGTTCAGGATGTCTAGCTTGTTGAATGCGGCAGGTGCAGAACGTACCATTTTGTGCAAAACGTGAATATCTTTACTCAATATCATCTTGGGCACAGGGAAAAGCTGACCCACATAAGATAACCAGATAATGACAGCAGTGTTGTAGAGCAGGATGTTTTGTTGAACAGGCGCGTGTGACTCACCAAGTAGCATGGGCAGTACATCCACTTGTTGGCGGGTGCTGTCAATTGAGTGCGGTCATCTGCTGCAGGTCGAATATAAACTCCAAGATACGTTGCTTGGCCAGCAATCTTAAAAAAGGCCCATTCACCACGAATAAGCCCCAAGGTGTGTTGGATGGCTGCCAAAAGCTCGTCATTCAAATACTGCCAAACAGGCACCAGGACACATTTGTGCGCGGTTGCACGCGAAGTCCAGCACACAGTTCGATGGCACGAAGGTGTGGAAGCAGCCCGGCTATGTCAAGTAGTCTAGCGAGATCACAGCAAATGTCATCAGCACATGCGCTTGCCATGCCACGCCCAATTGTGGTAATGTGGATCGTGATCCCCTGCAATGCTGGACCGAAGGCCAACGCCCACATTGTGCTACTTAAGGGGCAGCCCTGAGCAACTCTACTTGCTGCGAAAAATAATGGACGGCGTTGCCCATCAAATTCCAAGTCGGCGCTCGGCTCGAAATATAATGCTCGAAGAAGGTGTTCAAAGTTGCCAATCACTCCCCATTGTCACAGGACTTCCCACATCCAGGTATGTAGAAGGCTTGGAAAAACAGCAGCGATGTCCATGCTAAAGAAATGCGGTTGGTTATTCGTCGCGTCCAGGTCGAAGCTGTAGAGCCGGCTGTAGGCGTCGGCGGCGACAATGTTGTTGAGAAACTGCCTTCCAAGAACAAAACCTCGTTGAAAGCTAGAGAACTACTTGACCAGAAATCGCAACTTGTGGTTCGCGGCGGAAGCGACGATTTGTATGTCCGAGTTTTTAATAGCAAGCGGGCGTAGCTGATCAGGAGCTATCGTGCAAGTGACCTGGTCGGTGGTCTCCTCGCACTTCGGCAGCATGGCCAGCATGGCGTGATTGAGGTCGTGTGGTACGCGAACTCCACCGCTGAGATGTGCAGTCATCTCGGTAGGATGGCAAAGCTGTTCGGGGTCTGAAGCCAAGCTTTGCACGGTCGGCAGTCAGGTGCTGGTGCTGAGGAGGAGGAGGAGGAGGAGGAAGAGGAGGAGTGAGGAAGACGACGATGACGACGCCGACGCCGGCCCCACTGGATCCATAAAAACTCCATCCTCCAAGCATCGAGCATCGGTGCCCGAGCCTCGACGCCGACGACAACGCCTCGGCCCCTTTCCCTGCTCTTCCATATTCCCCCTATCCTCCTCGATCGTCCTCCCTCCTACTCCATCCTCCTCCTCCTCCTCCCTCCGCCCTCCTCCCCTCCCCCACCTCCTCCTCCCCCTCCTCCCGTCCTCCCCCTCCTCCTCCCCCTCATCGCGCTTCTTTCTCCCTTCCTGCGCACCCACCCCGCCGCCGACGACGACGCCGCCGAGGCCGCCACCGCCGAGGACGAAGACGCCGACGACGACGATGACGACGATGATCACGACCACGATCACGACGACAACGACGACGCCAACACCGACGATGCCGCGACGACGACGATGCCGCCGCCGCCGACGACGACGACGACTCTGACTACGACGACGCCGACGATGGAGAGGGCCACCTGGCCGGCGGCGCCGCCCTGGAAGCCGCCGGCCTGCTGCTGCGGGTGGAAGCCTCCGGCATGCGGGGGCGGCTCGCGTCATCGACGCCGCCCTCGTCCTCGTCTACGTCCTCGTCCCTCTTCCTTGTCCTGTTTCTTATTTCCTCCTCCTCCTCGTCCTCCTCCTTGCTCCTCATCCTTCTTAGTCCTTCCTCCTGCTCTTCCATCATCCCCCCTCATCCTCGTGTTCCTTCTTCTTCTTTCTTGCCAGCGTCTTGGAACCCCAAGCTGAAAGCCGCAGCATCCAACGCAGCAGTACCAACCCAACGCAATCAGCCTGGGGGGACCTACCGCTTTCAATATCTCGAGAAGAATGCCTTGGTGATGGGAACATTTTTAGCTACGCCTGCTAAGCCCCATATGGCTATGGTACACGTGCGAATCCGCTGACCCCATTCGGGGTAGGAAACAGAAGACAAATCAGTTCACAGTGCTATACAAAAGGGTATTCGAACACTCCTCATCGCGGGAGGTTCTGCTGACCAGAACCGAGTGCGCTGCTACTCTGCCTACACCTTCACTAGATGCTTTGCTGTCGCCGCCCGACCGCTCAGAAAATAATGGCTCGACATCTTCTTAAACTTTGCGAGGGAATCTCCATTGACAAGTTTCGTGCACATATCTGCGATGTTGTTCTTTGTCCCTGCCGGTTGCACATCGATCTCACTTCGCGCCACCCTTTCCTAGACCCACAAGTAGCGGGTCTGCACATGCCTCAGCTTCCCCAGCCCTCGCCAGGCGCAGGTGCCACGTACAGCACTACTGTCTGTGAGCGCCGTCACATGGACCTTATAGCCCCAATCGGCTCGCAGCGCTTGCAGTTGCAAAACAATTTATGCAGCTTTGACAATCCCGTGGAACTCGCTCTCACCACTCGAGAGAGCGATGGTGCTCTGGAGTCCTGACGATGCCTTCACACAGTGCTTCCCCATGAACACGGCTGTGCTTGTGGTGCTCCTTCGTGTGATAAGACACCCTGCGTGGTCTGAGTCTGAGTACACGGTGATGTCCTTGTACATCTTCTGCGGTTCAGAGCGTAAGACTACCCGGGGTCTGCCCACCAGGTAACGACCTAGACGCTTCAGGTCTGCGAAATTGGCTTCGGTCGGTCCAACCATCTTTCGAGCAAGCGACTTGACGCACTCGCACAAGTCCGCCCTGTCCTGTGCTAGATAGGACGCCCTCAGGAACAAAGACCTGCAAAACCTCTTTCGGTCATCACCCACCTTCGGCAGCGACAGTACCGCCGACACGGCGCTAGTCATTTTCTCTTCGGCTGGCGTTGTCACGGCCTTCGCTTTTTCTAGTCTTAGTACTTCGATGATTAGTTTAGCGTGACGCTGGTTTGCTTTGTACTCCACCACGCCGTTCTCTTTGCTGTACCAGATCGTTCTGTTCAGTACACACATCTCTGTGCCGCCGCTGGCCTCTGGACTGACGCGCCCTTCCAGTGTAAGATCGTACCGTGCACGGAGGAGTGCTTCTATATTCTGCTGTCCGTCTCCGTCAACTAAAACGACAAAGCCGTCACCATGCACCAAGATCCTTATATCTTCCGCTGCATTATAGAACACCGCCGTGCTAGCACGTCCTCGCTTAAAACCGCTATGTTCGAGGAGGCTGCTGTAATCGTCCTGCCGGATGGCCGACGCATCTTGCGTGCCATACATTGAGCGCTGCAAGAGCGCACAATATCCCTCCTGTTGGTCTCCCCCTGGGAGAGACACGTAAACCTCCCGCTTGGCAACCCCGTAAAAGTGCGCGCGGGAAATGTCGAACAGTTTCAGCTTCAGGTTCTTCCTCCGCCCCTTGCTCACCTTCAGTGTGGTCAGCATAAAGCACAGCATCTTCAGTGACTCAAGCGGGGGCATCGAACTGAACAGCTCGTGGTCTGGCAGCGCTCTCTTCCCGTTCTTTCTAATCTCTCGAACGACAAGCCTGCTGCGATACTGTTCGTTGGCGTCGCCTCCTTTGTTCGTGCTCACCCACTTCAAGCAGATCGGGCATCTGCCCGTTCGGTCCCAACGCTGCCTGATGGGGACCTTGACGCAAACCTTCTGTTTTCTGATCCACTCTAGTTCGGTCTCCCTGGCTTCTCTCACCTTTTCGGGCTTCAGCTCTGCCCCGGTGATTTCGTCAAAGTATACCCCCGCGGGCCTGGCGCCCGAAGCCTGCCCAAAAGAGCATGCTTCACCCTTCTCCTCGGCATCATGTAACGCAGCGCTGAGGATGGCGACCTGGATCGCCCGAGGTTTCCGCTCAGTCTCAACCAGCCCACCGTCGACCTCGTCCACGCGCCTGTGCCAGGTTACACCCAGCCTCCTCCGAGACTCTTCCCGGAGGTTCTCGGCCAGGTGGCCGCAGTCAGTAACCCAGGCAGCATTCTTTCGCATGTTGGAGCCCTCGGCTCGACCCCGAATGCGCCCACGGCACTTCAACCCTTCACTTTGGATACCGCCCAGTCTCTGGAACTCCTGCTCTGCCCAGCCAGGCATGCCAGTTAGTCTCTCCAGCAGGTAGCGCCTTCCCTGGCCACGCCTTTCAAGACACCAGTCAACCGCCACCTTCATGGCGCGCTTTGCCCGTGCCACACCAGGCACGTCAGTGCTGCTCACAACTCCGGCGAACGCCCCCAATGGATGTCTCAGCACCAAGACGTATGGATCCTCCTCCTTCACCGCCGCCTGAAGCTCAATCACATGCCCGTGGTCTGACAAATCCCATACTTTGGCTTTGCTCTCCCTCTGGGGAACGTCGCAGACGGCACTGTCCAGCGCGAAACCTGGCCTCATACCGAAAATGCCCGACTGAGCGTCGTTCCCGTTCACAGACGTGGAAGGGGGATTCACGATGCCAGGAGCATCAAAGCTGCCATGCCCCAGACTACTCAGGACACCACACATGCTAGAGACATCAGTCTTGCCGATGCTCAAACTCGCTATGCGGCACGCCTCGGCCACCGCCTCTTCCAGACTGCACAGGCCACCGACGTTCAAGGCCTGCCCCATCTCGACGTCGCGATCAGACTCGTTCTGACCTGGTCCTGCTGAGCCTGAAGAGCCTCCTTCTTGCGTGGGGCTTTTGGCGCAGCAGCCCCTGGCGAAAAACCTCGAGCCGCTGCCTCGCCCGCTGCGTTGGCCGCGTCTACGGCCATTGGCGTTTCCGGCGCCTCTCCTTCCTTTTCCCCCCCTTCCCTCTCTCATTTCCTTCCTCCTAGGCCTTCTTCCTCTACTGCCGTCGGCGTTCCTAACGCCTCGTTGGCCGCTGCTTCCCCTTCTAGGGGATTCGGCCTCGCCCCTACAACGGGTTCAGAAGCCTCTTCGGACCTTTTCCTCTTTTTCGCCCCCTCAGCGCGCTGTCTCCCGCAGCCGTCTTCATCGGCTCCTCCTGGGTCCGGACGCGACTATCGATCGAATGGGCCTGCTGGTGCATGCCTGTCGCCAAGGACGGGCGCCCCTTGCAGCCCGGCCACATGCCGAACTCGTCGATATCGGCACGCTTAACGCACAGAGCTGTGGCCACGTCTTTGAAGGCCACAGGGACCGGTGGAGCTGCGACGGCGGGCGCCGCAGCGTCCGGCACCTCGATGGGCATGGGCGCTGCCATGACCTCGCGCTCCTTTGGCCACGCGCTCCACGGCAGCCCCTTCAGCATGGACAACACTGTTTTGTCCCACCGGTCAGGCTCTGGCTTCCTGTGGATACTTGTCCCCTTCGCGACTCTGTATTCGGTCATGACCACAACGTCGGCGTTCCTTCCGCGCGTGCTAACGTAGCTACCGACAGCGACCTTCGACTCGAAGTCGCGCTTGCGACTGCTGGTTTTCGCCGGTCTGAAAAACAAGCGCCCCAAAACAGTTCTTGGGGACGTCGCCACCTCTTGCCGGTGGCCCGCTCGCACGGGGCCCCCCCGCCCTCACCTACGCGGAATCGCGACATCAAGAAAGCCGCGCGTCTCGGTTTCCAAGCGAGTAGAGGATCTGTGTCCTTCAGCTTCACTTTCAGATTATCTTCGGCGCTACTCTTCAGGGCACTGGTTGTGCGCTTCAATTCGCGCACCATGACCTCTATCTCACGATTTGCTTGGCGATCGCCTGCGGGGGCCTCCTGCATGACGACTTCTACGTCCGTCAGTTTCTCCCGGGCTTTGGTCTTTATGGCAAGTATGGCCGCTTCATCATCAGACTTCAAGATGATGCGTTTGTACCCAGTCTCGCGGGTCGCGTCCGCCAGGAACTTGATCGCGAAGGGATCGTCGCCCTTCCTTTCGATCACCGTGCACCGAGGACGTTTTGTCTTCTTGTCCTTGGCTGCCAACATTGGCATTGTGCCCTCATCAGTCTACCCCATGAATATGTAGTCCAACATGAAGGTAGGGACAGCGTTTTCCGGCTCCTCAGGAGCTGGCCGGCGATTGTTGTCTACTGTCCGGGAAGACACGCAATGATGACACCAGTTTCGGTGCACCGCGTGCCCGGCAACCTCGCGTTCCTCTCTTTCCCTTTCGGTTGGCGCCTCCGGCCCTTTAGGCGCGTCGGCGTTCCGTGGTTCTCCCCCTACTTTCTCCTTCTCCTCCTCCGGCCTTGCCTCTTGGAGTGCCGGCCGTTTCCCGACGCTGGGCCCTCGGGCCGAGCGCTGTCTTTTAGCGGGTTGATGGGCTCATCCTGCTTAATGTTTGGTGGTGCTTCTCGGTAGTAGTCGAAAACGAACGCGCCCTTCTGCGTGCAGATTGGAACAAGCTCCTCCTCGCCACACCTCTTCCTAAGCTTTTCAAAAACAACTGACGCATTTCGACTGCAAACTTGGTTTTGCGAGGAATTGCGTAACCGCCGTCGCTGCCTAACCGCGCGTCGCTGCGCTCACGCATCCTTGCACCAGAAACAAGGACTTTGTGAGCGTCGACAACGCGACGCTCTGGGGAGCACGGATTGAGGTTCGCGTCCGCGCCGTGCACCTTCCTGCAGCTTTCGTCACTGATCTCCTCAGCGCTAGCTGTCCTGTATTTTCTGACGTTCGGGTCGCTCTTGGGAAAACCTGTCGCGAAATCTTTCGGGGAAGCCGCGATGGCCGCCCTGGTGTCGAAATTCATCTCGTGGCGCTCCATCTTCACACCATTGCAGTGCAGAGCCTCTCCTTTCCACTCGTGCTTCTTGGGGGCACCAGGGTTCAGGTGACACGGGCTCTGCTCTTCCTTTTCCTCCCCCCCCCTCTCCTCTTTCCCCGCGATGAGCGCCCCGAAGGAGAGGGCGATGATGGAGTGGGGTGATGGCGATGAAGAGGATGGCTTTTGCCTGGTTGTTCTCGCCAAGGTACTCCGGCAAATCTCTGGTCTTTTGCGGCGGCCTCCGCCGCCTCCCGCGCGCCCTGCCTCCGGCGACGCCTGGCGTCCAGCTCGTCTAAGAACTGGTTCCTGCGGTCGTCGTCGTGGCTCAACTCGCAGCGGTCTCCCCATTTGCACCTGCCTCGTTCGAAGTGTTCACTGAACACTTTGCCTTTGTCGCACTGGTCGCGCGAGAACGGGCAGTTCTCGCGGGAGCACTTGCCGCTGAACGTCTTGGTGTAGCAGGGCTTGGCAGCACTTGCCTTGGCAAGCTGCTTCCTGTCGTGCGTCTCCCGCGCCTGCGGCCCTGCTCCGAAAAGCAGAGGGCAGTTCAGCGCCGCTGCGCTGTCGGTCCAGCTTCTCCTTCGCCTGCTGGTAGAGGCCTCCTCGGCCTCGTTCGGGCCCTCCTGCCGGAAGGGCAGCATCGCCTTCCTGGAGAGCGGCCCGTAGAGCTTGACATCCTCCTTCTTCAGCACGACGTCCGACTCGTCCACCTTGCGGCTGGCGGCGCTTGACTCCGCCAGGTCGCCGCCGTGCGCGCGCAGGTTCCCGTCGACGGCCGCAGCGACGACCTCGCCGCCCATGCCGTCTAGCACCTGGTCGGTCGTCAGGTCCTCCTCCTCCTCCTCCTCCTCCTCCTCCTCCTCCTACTACTTCTCCTCCTCCTCCTCCTCCTCCTCCTCCTCCTCCTCCTCCCCCTCCTCCTTGACCGCTTTGGAGTCGAACTCCGCGTGCCACTTGCCCTCGAGCCGTTTCCGCTCGGCCGCGCGCTCTGGCGTGCCCTGCCTCCTGTGCTCGGCAGCCCACCTGCGTTTCTTCTCGCGGTGCCACACTGGTGGTGCGGCGCGCCCTTCTCGCAGGCCTTGCGGTGCCTGACGTCGTGGCGGCTCTGATCCAGTCTCGGGTCCTTCGAGCTCTCTGGTTGCTCGCGGCGCTGCTGGCACCGCCGGTCGTCGTCCGCCCTCGCCATAGCCTTCATCGAGTCGCGCTTGTGCTCGATCTCGGCCTTCTCCAGCAAGAATTCCTGAATCGTGGCCTCGTCCTCGGCCATCTTCATCTCCGCGCTGATCATGCGAGGTGTGTCCGAATACGCAATGCGGAAGGACAACTCCACGTCTCGGCGCATCCGGATCGAGCTCGCCGCGGAGACGCTTCTCTGCAACCCCACGGTGGCACCGTCGCCTGGCTTCTGCCCCCCTTCCTGCCGACCCACGCCAGGCGAAGCAGCCGGCGCGGGTTCCTCGGGGCCGCCGGCACGGCACTCGCCCAGCGGGCTCAGGAAGAGGTAGCTCTGGTCGGCTGCCTCTTCCTCCTCGGGTTCCTCCTCTTCCAGGGAGCGGACGGGCTTGCCGCCCTTGCCTTTGCCGCTGCCCTTGCCTTTGCCGCCGCCCTTGGGGCCCTTCGGCCCAACCTCGGGCTTGGCTGTGGCGTCCGGCCAGTTCGCGCCCCCGCCGGGGCGCCAGCAGTCCTTCTTCTTGCGGCCTTTCTTTCCGCAGTTGTCGAAGTTGCCCTGGGGGCCCGTCTGGGCGGGCATCCGGTCGTCCTTGCCCTTGCCGTGGCCTTTGGCTCCTTTCGGCGCGCCCTTTGGCCTGCCCTTGACAAAGCTCCCGACATCCATGTCGTCAGGGTTCCTGTTGCCACTGTGGTCGATAACCTTCAGCCTCGTTCCCGCGCGGGTTTCGAGGTAAGTCCCAGTCCCCTCCATGGCTTCAGCGAAAGTATCGGAACGATCGCTGTTGAGAAGCATGTGTTTCTCGAGCTCTTTAGGCACCAAATCCTCTAAAGCAGAGATCTTAATGTCGTCTGGGATGGAACTCCGCTCGCCGTTCCTATCCTTTCGTCGCTCGTACATGCGGACGCTGTCAGTCCACTTCTCAATGGCCCTGGACAGCTCATCCAACGTCACCCGGGACGGATTGAGGATGTGCTTCTTCAGCAGAGTCTTCTTCCTGCCGCCGGTGGAGGGGTCGTAGCGCCTGTTCAAGCGCCTCCAGGTTTCGAGCCCGTTGCCTCGACCACAGTTGCTCACTATGTCGAACGGCTCCTTGTCGCAAAGCTGCTGCAAAACCATGTGCGCTTGAGCTTCCTTGTTCCGAAGGTCCGGAACAAACTCGGGATCCTGCCCGTCCCCGTAAGCCACGGTGGCGTCAGCCTCGTCGATCTGTCCCGCGTGCTCTTCGGCCCACTCCAACACAGGCTTCAAGTCAGGGAACGTGCTGGTGATGAAGTTCCCGACTTTCACCTTCCAGGGTACAAACTTCTCTTCCGCTCCATCGAAGCCAACAGGTCGTCCCATTCCCTTGGCGTCCACAAGCTGGAGAAGCTCTGCTTGCTGAGCCGCCAACTGGCCCAGTGACTGCTGTTGCACTTGAATCAACTGGTTCTCCAGCGCCCGCTCTCGCGCCTGCGAATCCTGACGATGCTGCTGGAACTGGCCGTTCACCTCCTGCAGCTGCTGCTGCAACTGTTGCACCGCTTGCTCCATGGCTGGCGATGCTAGCGATTGGGCTCAACGCGCGCTCCGCAATACCATGATGGGAACTTGTATAGCTACGCCTGCTAAGCCCTTGATGGCTATGGTACACGCGCGAATCCGCTGGCCCCATTCGGGGTAGGAAACATAAGACAAATCAGTTCACAGTGCTATACACAAGGGTATTCGAACACTTGGCCTTTTTCTGGCTCTCTTTCTCCGCCTCCTCCTCCTCCTCCCCCTCTTCCTCTTCATCTCCCTCCTCCTTTTCCTCCTCCTCATCTTCCATTCTCCTTCCCTATGATTAACTCCTCCGTGTCGCAACCCCAAGCCAGTCGGAAATGCGGGCCACGCATTTCGCCGGATACTTGCTTACCACTCATGATCCTGAAGTTTGAGAATTGGCAACCGCTGCGCCGATGGAGGGCGGAAGGTTTCCGATGCGCATGTGGTTTTCGCACGTGGCGACGCGCGCATTTGTTCAAAACATCGCAAGCGATTCACGGATTGAGGGCGGGTCCTTTTCAACATGTGGTTGTCGCTTTAGCGCCGCGCGCGCACTCGTCCTAAACATTTGCGAGAACTTCACGGATTGAGGGCGGGTCTTCAAAATGCGAGTATCGCCTGGGAACCGCGCGAACTCGTTGAATTAAAGAATGCGAAAATATTGCGGATTGAAAGCGGGGCCCTTTCAACATGTAGCTCTCGCCTAAGCGCCGCACACGTCCGTCTTAAACATTGGCTTCGCGGATTCCCATGGTCAACGTACCAAGACCCCTTTTTTGGAGCGGTTCAGGATTGTCAGGGCGCAACAATTACGTTGATTTGCGGTGCTGAAATCCCATGAATGATGTTCTGGCGCGATAAGGGATCGTCGAGACGCAACAGTCAAGTTGATTCGTGGCACTGGAATCCCGATGTTTTCCTACCTAGGCTCTGCCTAGAAGGTTTCTTACTCTCTGGGCTTAAAGGGGCCGGGCAGTGGAAAGCGCCCCGGGCGGTTCCCCCAGTATCCACCCCGCGGTTCCCCCAGTTGCGCCCCCTAAGTTCACCAGGCTTAGCGAAGCTAAGCTTAACTTAGCTCAGCGTATCTTAGCTTATCTCATCTTAGCCTAGCGTAGCTTAGCTTAGCTTTGCCTCGCCTAAGTTAGCTTAGCTTAGCTTAGTTTAGCTTATCCCATCTTACATTAGTTTAGCTTGGCTTGGCTTAGTTTAGCTTATCTTAGCTTAGCCTAGCCTAGCTTAGCATAGCTCAGCTTATCTTAGCTTAGTTTAGCTTAGCGCAGCATAGCGTGTGTAGCAAGTGTTGCACAAACTTGCTCAATGCCGAGTCGTGCGGTGAAGACCGGATACGGATCATTCTCAAGCACACCCGGTGAACGAATGCGAAAACATGCGCGTGTGTGTGTGTGTCTGTGCGCAGGCACAGCAACAACAAAATCAAGCAGAAGCAAAAGCAACAGCAAAAGCAAAAGCAATGGCCAAGGAAAAATCAAAGACAAGAGCACAAGCAAAGACAATGCAAAGCAAAAGCAAAACCAATGCGAAAGTGTAGATGTAAATGTAGGTGTAGGTGTAGATGCGGATATAGGTGTGAATGTAGATGTAGATGTAGGTGTAGATATAAGTGTAGATGTATATGTGCATGTGAGTCTCGTTGTTGATGTTGATGTAGATGTAGATGCAGGTGTATATGTAAATGTAGCTGTCGGTGTAGATGTAGATGTTGCTTTCCTAAATGCTCCAACTCCTAGGCAGGGTCGCACTGGGATAATTTCGGGCTCGCTTCAGGATCTTCAAACGGTTGCCTCCCAACGGGAACAGGGGCCTGCCCGACCGCGCGGAAGCTGCATTCTGGGTAGATGCGCCCCCGCACGCCCTCGGCAACTCTGATCCGCGCATTGGGGCCGCCCCCGCTTGAGCAGCGGCAGGCGCGGCACGCCTTGCAGCAGAGCGCCTGCCCACAGAGCTGCACCGCAGCGGGCCCGTCTTGCGGCGATTGCGGCAGCAGCCCCAGGCCGGCGCCGCGCCCTGGCCCAGGGGCGCCCGCGCAGAGGAGCAGTAGTCGGCGTCCTCTAGTTTCTGGTGCGGCCCTTCGTTGGCCAGGTGGCCAGGCGTGCTCGTTCCTCAGCTACGAGAGCGATCAGCAAGGCGTCTGTTCCCTACCTGGGCTCTGCCCAGAAGGGTTCTTACCCTCTGGGCTTAAGGGGGCCGCGCAGTGGGAAGCGCCCCGGGCGGTTCCCCCAGCATCCGCCCCGCGGTTCCCCCAGTTGCGCCCCCTGGGTTCACCCAGCTGAGCTAAGCTAAGCTTAGTTTAGCTTAGCTATCTTAGCTTAGCTTAGCTCAGCTCAGCATAGCTTAGCTTTGCCCAGCTTAACTTAGCTTAGCTTAGCTTAGCTTAGCTTAGCTTAGCTCATCTTAGCTTACCTTAGCTTAGCTTAGCTTGGCTTACCTTAGCTTAGCTTAGCTTAACCTAGCCTATCGTAGCTTAGCTCAGCTTAGCATAGTTTACCTTACCTTAGCGTAGCTTAGCGCAGCATAGCGCAGTGCAGCACTAGCACAGTACAGCATAGCCAATCATAACATAGCATAGCATTTCATAGCCAATCATAGCATCGCATAGCGCAGCATATCATAACATATCATCGCTTAGCAAAGCACGGCGCAGCATAGCATAACACAGCATCGCATAGCATAGCATAGCGCAGCATATCATTGCATTGCATTGCACCGCATAGCACAGCGCAGCAGAGCATATCATAGCATATCCGAGCATAGCATAGCGCAGCATATCATAGCATATGATACCATAGCGCAGTATATCATAGCATAGCATAACATAACGCAGCATCGCATAACATAGCATAGCCTAGCATAGCACAGCGCAGCCGAGCGTACCCTAGCATATCATAGCATAGCACAGCGCAGCACAGCAAACCATAGCATAGCATAGCATAGCGCAGCATAGCATATCAGCAAAGTAAAGGTAAACCAACAGCAACAACATCAAAGCAAATCACAAGCAACGCAAAGCTGGACCTGCAGTGCTGATCAGCCTGCAACTCTTGCAGTGTTGATGTAGATGTAGATGCAGGTGTAGATGTACATGTAGCTGTCGGTGTAGATGTAGCTGCTGCTTTCCTAAATGCTCCAACTCCTAGGTAGGGTCGCACTGGGGTAGTTTGTTTTGACAAGCATTTACGTGAGCGCCCGTTTGAATTACGTCTGACCTCCTGCGCCAGCAGTGCCCTGGGCGGCAGCTGCCAGCGCCCCTCTTCTTCGTTAGACAACATTCGGGGTTGCGCAAACATGGATTAGCAATCCATGGATTTGGCGCGCGGTCGCCAGATCCACGGATCGGGGGAAGCGCCCCCCTTAAATGCGGCCGGCGCCGCCTCGTTCAGCGGCGGATATCCACGAGCGATTTCCCGTGACAACAGGGCCCGTCGCTAATCCACGCCCCCTTGATCCGCGCTTACGATCGCCTGGAACAGCTCGGCCAACGCTGTCCAGCAGGCGGCCGCCAGCGGCAGCGCGGAGGTCTCCAGGTCGGCCAGCCCCGCCAACCCGTTCGCGCCAGGGCCTCGGCCAGGCACTGCCCCCAGGAAACCGCCCAAGCAGCGCGCCGGCGCCGCCTGGCTCCGAAGCCCCGGCCGCCCAGCCGCAGCGGCAAGCGGCGCTGCGTCCGCTGGTCGGCCTGCAGAGAATCGAGGCGCGCGAGTTCCCGGCGCGCCCCGATCGCGGCCTCGTCGCAAGAGGCTGCAGCGGCCTGGGAGTCGGCCGGCGGGCTGGAGCGGAACTGGTGCATGAGCTTGCCCGCGCCGCACATCCAGAAGAGGAGGGGGCCCGCCGGTTGCGCCGCCGGGAAGTGGGGCGAGGCCTGCGCCGGTAGCTGGGCGAGCTTCCGCAACAGCGCCGCCGCTCTCTCAGCCGCCTCCGCGCAGCGCGCCGCCGCGTGGCCAGGGCAGCCCAGGCGCAGCCGGCGCCCGTCGCTCTCGCCCGACAAGCCGCTCTGCGGAGGCGCCTCGCCCAGCGGGACGCCCAGCAGCGACGGGCCCTCCTGGCGCCAGCTCGCCTCCAGCCCGGGCGGGCAGGGCGCGCTCGCAGACCAAGCCTGCGTCTTCTGCGGCTGGAGCTCGAGCCCGAGGCGCCCGATGGCAGCCCGCGCGGCCGCCTGGATTTCTCTTGCCAGGGCGGCGATCGCAAGCGCGACGACGTCGCCCAGGTGGGGCAAGACGTGGACGTCGTTGACCCGCAGCCCCTGGGCGGCTGCGGCCCCCCGCAGCGCCCCTCGTAGCTCTCGCGAGCCCGGCGAGAAGTAGCAGCGCCAGCGGGCGCCCCTGGTCGACGCCGTCCGCCGAGAGCCAGCGGCGGCAGGGGCCGCTGCTGTCCCAGAAATTACACAAGGAGCGTCGGCGGCGCAAGCAGTCTGCAGAAAGGAGGAGGCATGGCGCCGTGGCCGCCAGCTCGCCCACGCAGCCCTCGCGGCACACTGTGCCGCAAGCGCTTTTGGCGTCGAGTGCCACCAGGACTAACTCTGGGTTGGCCTCTGTGAGCGCCCGCGCGGAGTGCGCCAGCAGCTCCGCGCCCGCCTCGGCGCAAGCTGAGTCGCTTCTAGAGGGCACCGTTGCGAGAAGGTTTCAGGCCGCGCTCGGCAATATGCGCACTCTTGCCCCCACCCACCCCGCGCCACGGCTGGGCGGCATCACGCTTCAAAGGCAGGGGATGCAAAGACGAGGAGTTGCCCGGTCGGGGTGCGTTGGGATGCCAGAGGGGCCTGAGTAAGCCGACAGAAAAGCCCAAGGGGGGACGCGCGTCGGTCGGAAGAGGCACAGCCAAAGAGCTACCAGACAAAGTGCTACCATACATGAACTTCGGACAAGGAACGAAGCCCCTTTGCGCCTCAGTTTCGCTTCGCGCGGCACGAACAGCGCCAAAGGAAAGCCACGCAGGGGCCAGAGAAACATCGAGCCCCTTCCGAAACCTCGCCCAAAACTTGCGACTGAACGGCAAGCTCGCGTCGCGACAGCGTGGGCGCTGGTCCGCGACACCGCGTGGATCGTTAATTTGCAAGCGATCGCCGTCTTCTGGGGGCCGAGATCGTACAGTACTGGCCCAGCTCAAGCCGCTGGTGGCCTTCAACTTGTAACGCCTGCGCTGGCGTCGCCGCCGCGTCGGCAAGGTGTTAACCTGCAGATGGAAACATCTGGCGCAAAATCGCATTCAGATACTGTTGGGTCCTGGGCCGCCCCCAAGCCAAGAGGGAATAGTAATGCCCTTCGACCCTTGAAACACGAAACCGATCCAAGCAAAGTCAGATCAGAGGCTCTGCTAATCACGGGCCTGGGACGACCAGCGGATGTCCTGCCCTCTGGCGCCACGATTAAATTAAGTCATGGCGTGGGCCCCAAAATCTCTCGACCCCTCCCGCGCCCGCGGGGCCGCCTTCTCATCCAAAATCGTCGTCTGACGGCCCCGCGGGCCCCGACGCCGGGACCAAATCCCGAATCATCGATCCTCGAGCCTCGATCTTCCTGGCCAGGGACTGCACTATGCGGCGCAAAAGAGCATAGGTGAGCGCTACGGGTTTGAGATCCTTTCAGAGGTGTTCCAAGGGCGAGGGTGATGAGGGACTTCCTGTGGCTCCTCCTGCTCCTCCTCCTTCCCAGGGATTCATGGGCTCGGAGGGGTTGCCTTTGGCCACGTGAGGACACCCTGTGGTTCAGGTTCAGGCCGAAGCGGGGAAACGCTCTCGGCCTTTCTGCTCTGCAGACTTTCTGGGCCTCCGTGCCCAGAAAGCTCGCGGAGGCCTTTTCTCTCGCTGTCTCGAGCCTCAGCGCCAGGGGCTCAAAACGCAGCGGTCTCGTTGAAGGCGCGGCCTGCTTGCTGGCCGCAGTTCGACGAGGCAAGCCGCCATCGATCGGCCCAGCCGTCGCTCCTTCGGAAGAATTGAAAGCTGCTTCGGGCCCCTTACTGTCGAGTGGACGGCGAAGCTGCCGGGGCCTGTGTCTCGGGCGGGCCTAAGTGCAGCGGAGTTCCGCACCCGCGTCGCCAAGCTGCGTGGCTCCGGCTCCTCAGAGACGCTGCTTGAATGAAACTCGACCAGCGCCAGCGTCAAGGGGTTTGCATTCTTTGGGAGGAGGAAGAGGGGGAGGGGGAGGAGGAGGAGGAGGAGGAGGAGGAGGAGGAGGAGGGCCAGTTTATCTCCGCGCCGCAAGGACGGAGCGAGCTTCGGCAAGGCAGCACCGGCTCTGGCCACAATCACACTGGGTCCGGATGAGCCGGACAGAGTGACACAATCAAGCCTGAGACGAGGGCTCAAGACACGCGCGGGTGGGGGGGGACTGGGAGCGCAAACTGAAGGGCCTGAATGGCAGCGGACGCGCGGCCTCCTGCACTCTGAGCGATCGGCAATCACCAGCGGAGTAGGGACCATTCCTGCCGCCGCCGCTGCTGAGGCCAGTTTATCTCCGCGCCGCAAGGACGGAGCGAGCTTCGGCAAGGCAGCGCCGGCTCTGGCCACAATCACACTGGGTCCGGATGAGCCGGACACAGTGACACAATCAAGCCTGATACGAGGGCTCAAGACACGCAACCTTGCCAAACTTTCCAGTTGGTCCTCTCGAAAACAAAACCCAGGAATTACCGCAGGGGAAAGCAAAGCAACAGAGCCACGAGTCGACTACACAGGGGCCTACTTCGGAGTGAGGAGGGGAGAGAGCCGGCCTGTCTTGGAGCACCCGTGGGCCTGGTCAAAGGCGGCCGCGAGTGCACTGCAGAAACGAGGCGGGTAGCGTTCCGCGGCTTTTGTTTTAAAGCCTCCCGCGGCCGCTAACCCGTGAATTGACGTGTGAGGCTTCCCTGTGCGACTGCGTACTTTTCCACGACATCGACGCGCGATATCGGTGAGCTCGACTCGATCCCCGAGAACGCCAGTGGGTTTCTTCCAAGGCGTTCCCCACTGGCAAATATCTGTAATGATGGAAGACGAGGATGGCCAGCTGCTGGCCTTCAAAAGGCGAGGGAGGAGCCATAAGCGAGAGCGAGCAGGATTCTCTATGGCGACAGGCAGAGTCAAAAAGTGCATCAGCTCCAGAATGCTACAGCAAAAAGCGGCAAACAGGTTGCCTATTCTCAACTGCTTCCAGATCGCCTGGATGCCGGAGGTCACGCAAACCCATCAACTCCTGATCACTGCGCAGACGAGATGGTAGGCAAGGTCGAGGGTTGTCAGGATCACGAAGGGGCCCGGTGTCCCGCGCCCTGGTCCAAGTCTGACACGGCGTGCCCATGAACACGCCCCGCGCGAGACCTGCCAATATCCAGCCACTCACAAGTTTCTGATTTGCCTGCCTCGCCAGATCCCATTGAGGCCCACGCGCTCGGCCCCACTCTAGCACAAGAAAGCCTCGCGCCCGCAGCGCGCGAGACAGGCCTCCATGCCCACTGAAAAGCTCTAGAAACACCTGCGGCTGGACGAGGCGGGCACCTCTGGAGGCCAGGGTGCGAGCTACGGCCTCGCGAGGGCCGCCGGGAGGGCCGCCGCCGAGCCGATGGCCCGCGCGCGGACGGCAGCCGGCAGCCTCTGCAGCTGCTCCCCCACGCGGCCCTCCGTCTGGTACCTGCGCACGCTCGAGTCGCAGTGCCACCGGCCGCGCAGCATGATCTCCTGCAGAGTCCGCAGCTGCCGCGCCCGGTCGTGGCTCGGCCCGCTGTGCCGCAGCATGTGCAACTCCGGGCCCAGGCAGTCGACGCCGGCGCTCGCGGCCGCGAGCCTGAAGTTGCGGACGAGGTCCGCGTGTAGGAAGCCGAAGACCGGCTGCCACGGCGGCGTGCTCCTCTCGAGGAAAGCGAGCACGCTGTTGAGGAAGCCGAGCTCCGCGAGGTCGAACACAACGGTCTCGTCGAACTCCCTCGTCTTGCCGCTCACCTCCTCCTCGGACGGGCGCAGAACGATGGCCCAGCTGGAGACGTGCGTGCCCGGCGCGGGCGCGATGATCATCTCCGGCGTGGCCCGCCCCAGCTCGCTGGGCTGGAGGTAGCAGTGGAACGCGATGACCACCCAGGCGGCCATCGCCCAGAAGCCCGCGGCGATCAGCTCCAGCGCGATCAGCGACACGACCTCCCAGGGGAGCGGGAGCCGCGCCCGCCCTGGGGCGAAGCGCTTCCACCCCTTCAAGGCCCGTGCCGCCTTCGGCAGGGACAGGCAGCCCGTGCGGCCTGCACTGCGGCCGGAAGAACTTCACCGCGGCCATCGCCTTGGCCCCGCGCTGCGAGAGCTCGCCGGCGAGGAACTCGCGGTCCATCCAGCTCGCGAGGAGGCCGCCCATGTCGTCGTCGCTCGGCACTCGGGCGGAGCCCATCACGAGTGCAGCCCCCCGCCACGCCCGGAGGATGTCCTGCCACAGTGTGTCGTACTGCGCGACCGTCTTCGGCGTCACCGAGGCGCCCTGCAGCAACGTCGCCCCCGCGACCAGGGGCGCAGCCTGCGCCTGCCGGCGCGCCGCGCGGGCAGCGCTCCGCGCCGGCACCGCGCGGGCCTAGGCCCGCGCGGTGCCGGCGCGGCGCCAGCTGGCGCCGCGGCGAAGCCGGCGCGGCCCCGACGGAAGCGGAGCGCCCCCGTCGGCTGGCTGCTTGCCCCGCAGCCTTCAGAGCCCGCCGGGCACCCCGGAAGGGGGCCGCTGGCGGCGCCGCGGGCGGTCAGCTCGTCGAGCTCTGCCCCCGCTGCCACAGAGTCGGCGAGCTGGCTGCGGCGGCTCCCGCCCCCGACGCCCCAGCAGGCGAGGTCCGGCTCAGCGCCGTCCTCGGGCCCGTCAAGCCACGCGCCGAGGGGGATGCGGCGGCGCGACGGCGCATCCGCGACGCTCCGCTCGGACGGGATCCAGCGAACAGAGGCCCGCACGCCGGCCGCCAGGAACCGGGCAGCCCATCGACGGGCGATGCGAAGGACCTCCCCGGCGGAGGAGCGCCCCTTCTGCAAATCGCATGCGAGCCCCATGTTGTCGGACAGGAAAAGGAGACGCCGACCAAAGGATTTCGAATCTCGAAGTGCGTGTCGAAGCGAGCGAACGATGGCCCGACCCTCCAGGGCGACGATGTTCTCGGCCCGGGCCCATCCTCCACTTGATGCCACCTGCCGCCTGCCCCCGTGCAGCTCGCTCGATACCTCCTGCACCTTCCACCTCTCGCCCTCTACGATCTCCGGCTCCTCCACGGGGCCCCGGGGCCCGCCGAGACAGTCGCGAGGCCGAGAAACTCCAGGACGACGAAACCTCCACCTCTCCTCGTCACGACCCGCGGCCCTGATGATCGCGACGTCGGCCTCCTTCTGGCAGACCCCCCCCCCCCCTCGCTCGCGTCGCTCGCGTGCACCTTGGAGCCCCAGGGCGCAGGCAAGAGGGGGGAGAGCAGCGGCCCATTGAAGTTCACGTCGAACCGATGGCGGGAGTTTCATGACTCGCGAGAAATACTTCCGGGAGAAGCTGTAGACAGCGTTGAAGACTGAAAGCATAAGCCTCTGAGCGAGGACGATGAAGGCATAGTGTCCAGCGACTTTCCCGACTTGGCGGCCCGTGGCGTACCCCTTCTTCAAGAGTTCCAGAAGCCCCAGCCTCAATCTCCAGACACGGCGGCTCTTGGGGCGCAAGGCCCCTCGCTCCCCGTCGAAGACCCAGCCCAACTGCTCCGAGACGGTGGCGGGGGGCTCGGTCGGGTGCACCGGGGGCCCCGCGCCCTCCGCGGCTTTCCGAGCCGCGTCCAGCATGTCCGCAGGCCTCTCGGGCCCCGTGCCGTAGGCGACGAAATTGTCCACGTAGGCCGCGAAAGCCCCCTCACTCACCTCCGCAGGCGGCCGCCCGTCGGCGATTTCAGCTGTCCCAGGGGGGCCCCCCTTTCCCAGCACTATCGCCCGGTGCACCCTCTGGCAGAAGTCGAGCGCGTGCGACCAGCCCATCGGCAGCACCGCCAAGCACGGGCGGACCCAGGCTCGGCTCAGGACGCGCTGGCCCTCGACGCTCTCGAGCCCAAGGTCGCCTGCGCGCAATCGAGGAAGAGCAAAGAAACGTCGTAGATCGCTCGGCAAGCCCACGTTGTAGAACGCGTCGGCGATGTCCACGCCTCCGGTCCACAACTGCTCGCCCTCCTGCAGCTCAATGGCACTGAAGCTGGCCCCGCTGGCGAGGCCGGTCTTGCTAAGCTCGGCAAAATGTAAGTTCGATCCCCTGCAATCGATCACCAGGCGTTGGCGACCGTCCTTCTTCCAAACTGTAAAAAGCCCGACTTCTTCAAAGTCGTCGCCGTCGAGCCTGGAATCCAGCATGTTGGCCCCCCCCATCCGGCGGGCGAAGGCGAGGTAGTCCTCGCGCCGACGAAGAACTGGATCCAGGTACGGCCGTGCAAAACCCGAGCCCCTCTTTGCCTCTGCGGCGTTAAGATTGACAACGCCTTGGTAGAGATAAACCTCCGCGCGATTTCTGGACCGCCCTTCCCGAGCAGCTGGTCCAGCGGCACCGGGGCGCCACCGACAGCCGGCAAGGAGACGAGGTCGTGCACGAAGGGGGCCGCCGTGACGGGGTCGCAGCCCCCGTAGGCGGCGCCGACCTGGAGCTCCCAGAGGGCCACCTCGATCGACAAGTCAGACGGCGGAGCGCCCATCGCCGCGCAGCTTTCGGCGAGTCGCTCCAAGCATAGCTGCTGCATCCTGCTGGGCTCGCCCTCGCACTGCCTGCGAGCGAGGTCAGAGCCGGCATCCAGCTGGTTGAGCGCCACCACGAGCTCGGCGAGGAGCTCGCCCTGCTGCGCTCGATGCCCGCGCCGGCGGCGCGCAGAGCGGGGCCGCGAGGGGCCGCCGGGGGCGCCGCACCAGGCAGAGACTGGCAAAGGCAGAAGCGACCGCTGCACGCGTCCGTCGCCGTCCACCAACCTCTCCGAAGTTCCGCCGCCGGGCCGAGGCAATCCCGGCGGCGGTCCCAGCATCGTGATCCCTTGGGAGGAGCGGCCTTCCCCTTGGCGGCGGCGGCCTGCTCCTCCCTGAGCTTCCTGGCGTTCTTCTTGATGCTAGAGATGCGCTCCAGCTCTTTCGAGACCGTCTCGAGCAGCTCCGGGCGCGCCATCGAGGGCGCCCGAGCCCCGCCCATGAAGGCCTGGCTCTCCTCCAAGGGGATCTTGCTGTTGTTCTGCTGCTGCTCGGCGCCCCTGTCGTCCCAGTAGTGTTCGATCAGCTGCAGCTTGCGGTGGCATATCTCCGCGCTCGCCAGGTTGAAGACGTCGAGGTGGTCCGACGCTCCCATGGCCTCTACCATGCGCGAGAGGGTCTCATGCATGTCCACGCCGTAGTCCGTGGACGTGAGCTTCCTGCGGCTTTTCCACATGTCGTAGTGGAGACACGGTCCGCCCTCCTTGACCTGGTACCTGGCACACCACGCAGCCGTGCGCGGCCCAGGTACAGCGAAGTTGGCGATGTCCTCCTTGTGGCACAGCTGCACCACCTCGCGCCAGTCGCGGGCTGCCTCGCTCGCCGCAACCGAGGCGGCTGGGAGCTCCAGCGTCCGGGCGTCGTTGCCGCGGTACTCCCGCTTGAAGTAGGCCACCTCATTCTCCTGCAGCAGCACCCCGGAGGCACCGCCGCCCGTGGGGAGCGTGAAGAGGCCCCAGCGGCCAACTCGCCCGGCCAGAATCACGCCGCCGGCGACGCCCACCTCGAGGGCCTCACCGAACGCCACGAGCCCGTCGACGTCCTCCGCGGCCACCCAGACCCAGCCCGGCGCCGCGGCCCCGGTCGGCAGCGGCGCGACGGGGACGGTGTCGGGCACCGCCGGGGCCCGCCCAGGGGCCGCCGCTGCCGCTTCCCCCGGCACGGCCGGGCCAGCGGCCACAGCGGCCGCTGGCGGGGCGGCTGCCGCTCCGGGCGCCGCCGCGGGCGCAGCAGGCGGCGGGCCCACGGCCCCGACCAGAGCACCGCCCGCCGGGGGCGCGGGGGCTAGGGCCCCGTGCGGGTCGGCGACCTCCATCGGCCCTGCAGGCTGTCCCCCACAGTTGGCGGCCGAGAGGTCGAGCCCGAAAGGGGACGCTGGAAGCCCTCCGAAGCCTGCGGCGGCTCCGAGGCGCAGCGCCGCCCACAGCTCCGCCTGGGTCGGCAGCCGGCGGAAGCGGTAGGTCTGGGCCTCCGCGATCCCGCCGACCCGTCCGCCTTGCCCGGCGATCTGGTGGACGCTGAGAATGTCCGCGCCCGGCGCCACGCTCTCACCGTAGTCGTCCATGTCCGGTGTCAGCACGTAGCCCGTTGCGTACAGGAGCAGCCGCTCGTGATATACCGCGACGCCACCCACGTTGTACCGAGTGAGGAAGAAGCTCCCTGGCACGATGGCGGCCGCCATCAGTGCCCCAGAGCGAACGGCCGACGGAAAGCCCTCGCCTGCGCCGCGGCCAGCGCCTGCACGTCCTCAATCGGTTGGGCGGCCAGCGCAGGCGCTGCCGCCGCCACTGGCGTCGCCACAGCCGGCGCCGCCACCGGCGGGGCCGGAGGCGCAGGCGCCGGCGACGAGCCCGGCATCCAGGCGGGCGGCCGCGCCCAGGGGCGCGCCGCCCCGAGGGCGCCCGCGGCGCCCGCAGCAGCTCCCAGGAGGAGGCAGACGCTGGCGACCACCGCCAGCTCCGCCGCCGAGTACCCCTCCGCGGCGGTCGGGCTGACCTGGCCCTCGCCGACGGGGCAGGAGCAGGTCAGCGGCGGGCAATTCAGCGTGGGGGCGCAGACGCAGTCGGGGCACGACGGCACGCCCGACTGCACCACCAGCGCGGTGGTCGCGGCCTGGGTCAGGTCGCGCGCCAAGCCGTCCAGCCCCCACGGCATGCCTTGGCGGAAGGCCCCTCTAGCGCAAACTGAAGGGCCTGAATGGCAGCGGACGTGCGGCCTCCTGCACTCTGGACGATCGGCAATCACCAACGGAGTAGGGACCAGGAGGAGGACGACGACGACGACGAGGAAGAGGAATACAACACATGCTAATCTCATCTTTTTCGCCAGCGTGCGATGGGTCATCGAACGGTCCGCTTCATCAGAGTCCATTCAGGCTCCCTCCCTCCTCCTCCTCCTCCTCCTCCTCCTCCTCCTCCCCCTCCTCCTCCTCTTCCTCCTCCTCCTCCTGCACCCCAGGATCTGCCCAGAGGATCGACAGCCATCATCTGGAATGTCCTCCATTCTGGAGGGGGAAAAACACCAGTCTGGAAGGGAAAAACCTCCAGAATGGAAAAACAAATCCTCTAGAACGGAGGGCAAATCTATTTGGTGGAGGTGCTCGATCCTCTGGGTGGGGTTGGAATGACGCCGGAAAGACGTTGCTGGCAGCCGGCCCCCCCAGCGAGGAGCCGTTGCTCTGCTGCATGGGCTGCTGCATAGGCTGCTGCTGCACGCCGCCGTACTGCTGGTAGCCGCCCATCTGCGGGGCCTCCCAGGACGAGGATCGAGGAGTGTTTGATCTTGTTTGGATGTGCGAATTCGCCTCGAAAGTCTGCTCAGATCGCACCCCAGGACGTGTCTGGAGACCGACTCTGAGGCATGGGCGCGGACAGATCTCTTCAATCCTGACGTCCTCAAGCTCCCCCCTGCAAGCCCCCGGAAGTCCTTGCGGCTTTCGCTGATGGCGCCCCAATAATCTAGGAGGCCACCCCAGACGGCCACGAGGGCCCACAACCAACTGCAAATGGAACGGGCGGGGTATCTGGGGGGGGTTGGAATGGCCTTCCGCGATTAATGCAACTTTCGTCGTCGTCGTCATCGTCGTCGACAATCGAATCCTTCGGGCGCTTCGGGGCGCTCTAGGCCCAGAAGCCCACTCCTCCGTGCCCCCACTAGTCTAGGGGGCAGGACTTGCATACTTTTGAATCGGGGGGAGGACCGCCCCAAAAAGGCAGGCCCGAGGACGGCCGAAGATGGCCCCCAGACTCCCCCCAACCTGCTCCAGGACTCTCTACATGCGGCCGCGGGATCCCATCCCTCACGGCCCCGGGAAACCCCAAGAAAGGCCCCAAGAACGCCCCGAATACTGCCAGGAGGCCCCCAAAGAGTCCCCCAAAGATGCCCCCAGAGGCTCACAACACAAGGGCTCTGGAGAGACTCTGAGGGGGCACGAGGCAACAACGAACAAAACATGCTGCAGCCGTGTCGCGCCACAGCATTGGTGCGCAGTTTCCCAGGCGCGATGGCGACTATGCGCGGCAGCGCAGATGGATACATATTGCGAATTACTCCCCGTTTCCCACGCACGGCCGCCATACATCCTCGCAGCCTGGCGGCAACGCTTCCGCCGCCATCCCTATTCCGCCACAGAACCCCAAATCGTATCACCACCGCAGCAGTTGCCAGCGTGGTCTTCGCACTCCAGAAAGGCGCACTTGCATCTACACCAGAATCACAATCCAACGTCAAACATCAAGCAATGCTCCTACAACCACTTCTTCTGGGCAATCGGCCCCCTCATCCCGTCAATTTCGTTGGCCTCCTCGGCAAATGGGAAACGTAGCGATCACCTGGCATGGGAAGTGATGGCGACATGTCCAGAACTGATTGCTCAGAAGCGCGAAGGCGATCATCCATGTTAGTATCATCGTCACCAACACCATTGCAACAATCGTTGCCATCATCGGCCCCATGTCCACCATCGTCAGCCATCCCACAATATTTCCTGACATCATTGTCATCAGTGCCAACATTAGCCTGATCACCGTCGCCACCACCTTCGTTGCCATCGTGGCAATCAGCAAACTCGTGACCCAACATCGCCTTCGTCGTCGCCACCATCACCTAAGGCGCAATATTCTGTCTTTCTCGTGTGGTCGTTGGCCGCCATCGCATCCATCGCCATGGCCTTGCCGCAAACGCAACCCCACTCTGGGTAACCTAAAATGGCGACATCGAGACCCCAAAACTGAGCAGAAGGGAACGCCATGACGAAAAACGTCTCGGGGATGTCATCGGAATGCATGTTCTAAGGTGTCCCCTCCGATATCCCCACCACCGCTGCCTTCGTCTATAGATCACTTGATGACTTGCAAACGCGTAACTACCTCATAAATTCCTCGTCTGCCCAACGCGCCTGAAAGCCTCCCTGCTGCGGCACCATGGGCATCTGGCAGCCGCTGTTGGGCTGCATAACCTTCCCTGCTGCCCATGGGTGCCACTGACCCTGCCCTGAAGCGAGCCGCAATCATGAATTACGAACTCACCATCACGATTCAACAACTTTCTAGATTCGTCGTCAACTAGCTCTTGATCTCCTAACTGTGTGCGTAAAATCATTGGCTGCGCACTGCTAAAACAAAACGCGCTAATTGAACACGTCACGGAATTACCGTTGCCGCGTGTCCTGTTGCAGTACCGTGCCGTACCGCAGCCATGACGAACATGCCAGAGCGATAACCCTGTGATGTCAACGCTCGAGAACAGCGTCGTCAAGCCAGCTGCCACAGCATCAAGCGGCCTAGGTCCGAGGTGCAGTCCTTGCTCGGCGATCCTCGCAAGCAAACTCTGCACCTCCAAACGCAACGGGCGACTTCGCATTGCCTCCACCTCCTCCTCCTCCTCCTCCTCCTCTTCTCTTATTCTCCTCTTCTCCTCTTCTCCTCTTCTCCTCCTCCTCCTCCTCCTCCTCCTCCTCCTCCTCCTCCTCCTCCTCCTCCTCCTCCTCCTCCTCCTCCTCCTCCTCCTCCTCCTCCTCCTCCTCCTCCTCCTCCTCCCCCCCGTCCTTCCGCAACCAGCGGTCGGGTCGCCCGCCCGGCTGGGCCGCCCTGGCAGTCCTGGTCCTCCTCCTCCTCCTCCTCCTTTTCCTCCGCCTCCTCCTCGTCCTTCTCCTCCTCCTCCTCCTCCTCCTCCTCCTCCTCCTCTTCCTCCTCCTCCTCGATGCCTCGATGCTGCGGGCACCAGTGCCTTCGACAAGGCGCTGCGCTCCGCCTTCGCCTGGCAAGCGCCAGGCAGAGAGGCGATCAGGCAAATAATCCTCCTCCTCGCCAGCACGTGGCGGGCGGCGTGCACCGCTGCCCCGTTCCACGGGGCTGGCGCCGTGGAAGTTATTTGAAAAAGTCTGGTTCGAGCGTGCTCTGGCTGGCCACTGCTATGTTTACTGGCCGTGCTGGCCTCGGAGCGCCCGCGTGGCTCTGTTGGCTGTTGGGTGGTCGAGAAGCCAGCGTCGGGCGCGCGCCTATGATGTGGCGCCGGCATCGAAATCGCACGATGGCTGGCCGTTCACATGCGCCTCAGAGGCTCCGAGGGGTGGGCCCACAAGGCGGCGGAGAGGAGCGATTGCAAGCGCGCGAAAAACGGACCGATCGTCGCAACGGGTATTGTTTGAAAGACGTATTGCTTGAAAGAACGGCTCTGTCTGCCAGATTTTGGGCCGCTGGCTGCTGCTCTTCCCCGGTGCTGCGCACGGAAGAAGAAAAGATTCAGGCCATCTCGTAGGACGAGAGAGCGGGGGAGCGGGGAGGGAGGACGAGGAGGAGGGAGAAGGAGGAGGGAGGAGGGAGGGAGGGAGGGAGGGGGAGAAGGGAGGGAAAGAGGGAGGAGGGAGGAGGTAGGAGAACCCCGCCCCTGTCCCAGGGCCCCCCCTCCTGGAAGCCCTGCTGCATCGGGTAGCCCGCCTGCTGGTACCCCTGCTGGTACGGGGCGGCGCAGCCCCCGCCGTAGGCGGCTCCGTCCTCCGCCAGCGGCGTGGCGCCCCGCGGAGGCCCGGCGGGGCGGGCGGGCGGGCGGGCGGGCGGGCGGGCGGGCGAGCGGGCGGGCGAACGAGGAGGAGGAGGAGGAGGAGGAGGAGGAGCAGGAGGAGGAGGAGGAGGAGGGAGGAGGAGGGAGGAGGAGGAGGAGGAGAAGGAGGAGGAGGACGAGGAGGAGGAGGAGGAGGCGGAGGAGGAGGAGGGGGAGCAGGGCGGGCGAGCGGGGGGGCGGCACGGAGAGAAGCAGAGGCTCTGAAGAGACACAGAGGCAGCTGGTAGCGACGGCGAGCCGCCGGGCCTCTGGCAAGTACCGTGGTCATCGGACGATGCGCTGGGGCTTCTGCTGGACTTTTGTAACACGTGTTGGCGATCGAAACCACATACGGGCTGAATGGAGACGGTCTTCTTCGAGTGCAGCGATATTCAAACAACGAGGTGACACATCATTGCTCGGCAACCAAAGACCAAATATCATTACTTCAATTTGGATATAACGTGCCGGCAAGTATTTTGTTGTACCGCCTGAGAATTGGAAGTCTGGAAGAAGATCTACGCAAATGTCGATCTGGCTTCCGCCGTGGAAGCGGTACCACAGACGCTCTTTTTTCCGGTTCGCCGGCTAATTGACGCAGCGTTAGAAGATAAGGATGGCATGCTTCTTCTCTTACCACTTACTTGGAGCAAAGCCGTCGACCTGATCAAACCAGAGGGGCTGATACTTGCATTCCAGCACTTTCGCGTACCGACAGCAATGGTGGATATGGTGCGGGCCATCTACATTACGAGAGACACACGGAAGACCGAATAACCCAGCAGCAAAAATCATACAAAAACCAATCGGAAATGAACGTTTTTCCGTTTCGAAAGCCTCTTGGGGGTGATCTGTAGGCCGTCTTCGGGCGTCTGCCGGGGGTCCGGGGCCGCTGGAGGCCATCTTGGACCGTCTTGGGGGTCTCTTGGGACCGCCACCGACCCGTTTGTACGGCTTGGCAGGGGCTTCCGGAGGCCCGGGAATCTCGTAGGACCCTCCGAGGGGGCATCCAGGAGCCCCAGACGCTGGGGGTTCCGTTTCGGGGAGGGGGGGGCAAGGTTTCCGCAGGACGCGGATGAATAAAACAAATGAAAGGGAAGCATCAATATATGTATCTATCTGTCTATCTATCTATCTATCTATCTATCTATCTATCTATCTATCTATCTATCTGTATATATATATACATCTAGATATCTCTCATACATACATACATACATACATACATACATACATACATACATACATACATACATACATACATACATACATACAAACATACATGCATGCATGCATGCATGCATACATACATACATACTTACATACATAGGTACATACATACATACAGCTGTATATATATGTATGTATATGTACATGTATGATTTGTTATACAAGACTACAGTGGCGCTTCGCGCCATGCACCTTGGTCCTTGAAGTTTGGTATGCAGGTGGAATGGCAGGAAGGTGGTCAAGCCGACAGTTTAGCAATGACTCCTTGTTCCCCAAACAGCTTGCTGAACGGGGTGCTGTTGTGATAGCAGCTAACTCCGGCCGAGGGAAGCCGGAGCAGAGACATCCTCACAAAAACTTGCTGGTCCGGGCCGTTTCGCTTGAGACATCCTCATAACTCTCGTGTCTGAGTTGGCCGGGATTGGCCGTTTCGCCTGAGACATCCTCGAACAATTGCGCTCCAGGACGCCGCGCGAGAGGTGGTCCAGGCCGTTTCGCTTGAGACATCCTCCAAACTCTGAGCCCCGAGGTGCCGTGCGAGAGGTGGTCCGGGCCGTTTCGCCTGAGACATCCTCGAAACTCTGAGCTCTGAGATGCCTTGCGCGAGGTGGTCCGGCCCGTTTCGCCTGAGACATCCTCGAACTTCTGAGCTCTGAGATGCCCTGCGCGAGGTGGTCCCGCCCGTCTCGCCTGAGACATCCTTGCAACTCTGAGCTCTGAGATGCCGTGCGCAAGGTGGTCCGGCCCGTTTCGCACAAGGCATTCTCGCAACTCTGAGCTCCCAGATGCCGCGCAAGAGGTGGTCCAGCCTGGGGGCCCAGAAGACCACATGTTACATATCCTCCAAGAGCTCCAAGAGGCCGCAGGACGCCCAGGACAGGCCCCAGGGGTCCCCAGGAGATTCCCAGGAGGCTCCCAGGAGGCCCCAGGAGGCCCCCTATCAGAACGTGTCAAGTTAATACACATCCGGTGCCAATTCGTTGATTTTGCCTGCTCTTGTGCCCCCCCCCATTTTGAGGGGCCCAATCGGCCACAGGTTAGATATCCCTTCTGGGAGCCCCAAGAGGCTTCAGGAAGTAGGCCACAGGAGGCCCAGGAGGAAGCCCCAGGAGGTCCCCAGGAGGCCCCAGGAGGCACCAGGAGGCCCCCGCAACTCGGAGCTTTGAGACGCCGCGCTCGAGGTGGTCCGGCTCGTTTCGCCTGAGACTTCCTCGCAGCACGTTTCGCCCGAGACACCGGCCCGTCTCGCCTGGGACATCCTTGCAACTCTGAGCTCTGAGATGCCGTGCGCAAGTTGGTCCCGCCCGTTTCGCACAAGACTTTCTCGCAGGGGTCCGCAGAAGGCCCCAGAGAGCTTCAGGAGGCCGCAGGACGCCCAGGACAGGCCCCAGGGGTCCCCAGGAGATTCCCAGGAGGCTCCCAGGAGGCCCCAGGCCCCAGGAGGCCCCCTATCAGAACGTGTCAAGATAATACACATCCGGTGTCGATTCGTTGATTTTTCCTGCTCTTGTGCCCCCCCCCCATGGGGGGGGCCCGACGGCCACATGTTAGACCTTCCCCAGGGAGCACCAAAAGGCTTCAGGAAGCTCCAGGTGGGGTCCAGGAGGCCACAGGAAGCCCAGGAGGAAGCCCCAGGAGGTCACCAGGAGGCCCCAGGAGGCCCCAGGAGGCCCCCGCAACTCGGAGCTCTGAGACGCCGCGCTCGAGGTGGTCCCGCCCGTTTCGCCTGAGACTTCCTCGCAGCACGTTTCGCCCGAGACATCGTCGCAGCTCTGGGGTCCGAGATGCCGCGCGCGAGGTGGTCTAGCCCGTTTCGCCTGAGACGCTCCGAGATGCCCTGCGCGAGGTGGTCCGGCCCATCTCGCCTGAGACATCCTCGCAACTCTGAGCTCTGAGATGCCGTGCGCAAGGTGGTCCGACCCGTTTCGCACAAGACATTCTCGCAACTCTGAGCTCTCAGATGCTGCGCAAGAGATGGTCCAGCCTGGGGTTCCAGAAGACCACATGTTACATATCCCTCCTGGGACCCTGGGAGCTCCAGGAGGCCCCAGAAAGCTTCAGGAGGCCGCAGGACGCCCAGGACAGGCCCCAGGGGTCCGCAGGAGATTCCCAGGAGGCTCCCAGGAGGCCCCAGGAGGCCGCCTATCAGAACGTGTCAAGTTAATACACAATTGTGTCGATTTATGGATTTCTCAAGTCACCAGGAGGTCCCAGCAGGCCCCAGGAGGCCCCAGGAGGCCCCCGCAACTCGGAGCTCTGAGACGCCGCGCTCGAGGTGGTCCGGCCCGTTTCGCCTGAGACTTCCTCGCAGCACGTTTCGCCCGAGACATCGTCGCAACTCTGAGCTCCCAGATGCCGCGCAAGAGGTGGTCCAGCCCGTTACGCTGGAGGCATCCTCGCAACTCTGGGATCCGAGATGCCCTGCGCGAGGTGGTCCGGCCCATCTCGCCTGAGACATCCTCGCAACTCTGAGCTCTGAGATGCCGTGCGCAAGGTGGTCCGGCCCGTTTCGCACAAGACAGTCTCGCAACTCTGAGCTCTCAGATGCTGCGCAAGAGATGGTCCAGCCTGGGGGCCCAGAAGACCACATGTTACATATCCCCCCTTGGACCCTGGGAGCCCCAGGAGGCCCCAGAGATCTTCAGGAGTCCGCAGGACGCCCAGGACAGGCCCCAGGGGTCCGCAGGAGATTCCCAGGAGGCTCCCAGGAGGCCCCAGGAGGCCCCCTATCAGAACGTGTCAAGTTAATACACAACCGGTGTCGATTCGTTGATTTTTCCTGCTCTTGTGCCCCCCCCCCCCATTTTGGGGGGGCCCGACGGCCACATGTTAGATATCCCTTCTGGGAGCCCCAAGAGGCTTCAGGAAGCCCCAGGTGGGGTCCAGGAGGCCACAGGAGGCCCAGGAGGAAGCCCCAGGAGGTCACTAGGAGGCCCCAGGAGGCCCCAGGAGGCCCCAGGAGGCCCCCGCAACTCGGAGCTCTGAGACGCCGCGCTCGAGGTGGTCCGGCCCTTTCGCCTGAGACTTGCTCGCAGCACGTTTCGCCCGAGACATCGTCGCAACTCTGGGGTCCGAAATGCCGCGCGCGAGGTGGTCCAGCCCGTTACGCTGGAGACATCCTCGCAACTCTGGGCTCCGAGATGCCGTTCGGGATGAAGAGGAGGAGGAGGAGGAGGAGGAGGAGGAGGAGGAGGAGGAGGAGGAGGAGGAGAAGGCATGTTTTAACATGCCATGCCAGCCCGCACTGGACGGGCACGCAATCGACCTTGGAAACCGCAGTGGGTCTAAAAACCCTGTTTGGGGATACTGCACTCTGGCTATAATTGCCTTTTCCGGCATCGCCGTTATAATAATGTGATACTTGATCCTTCCTTCATGCTTGCTTTTCCTCATTCTCGCCATACCCTGTGCATTCTCTCCATCCTCCTCAGCTCTTTTTGCGGAGGCTCTTCCTTGGAGAGCCTCTAGGGGCCTCATAAAAGTTTGTCCAGCTTTCTTAAGGCTTTCTGGAGGCCTCCTGGGCGTGTTCTGGGGGCCTCTGGGGGCTTCCTCGGGCCACCCTGCCTCCAACCGCGGTCTCCCTGAACGACCGGGTCACGATTTGGAATGCTTCGGAGGGCGTCTTGGGGCCATCTTGGGCCGCCATGGGGCTCTCTTAGGGCCATCTTGGACCCCTGTAGTGCCGTTTTGGGGCTCTCTTGGACTGCCTGGAAGCCCTCTCGGATGATTGTGGGGCGATTTTGGAGCCCCCTAGGCAGCTTCGGACGCCCAGAAGACCGCCGTCTTGGAGCGTCGGGAAGCCGAAAAGAGGAGAACTCCAAAATTCACCAAAAACCAACAGAAAATCAGTGATTGTTGTCTCTTGGGGCCTGCTTGGGAGTGCTCTTGGAAGCCTCTTGGGACGTTTCGGAACGATCTTTGGGGGTATGACGGCTTCTTGGGGGTCGTCGTGGACTGTATTGGGGCTCTCTTGGGCCATTTCGGGAGCGCCAGAACGCCTGGAACCCGTCTGGGGTCGTCTCCGGGCTCTCGTGAAGTTCTCCCGGGACTCCCGGGTCGTCTGACAGGTTGCCCGGAGGCCCGGGGAGGGCCAAATTAATTTTTTTGGGGGGGGCGTTTTTTCCAGCATCCCTGGCCATATTACATCTATGAGTAGGAATATGTATGTATGTGTGTCCATATACACATACCTATACATTTACAAGTACATATACATATACAAACAAAAAACAAACAAACAAGCATACACACATACATACATAACATGCATACATACCATACCATACCATACCATACCATACCATACCATACCATACCATACCATGCCATGCCATGCCATGCCATGCCATGCCGCATGCCATGCAATACCATTCATATATACAGACAGCAATGATAATCTATATATATATACACATACTAGAACCATCGCGCGCGCTTCGCGCGCGCTCAGGTTCTAGCAGGCCCCAGGCCTTGACGAATTCACTGCTCCACTGAAGTAGTGGACCACAGTCCACGCATACCAATCTGCATTCCGAAAGGCCTTCGAGGAAAATGGTTGTGTAGGGGGGCGGAGGCCGTATGAATCGGGTTCCCCGAAAGCCTTCTGGGAGCATGGGTTTGGGGCGTCTTGGGGAGCCTGTTGGGGCGTGCCGTCGTCGTCGTCGTCGTCGTCGTCGTCGTCGTCGTCGTCGTCGTCGTGTTGCTACGACCATTCCCGAACCTGACCTTGGGGGTGGCCTAATTAACCTGGCACAGCCCCGATTGGCAACAGACCCGACACGTTCCGTCCAAACTGAACGCCAGGTTCGCACTCGCCCAGCACGAAGGGACGGCAGCTGCGGTCGCCAGTTGTCTCGCGCAAAAATCAGTCCGTCCCCGTAGTAAGACGTACGGACTCTGCGTCTTGAAGGCCCTCTTGGGGCCCTCTTCGGCCATCTTCAAGCCATCTCGGGCCCTCTTGGGCTGTCTTGGGGCTCCGCGGGGGCGTCTGGGGCACTGCGAAGACGAAGCCAGCGAGTATGCTGAAAATGCACGTTTTACCCCCCAAAAAAATGCCTCTTGAAGGCCCTCTTGGGGCCCTCTTCGGCCATGTTCAAGCCATCTCGGGCCCTCTGGGGCCTCGCTGAAGCTGTCCTGGGGCCCACTAGGGAGCGCTGGGAGCCCAGAAACCATGTTCCAGGAGAGGCTTCCGGGAACATGATTTCGAACGGGGCCCTCTTGGGCCTTGGGCCTCCCTGAAGCAGTTTTGGAGGCCTCCTGGGCCGGCTTCGGGGCCTCTTGGGCCGTCTCGGGGGGTTCGGTGAGCCCCACAGGCCGACCCTGTTGGGCTTGGGCCATCTGGGGCACTCTTGGGTCTCTCTTGGGCTGTCTTGGGGCTCCTCGGGGGCGTCTGGGGCACTGCGAAGACGAAACCAGCAAGTATGCCGAAAATGTACGTTTTACGCAGGGAATGGGCCGATGTTTGCCTCTTGAAGGCCCTCTCGGGGCCCTCTTCGGCCATCTTCAAGCCATCTCGGGCCCTCTAGGGCCTCGCTGAGGCTGTCTTGTGGGCCTCTTGGGCGTCCTCGGAACTCAGAAATCATGTTCCCGGAGAGGCTTCCGGGAACATGATTTCGAACGGGGCCCTCTTGGGCCTCCCTGAAGCAGTTTTGGGGGCCTCCTGGGCCGGCTTCGGGGCCTCTTGGGCAGTCTCGGGGGGTTCGGTGAGCCCCACAGGCCGACCCTTTTGGGCCGTCTGGGGCCCTCTTGGGTCTCTCTTGGGCTGTCTTGGGGCTCCGCGGGGGCGTCTGGGGCATTGTGAAGACGAAGCCAGCGAGTATGCCGAAAACGCACGTTTTACGAAGGAAATGTGCAGATTTTTGCCTCTTGAAGGCCCTCTTGGGTCCCTCAGGGGCCCTCTTGGGGCTCTCTTGGGCGTCTTCGGGGCCTCTTGAAGCTTTCTTGACCATTTGTACGGCCCGCGTGGCCTGTCGTGGGCAATTTGGAAGCGGCCCGGGGCAGTCCCGGGAGGTCTCTGACCCCCCAGAGGTTCGGGGGGGCGGCCATGGGAGCCACGATCCTCGTGAGGGGTGCCAGGAGGCCCCAGGATTGGAGGTCCCAGGGGTCCAAAATAAATCCCAGGAGGCCCCGCGGTGTTGACCAGGGCAACGGAAGACGCAACGACGATGGCGATGACGGCGACGGCGACGAATACGTCGGCGACGACGCCGCTGTGTCCCAGTCGCTACCGCTCCAATGCAGGACATCATGTTCCCGGACCGCTCTGGGAACATGATCGGGGGGATCTCTCTGGCGTAGTGCTGGGCCGTATCGAGGCTCTCTCCATGACGTTTTGGGCCGTATCGGAGCCGTCTTGCGGGCCCCGTCCGTCTGTCCTACTGCTCCTCTCCAAACCCTCGTTCCCTAACCTCCCGATCATGTTCCCAGACCCCCGTCCCTTCCCCCCAGAGCACCGCAGCAGTAGGAAAGCGTTCCGAAACGGTGAGAAATCATGTTCCCGGAAAGCGTTCACGAATATGAATCGTACGTCGTCCAAGGCGCCTCGGAAGGCGCAGAGTACTCCTCCAAAGCGCGGAATCATGTTCCCGGACCGCCTTCGGGGAACATGATGGGGACGACCTCCTGCGGGCCTCCAGTGGGCCTCTTGGGGGCCTCTCGGAGGCCTGTGGGGCTCTCCTGGAGGCGTCTTGGGGCGCGCTCAGGGCCATTTTTGGGCATCTTGGGGGCCTCTTGGGGGCCTCCGGGGCGGCTCTTGGGGGCCTCTTTGGGGCCTCTTGGGGCCTCGCGGGGCCCTCTTGGGGCCCGCTGGGCTCGCTTAGGCAGTCTTGAAGCCCCTCCTGGAACCGTCTTGGGCGGCTCCTGGGCCATCTTGGGGCTCTCCGGGGCCGTCTTGGGACGATTTTGGGGGTCTCTTGGGCCGTCTTGGGGCGGTCTTGGGGGCCTCTTCGGCCGTCTTGGAGCGGTTTTGGGAGACTCTTGGACGGTCGTGGAGCGTCGGAACCCCGAAAAAATGAGAAGGCCAAAAACCTAAAAAAAAACAAAAAACAATACAAATTAACGATTTTGGCTTGTCGGCGCTCTCTTGGGAGGCTTCTTGGGATGCCTTCGGGGCCTCATGGAGCTCTCTTGGAACGTCTTCGGGCCTTCCTGGCCATTCCTGAGGCTATCTATGCGCGTCTTGGAGCGCTCGCGGGCCGTCTTGGGCGGTCTCGAACTGTTCCTGGCGGTCCCAAGGGCCCTCCGGGACGCTTCGGACGCTCCCGGGGGCGCCCTGCACCCCCCATGGAGATTACTGGGAGCGCCCCGGGCCGCCCCCAGGCCCTACTCCGATATATATATATATATATATATATATATATATATATATATATATATATATATATACACATACATACATGCATACATACATGCATACATACATACAAGCGTAGATACGTACGAGTATTTATATATAGAGTAAGACAAAGAGAAAGAGAGACGTACATACACAAGTATAGGAGAGAGGGAGAGGAGGAAGACAGACGGAGAGAGAGGGAGAGAGAGAGAGAGGCATAGAGAGAGAGAGACAGAAGAAAGAACGAGAGGGCGAAATAAAGAAATAAAGACAGAGAGAGAGAGAAAACAACATAGAAAACAAAAACAATATAGAGATATTATAAGAGAGAGAGAGAGAGAGAGAGAAAAAAAAAAATAGAGGGATAAAACAACAACAAATGAGGAGAGAGAAAGAGAGAGAGAGAGAGAACAAACAAATAAAATAAAAAAAGGGAGAGCAAGGTCAAGGACGACACACAAAAACCGCCCAAAGTCGGGCAGCACCCCCCCCTAGCCTGCCCGCGGCGCACCCCCCAGGCCGTCCTGGGCCCCGCCGGCGCCCTGCCACTGCGGGGCCCCGCCCGAGCAGGCCATCGGCGCTGCCGTCGCCCGGCGCCCTGGGCGGCTGGAGGCGCGGCCACCCGCGGGAGGCGGGCGGGGCCGGAGGGAGGCCGAGCCAAAAGCGCTGGCGAGGGGAGGCGGTGCTCGGCGCCGTCGCCGGGGGGGGGGGTTCGACGCCCGGCGTCGCCGCCCGCGGAGGCCGAGCCGAGAGCGCGGGCGAGGGGAGGCGGCGGCGGCGCCGCCGCGCCGGGGAGGGCCGGGAGGGCCTGGGCTCCTGGAAGGGGGGGAGGGAGGGGGTCCCTGCCCGCCCGTCCCGCTGAGCACGCCAAGGCATGCCCCGCTGAGCGCGCCAAGGGCTGCGAAAGGAGGAGGAGGACGACGAACGAGGGGCCGACAGAACCCTGTAGGCGCAAGTCTGGGTCAGGTACGCTTGCAGTTCGCTAGGAAAGAAAGGCCCTCTCAGCCGAAGACTTCGCGGCGGGCCCACCAAGATGATGATGGTGATGATGATGAGGAGGAGGAGGAGGCGGAGGAGGAGGAGGAGGAGGAGGAGGAGGAGGAGGAGGATCAGGAGGGGGAAGAGGAGGAGGAGGAAGGAGGAGGAGGAGGATCAGGAGGAGGACGAGGATGAGAAGGAGAAGGACGAGGAAAGAGGACCAGAGTCGGCTTCTTGGGGTCCTCGTGGACCGTATTGGGGCTCTCTGGGGTCGTTTCGGGAGCGCGCCGGAACGCCTGGAACCCGTCTGGGGCCGTCTTCGGGCTCTGGTGAGGTTCTCCCGGGTCGTCTGATAGGTTGCCCGTGTGCTCGGGGAGGGCCAAATTCGTTAGGGGGGGAGCTTTTTCCGCGCCCCCGGCACTATAAGAATACACGAGCAGGAATTACACCAGAGAAAAACCCCAATCAGTGGATGGTTTTCGCTGAAGAGATCGACGGGGAACCCGGGAGCCCAGGAACCCAAAACCCACCGAAATCGGCCTGGAACCAATAACTGGGAACCCGGAACCAGGAACCCAGGAACCCAGCCTGCTACCAAAATCGGCGGGAAATGTTCGCCAAATCTTTCAACTTCCGCTGGGACCCCTTCAGTGCAAGCACTGATTGGGGAATAAGAGAGAGAGAGAGAGAGAGACAGGGGGGAAAGAGGGAGAGAGCGGGAGAGGGAACGAGAAAGGAGGAAGCCGAGGAACGAGCGAGGAGAGAGGAGAGAGAAGGAGAAGGATAGAGAACCGAACAAAACTAGCAAAAAGCGCCAGGCGGCGACATCGTGCGTGGCTCCCCATCGTGCGCGCCCCCCCTCTCGTGAACTGTGGAAAGCTGTTTAGTCTCTTCTGCCGCAGAGGTGTCATGTTGGTACCTCCATTGTGTAAGTCCTTTCCCCAACACAGGGCGCTCGACATCGAACATGGAAGCTTCCGATCCTCTGGATTGCCCCGTCGGGCGCCACCAACTCGGAGGTTCTGCGCTCCCGAGACTTCTTGGGAGCGATCGAGGGTTGAGGATCGAGGACCTAAGATCAAAAACGGATCTAGGATCGAGGACCTATGATCCGTTCTGGTGTTTCCCTCTGCGCGGACGGAAATACGAACTACAAAGATCGGCTACACGCAAGAGTGACCCTGGGTAAGAGTGACCTTTGGTGCGCGGCTTTTGGGCGCCGCGGGGGGACCAAACACGGGCGCGCAGGACGCTACTGTCGGGTCGAGTTCGGCGATCGGGGGACCCCAACGGGCCCGCACCAAAGGTCACTCCGGCGAAAGGTCACTCTTACGTGTGGTCGAAAAGAGGACGTTTTCGATCATCTTCCCCTCTGGAAAGGCCGCCGCTTGCGACTTATCCTACAACCCTCGTCAAAATCAACCTCAAACATGTCTTACGTGGCTGAACTGTTTGTGGGGAGATACTGGAAAGAGTAGCGGTGACTGCGAGGTACTTGTATGCGCCGCCCCTCCAATGTCGGTCATCATCGAACTTCCCAGTCGTTCCCTGTCAGACCACTTTTGCCCTGGCCCCGACATTGGAGGGGCGTCTATCGACATTGAAGGGCGCGCCGACATCGCGGGGGCGCGGTCGCCATTTTTGAGGTGAATTTTGACGAGGGTAGTAGGACATTGTTTGGGGATCCTGCTTTGGCACGGGTGGAGCAAAGGGCTTCTTCGTCTGCGGGCCACAGCAGGCTTTTGAAACAACAGCACCGACGCCGTCCACCACCTCTCTCCAGGCTTCTTCCAACAGCTCCTCACGCTCCCCCCGCTCGGTCCTCCGGGCGCTCCTGGCCCTCTGTGGGGCCTCCGAGGGGCCTCTTGGGGGAGGGCACCCCACGGAGGCCTCCCACGGGCCCTCCGAAGGCTGGCGGGGACCGCCCTCCCCTCCTCCCCCTCCTCGCCCCTGTGCCGTCTCCCCAGGCGCCGGCATCCTTCCCCATCGCTTCCCTCTCTCCCCGATTCTCCCTCTCTCGCCCTCTCTCCCTCTCCCCCCCCCGGTCCTCCTTCCGCCCTGATTCCATCTCCCGCCCCCTTCTCCCTCCCTTTCCCTCTTCCTCCCTCCCGCCTCATCCGCCTCCCCATTCGCGGAGATCGGGAGAAGGCGGAGGCCAGAGAACATGCGCAACGAATGCCATGTCGTGCGCCTTTGCGCTCGCCGTGCCCCTGCAGAGGAAGCTAGACTCACACCTGTACTGCTGGCACTGCTGCAGTCGTATGTGTAGCATGCTGAGGCCAATGGCTGGATACAGATGCGGAGGGCCAGCGTACCCGACCATGCCAGGGCCAGGCACTGGAAAGACATACGGCAACATGTTTTATTCGGCTGTCGCCTGGGCGAGACGCGGCGTCAGGTGTGTCCAGCTTCTTGGTGCCCGACGCCTCCATCGACGAGCCTGATGCGGCGAGGAGGAGTTCGGCACAGAATCGACGAGATCGCGGTAGCTTGAAAGTACGTCGTGCGACAGCCGTCGGCGTTCTCGCCCCATCGGCGGGGCAACCTGCGCTGTCATCAGCCAGTCGGGAGCCCTAAGTGTCGGACCTGCGATGGAGACAGAAATGGACAACACGTGATGCGAATGTAATTCGCCGCGCTTGCGGCTGGTTCCGGTCGCGACGATTTGCGCATTGGTTTCTGACACCGCGTGGATCGACCAATGTTGGACAGCCTTCGCTGGAAGACAACGAAGTCCATTCAGAGCTGGCCTGATTCACGCCGCTGGTGGCCTCGAACCTTGAGCGCCAGCGTCGCCGCCACGTCGACATTGCGCGAACCTGCCGCACATACCTTCACACATGGATGACGATAATGAGACAGGCAGGCAGGCGTTTTCCAGTGCCAAGTCGCATTAAGGACTCCGTTTGGCACCCGAACGTACCAGGGCTCAGCAGCCCCTGCTGGCTCTATCCACAAAAGCCCGAATTCCGTTACCGCCCCAAACGGCGCACCTAGAAAGCATGCCCCCCGACTGTAACTGCTGCCCTCTCACACCCCACCCCTTGCGCTGGCCGCGCCTCGAGACTGTTGCCAAGGCAAAAAAGTCAGGTCGCCTCGGAGGTGCCTTGGGCGTCCGCGCTCTGTGGCCTCGGAGAAGCCTCGGCAGCCTCAGATAGCTTCTTGTTCTCCTACGGCCAAGAACTGTTGCCTAGCGTGTCGCGGCGGTGGCCCCTGTGGCACTCTGTGCCCTGCAAGCTGAGAGAATGTCGCCCTGCTTCGTGGCACGGGAGGCTGGGAAAAGCTCGGAACATGGATGATCGGGGATGGGGGCGTGCTCCGCGAGTCGCGCGAAAGCGTCATGGGGCACAACTGGCAACGCTAATCGGCCGCGCGCCGAGGGGAGAAGTGAGAGGGGGCAGGCCTCCTCAAAAGGCGGCGGGGCCTACTCAGAGTCCCGCCCGCCTTTCCAGAGCCCGCCTCTGCCTTCGGGGAAGGCTCAGACAGCCTCTCCGAAGGAGCGTTCTGAGAGGGCCCGCCCCCTCGGCCTTCCCCCCCAGGGCGCGCTGCCGAGCTGAGCAAACGTTCCTGACCGCACCTCTTCTTACGCGAGGCGCGGGGATGCTATTACAGCCCATGTCGCGAAGGGAGCACTGAGGGCACGAGCCTGGAGGCACCGCCGTCCGCCCCTTCCTGCCGACAGGCCACGAGGATCAAACACATTCAGACTAGAGGTTCGACCTCCTGTTCTGGAGGCGCTTGCTCCTCCAATCTGGAGGTTCTCCGCCTCCAGATTGGCCGCTCCCTTTAAGTTCTCAGCGGAGCGCCACGCCAGCATCTGAGGAGGGACGTTTGGGGGGGGCACCGGCTCAGGCGGGGAAGATATCGAGCTGGAATCGGCGATACTTCGCCGATAGATCGGCGATGGGCCCCCGATGGCAGATCCGCACGCGCATGGGCGGAGCAGGCTATCGGGCCCCAGGCGGCGATCAACGGGCCATTGAGGGTCGATGCGCCCCTCCCCGCCCCTCTCCCCCCCCCCCCGAACGTGGCCCCTGAGCATCGCCAAAGACCGGCCTGCGCGTCGGAAGCTCCACACACGTCGAGCGCAGCGGAGAAGGGCGGGTGCGCGTCAGGCGAGCTTCCACGCAACCACCAGGCCAGAAGGCGCCGTGCGTCCGCCGCCGTGGCGACGACAGCGCTGGGGAGGGCGTCCGACCCCAGATGTCCCCAGAGGGTCAACAAAACTTCTGAATGGAGGTCCGACCTCCGCAGCGGGACCATTTTATCCATCCATTCCGACATGTCCCTTCCTCTGGCATGTAGGCTTGAACTCCATAAAAGGCGTGTTCGATCCCATGGGTCGTATAACATGGAGATGGATATATACATATATATATATGTATATATATCATAGATCATATATCATAATATATCATATATCATATATCAGCCAGCGTTGACTCCAAATAAATAGGAGGATCGGAGGAGGACGAGAGAAGGATGGGAGGAGGACGAAAGGAGGACGGGAGCAGGACGGGAGGAGGACGGGAGGAGCAAAATCAAGCAAGCGCAAGCAAGCAAGCGGAAGCAAGCAAGCGCAAGCGAGCAATAACAAGCAAGCAAGAGCCAGCGATCAAGTGCAAGCAAGCAAGGGCAAGCAAGAACAAGCAAACGATAATCATAGGCATAGGCATAGGAGCGCTCAGAAGTGGTGCATAGGCATAGGCCTAGGCCTAGGCATAGGCATAGGCATAAGCATAGGCATAGGAATTAGGGGGAAGACATGGGCATAGGCACAGGCATAACCATCCGACTTAGGGGGGCAGCGGACCAATTAGTAGGGTTTGCGTTAGAACTCCTATAGTGCAAGCCTACATGGATAATATGTATACATGCATACATATATTTGTATATATATATATGAGAGAGAGAGAGAGAGAGAGAGAGAGAGAGAGAGAGAGAAAGAGAGCGTGATCCACCGCCGCTGTACTGTGGAAAATTCCCCCCCCCTCTTCCTCTGGAATCCGGGGGTCCCCCCCCCCTTCCCCCCGGCAAAACCCCCCCTCCCCTACCCCCCCCCCCCTCTGGAAAACTCGAGGGGGGTCACTACCGGTTCGACCCCCCCCCCTCCGGAAAACCGGGGGGGGGTCACTATACGGTTCGAACCCCCCCCCCTCCAGAAAACCTGGGGGGGTCACTACCTGTTCGAACCCCTCCCCCCCTCCCCCCCCAGAAAACCAAAGAGGGGTCACTACTGGTTCGAATCCCCCCCCCCTCTCGAAAACCGGTGGGGGGTCACTACCGGTTCGAACCCACCTCGAAAACCGGGGGGGTGACTACCGGTTCGAACCCCTTCCCCCCCCCACGCACACCGCCAGCAAACAACTCTGGGTCCCTACCACCGTCCGCACCACATCCCCCACTGCTGTCCCCAGCGCCACTGTCCTCACCACCACTGTCCCCATTGTTCCCACCACCGTTACCACTATGCTCACCAGTGCCCCCCCCACCACTGTCGCACTGTCCCCACTGTCCCCACCACTGTTCCCACCACGGTTCCACTCTCCCCACTTTCTCCACGGCCCCAACCTCTGTCCCACTGTCCCCACTGTCCCACTGTCCCCGCCGCTGTCCCACTGAGCTGTCCCACTGTTCCCACCACTGTCCCCACTGTCCCCACCACTGTCCCCACAGTACCTCTGTCCCATTATCCCACCGCCGTCCTCGCCACCGCCCTCACCACTGTCGCCACCACCACTATACCCTTCACTGCCCCACTGTTTCCACCACTGTCCCAACACCACTGTCCTCACCACCACCGTCCCCACCACTGTCCCACTGCCCACACTGTTCCCACCATTGTCCCTGCTGTCCCCACCAGTGCCCCCACCAGTGCCTCACTGTCCCCACTCTCCCACCATTGTCCCACCACAGTCCCCCTCTCCCAACTTTCCCCACGGCCCCCATCACTGTCCCACTGTCCCCGCTGTTCCCACCACTGTCCCACTGTCCCCGCCGCTGTCCCACTGCGCTGTCCCACCGTCCCCACTGTCCCCATCACTGTCCAAGTGTCCCCACTGTCCCCACCACTTTCCCCACTGTATTAGTGTCCCACCACTGTCCTCACCTCTGTCCCCACCGCTACCGTCCCCACCACTGTCCCACTGTCCCCACCACTGTCCCGCTATCCCCTCACCACTGTCCCCACCACCACCGTCCCCACCACTGTCCGCACCACTGTCCCACTGTCCCCGCACCACCGTCCCCACCACCACCGTTCCCACCACTGTCCCAACATCCCCACCATTCTCCAACTGTCCCGAGGAGCGGGCATCGTTTGCCGGCGGCGAGGTGAGGGGGCGGGGATTCGAACCGGCAGTGACCCCCCCCCCCGGTTGTCGAGGGGGGGGGGATTCGAACCGGCAATGACCCCCCCCCGGTTTTCGAGGGGTGGGGGGGGGTCGAACCGGTAGTGACCCCCCCCCTCCTTTTCATGATGGACTGGGGGGAGGAAGGGGGTGGGGGTTCGAACCGGTAGTGACCCCCCTCCGGTCGGTTTTCGAGGGGGGGGGCGGGACAGGAACACCAGGTTTTCCGCCAGCAGCAGTAGAACACGCTCTTTCATATATAAATGTGTGTATAGATATACAGTGTCTGTATGCTTCGGCTCAGTCGCCTCCTGGCCTAATGTGCGAGGGCGCGCCGCTGGATGACCCCAAAAGGGGGGGGGGAACCACCCGCCCCCCCCCCTTTCCCCCGATCCGTCGTCGGGGACCCACCCCCCCTCCCCCCCGTTCCCGATCCGTCGTCGGGGACCTCCCCCCCTTCCCCCTCTTTCAAAAGGAAAAGGAGGGGGAGGGGGTTCCGAACCCCCCCGCCCTCCCCCCTTTGGCCGCCAAATTCGAACCCCCCCCCTTTCGCCACGGCGCCCCCGGCCTCCGGAACCCAACACCGACCACCCCTAACACGAATCCTCACCCTTACCCTAACCCCCAACCCTAACCCCAAACCCAAACCCTAGCCCCAAACAGCACTCACTACTCATTACGCACTACTCAATACCCACAATTCACTACTCGCTACTCACTACTCACTTATCACTATTCATTACTCACTACTCACGACTCACTACTCACCACCCACGACTCACTACCCACTACCCACTACTCACTACTCCCTTCTCCCTACTCACTACTCGCTACTCACTACAAACTAGTCACTACCCACTAACCACTACTCAATACTCACTACTCACTAAACACAACTCACATACCACTACTCACTAATCAGAAAGCACGACTCACTACCCAGTAACCAGTACCCACTACTTACTACTCACACTTCACTCCTCACTACTTACTGCCCACAATTCACTACTCACTATCCACTACTCGCTACTCGCTACTCCCTACACAGTTCTCACTACTCACTACTCGCTAATCCCAGCGCCCTACTCGCTACCCGATACGCACTATTCACTACCCACTACTCACTACTCACTACGCTCCCACTACTCACTACTCACTACTTGGTACTCCCTACTCACTACTCCCAACGCACTACTCACTACCCAGTACTCAACTCTCACTACTCACTAAACACTACTCACTACTCACTACTCACTACTCACTAAGCACTACTCACTACCACTAACCACTATCCACTACTTAATACTGAGTACTCACAATTCACTACTCACTACGCACTGCCCACAACTCACTACTCACTATCCGCTACCCGCTACCCAATACGAGGTATTCACTACCCACTACGCACTACTCGCTACTCACTACCCCTACCGCCTACTCCCTACTCACTAGTCATTAGTCGCAAGTCGCTACTCACTACTCACTACTCATTACTCACGACTCACTACTCACTAATTCTGCTCGCACTTCCCTACTCACTACTCAATACCCACTTCTCGTTGCTCATCACTCACTACTCACTACTCACGACTCCCTACTCACTACTCACTACCCACTACTCACTACTCGCTACTCCGTACTCGCTACGCACTACTCCCTACGCGCTACTTACAACTGAATCCTGACTACTCCCTCCGCACTACTCACTACTCACAAGGCCCTATCCGCTACTCACTACTGCCTACTCGCTACTCCCTACTCGCTACTCCCTACTCGCTACTCGCTATTCGCTACTCACCACTCACTACTCACTACTCTCTACTCGCTGCGCACTACTCATTACTCACTTTCACTACTCACTCCTCGCTATTCGCTACTGTCTACTCCCTCATCCCTACTCCCTGCTTACTACTCACTACGCAGTACTCTCTACACACTACTCACTACCCACTACCCACTACTAATAATTACTTACTCTCTACGTCCTTCCCACTATTCACTACACACTACTCACTTCGCACTACTCACTAAGCTCTACGCACTACTCACTACTACCACTACCCATTACCCACTACCCACTACTCACGACTCACTGCGCACTACTCACTATCAAATACCCACTACTCACCAATCGCTACTCAAAACATTCTACTCTCTACTCGCTACCCGAGAGGCGCCCTCCCCAGCCCCTTGTTCGGCGCAAAGGGGGGGAGGGGGCGCGGGGTTTGACCCCCCCCCTCCTTTCCAGCGCCAAGGGGGGGAGGGGGTGGGGGGGGGTCCGGAACCCCCCTCCCCGCATTCAGGGGGGGGGATGGGGGGGGGCTCGGACCCCCTCCCCCCTCCTCCTTTAAGAGGAGGAGACGGGGGGGGGGGATCGACAATCTCATCTCTTTTTTGAAGGGGGGGAAAGGGGGGGGTTCTGCGAGCACGCCCTCCTTTTTGCGTTTTCAGGGCCATCCACTGGCGCGTTTTCCTAATGTGCCCCTCGGAGACGGGCGTCGCTACAGGGCCGAGTAAACGGGGGCAGGGCCCTTGGAAACTGGAAACTAGACTGTCGCGCGGCGCGCAGAATGGGGAGCATCTGGCGAAGTGAAAACGAAGAGGGCGAGGAGGAGGAAGAGGAGGAGGAGGAGGAGGAGGAAGAGGGCCCTTCTGACCAGTTTGACCTATGAGGGCTCACTGACAGCCACGCACGTGCGCGCAACATACAACATGCTCGAACACCATGCAAGGGCACAGATGAAGCAAAAGGAAAAAGAAGGCACAGGAGGCAAACGAGGGGCCTCTTTCACCCCGTAGCTCCTGGGCCCAGCGCTGCAGCGCCGCAAAGCAGGGCATGCCCTCTCAGACGGCCTGGGCCCGCGCCCCCCTCGCGCCCCCACCTGGGGGAAGGGAAGAGGAAGAATAATATGATCCTCCAAATGGGGGGGCCAGTCGCACGGCGCGACGGAATAGCGCCTGCCTCCAGCTCCTCCTCCTGGATATGGCGGCGGAGAGCTTCCGCGAGCCCGGCGCGGGCGGGCGGGGGGGGGGAAGGGGGGGGGGCCTAAGGGACTCCAGCAGCCTCGCGAGCCCTCAACGCGGCATCCTCGCCCCGCGCGTCCGCCCCCCCAAGCCGAGGGCCGGGTTCCTCCTCGGGCCACGGGCCGTGATCAGCCGACAGAGCCTCCACAAGACCCGCGGGTGGGGCACTGGATGGGGCTCGAGGGCAGTCGAAGTGGGCGCCCCTGGGCCATGGTCTTAAATCCAGCAAATCTATAAGCATGCTAGCGCTATTCTCCACAGCGCTGTCAGCGCAGGAGTCGGGGGCCTTTTTTATATACATAAAAAACAAACAAAAACACACACACACACACACACACACACACACACACACACACACACACACACACACACACACACACACGCTCCGCTCAGCAAGCAGCTCACTGGAATCAAGTGCATCCTTATCGCTTGGCCGGCGCGCCTCCTCCACAAAACGGACAGCTCGGGCCATGGCAGCACGCGAATCCTGCGGGCACCTCTTCTTGGGAGTCGTTCTCAATTCACCAATCTCGGGGTCAATGCCGAGGAGGGTGGTGCGGGTATTGCGGGGGTGGGGACAACGTCCTAACTCTGGATTGGTTCTGGGTTTCCTCGATAAGGGCGCCCCACCTCATGCGCGGGAACGCGGTCGGCGCCTTGCTCACCTGCCAGAACCCGCGCAGGTCAAGCGAGACGGTCCTGGAAGGAGGGGCTGCACTCAGAGCACATGGCGTAGCTGACTGCCACGAGCCTGGTGCCCTCTCCTCCCAGTGGGCAACTTCTGGATGTTCCTTCCGAGCACGCGCTCCTACTTCAAGGCCAATCAGCATCAACTGGCGCTGGCTGAGCAGGAGCGGAGAGCCACTTGATAGCTGCTGATGTTGTCGTCGTGCACTCACGTTCCGGACGACCCCGCCTGCTTGAGAGTGCGAAGCGGAGCAGGTGGGTGATGCCGATCCGCAACTCTTGGCTCCTGCCACCTCGCAGCAGACCAGGTCCCACATGGAAGGCCTCCAGCGAGGCCAATGGCACGACCTGCTCGAGAGCAGGTCCCACTTGCAAGCAATAGCCCCACGAGTCAAGTCGCCATCAACAAGATCACATGCCACGTCACACGATATAACAATACTGGTAACAGGTCCCGTCATTAGGACACATCCCAGCTCTTCCAGCACATCACCTGTTCGCATTGCTCCTGAGAACAGGTGCAAAAACGAAAGCACTGCATGCTGAAGAGGCCGCGGGCAACGGTCAGCAGCAGGGCCATCATACTCAAGAGGCTCAAAAAATATGCTCCTCCTCCCGAGGGGCCTCGTAGCTGGATGCCTCTTGGACCACGAACAGGGGCTCTGGTACATCATTATACTGATCAAACGTAGACCTGATGACCTGCCGGGCGCCCGCGCAGGGCACCCGAGTTTGTTAAGGGGCATTCCGAGGACAGGGAACACGGTGAGCGGCGAGCCAGGCCCCCCTTCTCATGGCACCTTTCTTGCGGGCATGCCGTCTGTTTTCCAAGGCCTCGAGGGCCCGCGCCTCTGGCAGAAGTTCAGGGGACTCAGGGGCCAGGTATGAGAGAGCCAGAATATAGCAGTTAGGACTCCCATAGGCCAGGTGGTCGATTCTCAGTTCCACAGAGCTGAACCGAATTCAAACAAATCGAACACGCACTGCTAGCAATATACCTCGCAGCCACCACTCGTCGTTGGGTGTAGCCGGGCATTGCGTTGCTTCGCAGTTGCACACCTGGGGGAGGCGAGCTCGCAGACGGGCAGCGATGCGCAACGGGCACAGATGCAGACTTAAGGGAGAGGTCTGGAGGCACACCAATACTTGCAGCATGAAGGAAAAAACCTGCGTCCGCTGTCCGGCGCCTCCCACTCGACATGCCCAACGGATATAAGCCTCGATCCAGGCCCGAACTCCGAGAAAGGATTGGGGAACTCACGTAACCTGGATACCCGAGTTCGAAGCCACCGAAGAAAATCTAGGTGAACCAGGAGTGCCCAGGTTCCGACGTGGCCCTAGCAGGCCCAAAGAGGGCCCCAGGGGCATGGCGGCGCAGACGGCTGAGGTAGCGCAAGCGGTGCCACCTTAGCAGGATATTTACGTCGCGCGTCCGAGCAGCTGCCAAGATCGCTCGATCAGGATCCGCTCCGTCATCGCCCAGGGCAGAGCAGCGCATCATGATCATGCCAGACCTGTTGCGTCGGTACTGGGCACAAGAGGGTCGCGGCCACGTGGCCGCGCTGCGAGGCGTGCCGGACGTGACCAGCACGCCCGCGAGTTGCAGCTTGTGCTGCAGGGCGAGTTGGGAACCGGGGAAAACAACATGTCGCAGAGCCTGCAGCGACGGCGACGTCGACAACACCCAGCGCGGGCGCCGCGTCTTGTTTGTCCGAAGCCATCCCTCCCAAGTGTTTATGCGCATTACCGCCTCCAGAGTAAGCCCCTTAGGAGACGCGCAGGTAGATGGATTCAAAACCTCTCCCCCCCTCCTCAATCAAGAACTTCCCGCGGGCCGCGACAGCTCCGGGCCGCCTGGAAGTCAGGAGAAGGGCAGTCTTGTCGGTGCCCGCGTTGATCTCGAGGCCTGCAGCGGCGAAGGTGTCGGCGACGATCACCAAGAGGCACTGGGTCTTCTCAATGATGGAGCCTGCAGGGCCCCACGCGCTGAAGAGGCTGTCGCCGCTATGCTCAACGTCATTAGTCGAGACCTTGGTGTCGCACCGCGCAAGAGGGCCCCAGGCCCTGGCCGAGGGGGCGCCCAGCTCCTGAAGAAGCCCAGCATCCTCAAGACGGCCCCAGGTCCGCCGAGTACACCTGGAAACGATAAACAGAAACAGCTGGGCAGCAAGCGCATTGCCTGGCCTGGTCCTCGTCGTCATAGCCGCAGCATGTCCTGGCCCCTGGGCAGCGGCCTGCGCCCCTGACAAGGCCTCAGCCAACACGCGCCCCATGGGCGCAGGAACCTCCATTTCCTCTAAGAGCGGAGGCCGAGCAAGCTCGGCGGCAAGTAGCCCCATGCAAGACGGTGGCGAACCAGAAGCACGCAGCAGCTGAGCAATCCGTTCTCCGGCATACTCCCCCCCCTCGAATCGGACGAGTATTTCGCGAATCGCCCGGTGAAGCGCCGCTTCGAAATCGAGGTCCACGAATAGAACCAACATCGCATCAGATCGCACACGCGACGGGTCCTGCATCGAACGAACCATGCGTGCAGCAAAAATTGCCACGCACGCGTATGCCTCAACATGGAGACCCCGGCGCAGATGCATCAAGAAACGGCTGCAGCCTGTCAGCAGCCAGTGTGTGCACGCGCTCGCCGGCTGGTGGTCCTGCGGCCGCAGATCTGCTGCTGGGGCACTGGTCGGGTGCATATCCACCCTCCACCCCTGTGCCAATCGGCCAAACACGAGCTTTTCCACCGGAGTGGTTCATGAACACAAATCATACACTTCAATGCCAGGGGGTAGCACAGCCGAGCCGAGCAAGTGTCTGCGGGCACATATTCAGCAGGGCTCCTGGGACGCAATCAAAGCCATTTGCGCCAGTACTCGAGGTCATGGGCATCTGCTGTTCGAACATCGCCAGGGGAAGTGCATTCTTCGCAACATTCATGTCAATCGAGTCCAGCTCGCAGCGGGACTCACCGATAAATTGCGAAAGACTGGAAGCAGGCACTCGGAGCCCAAGCTCCTGATCAGCAAAGTGTTCCAGCCAACGCTCCCTGCCGTCGGTGTCTCAGCCTGTTGGCCATCCTTCGAAAGCACCTGAGCAGACTGGCTGGCAGGGCGCTTCTAAACCAACCCCACTCCCAGCGAACGAAGCTCGAAGCTAGCCGTGCGCTTTCCGAAACTCCTTCAAACGAAACGACCTGGCGATGCTCTCTGAAATTTGGGTCATCTTATCAACCTCATCCATCTCGCGCGACCAACATATCAGCCGAGAGGTCAGGAATGTCGCATTAGTAGCTAGTTCCCGCATAAAACCATACCGTCGGCGAAACATACCCAGGACTCCCCATGCGCAAAACCAGAATGGGCAGGGCCCTAGCCAATCCACAGCAAATAGTCACAACATACTCCCAGTCAGGCATCCTCAGGAACCTCTGGGCAGCAGGAAGATGGCGAGGCGCAGTACTCTGTACAACCTCAACCTGAGAATGGAACTCCTCGATGGTCCCCTCACAGCTTCTGGCGCCATTGACGACCGCGGAAATGGTTGGGCCCGCTGCGGATCCTGATGACTCCCCAGACACCCACGTGCTCCTGAAAACCCAACGACGCCCATGAGTGTAAAGCGCGCTGAAGCAGGCCTCGATGGGGTCTTCCGAGTATACGCACGCTGGGTAGCCCGCAGGTGCCTCCGGAGCTCCAGCAGCTCAAGCGCCCTTTCACTCACCCAGTCCTGGCGACGAGGGTCGTCGGGGAGGAGATGCTCACGTGCAAAATCTGCGAGGTGGGCAGTCACTCGCGCGCACTGCGCAGTGGCCGACACCGCCCATGTTGACTCTGGAAAGGTGGCCACATGAGCATCAAAAGAAGCGCGAACTTGAAGATCTCGCAGCCGCTCAGTATGCGCGCGCAGCTGATGCCAGCGACGCCGCGAGATGTCGATCGAGCCAGAGGGGGGGGGGGGGGGCCACCGTGATATACGTAGGGCTATGATATTCTACTGCGTTGACAAGATCCACATACCGATCTACCTGCGCAGAAAAAACTGTTGCCCAGCCAATCCTGTGGCACAGGCACGTCGTCCAAACGCTTGCATACCTGACCATTCGCGTGTACATGCGCATGATATGCATCCCCCAAAGGAGCCGGTAGACAGGTAGACGGCGCGACGACCTGGAAGCGATGTCACAACGCTCGCGAAAACTTTCCTGATACATTTTCCTCCACAACATCAATATCACCGCTCTGAGCAAAGCAAGTCGACCCCACCTCCGCGTTCGCATCGAACAGGAACACTGGGTGCACGCCTGGAGCTGCTCCAGGTGTGCACCCATTGATTGTGCTCCAGTGGAGCACAATCAAGCCACCATCTCTCAACAGGCGCAAGCTCCTTGCGCGCCGACTAGGGAGCATGGGTAGCAACCAGTAACAAATCGAAGCCTGGCACATGAAATCGCAACAGAAGCCTACTCGGGCCAGCATAACTGCGACACGTGCTGTTTGCCTGGTCGAGTTCCCTCGACAGGTAGCCCCGCGTTAATCCAGATCGCCACGCCATCGGCGCCACTCTCAGCGCACTTGGAAGAGCGCAGAATTCGATCCCCGACCCGACCGGGGGGGCCGCCTGGAGCCTCGTTCCAAGCTCCCCGGGGAAGTGGCACCGAGCGGCAGAAAACTGCTGGGCCAGGGGCGCGATGCGCCCCGGGGAGTTTAAGCCGATGACCTTCAAAAAGCTGGCGGACCCACGGGGCCCACGGGGCCCCTTCTTGCACTTGCCGTTGCCCTGGAGGGCCAGGACAGGCAACTCCAAGCTTGGAGCTGTTAAGGTCCTGGGAGGGGGCGTTGTCAGCGACGCACTTGACCCCGATGACATCCTGTACCTGGAAACCCTCCGAGGACGCCCCCTTGGCCCTTAAGTCGTTCGAACATGCGATGCAGGCCGCTGGCGCTCTCCGCAGGGCGCCAGGCCCACGCATGCGCCGATGAGTCAACAAGCAGCTCGGCAAACGGCATGCAATCCGTGCCAGGCATCGGCCCCATGCCAATGAGACGGGCGATGACGCACTCATTGCACCTCCCCCCTGGCGACTGCGAACATGCCCCCCAGTGGGGGCGCGCGAAACCGATAGAAAACTCAGCCATAGACCAGAGAAACAGGGGCCCGCACTTGGAAACCTCAAAATTCTGCAACCCCATCAGGGCCCCAAGAGTTCGCATAGAGTCGAGCCTGAGGGCGATAGGCACATTGCCTAGGTTGGCCCGCGCAATCCATGCTGGGGCCCACGCCGCAGCCGCGGCATCCGCCGCGTCAGAGTGGTAGGACGAGGGGGGGGAGAGACCCGTCGCATCATTAGGGGCCAGATCAAAGATGACACCCCGTAGCGCTCTGGAACCATCGAAATACTCGTGCATAATCACGACGGCGGGCGCGGGAACGAATGAAATATCCGACCTCTCAGCACCTCCCGCTCCATCAGAATGGAGAAGAACGCGCAGGGGGAGAAGGGGGAAGGAGAGGGGCACGCCGCTGAAACACCGCGGAGGTTGCTGGACAACAGTACTCTGAGAGAGCACTCTCGCACTACGCGCGAACGTGGAAAGGTCGTGTCCGTCGCAGTAACGCAACAACTTCGCGCGCGGGAAAAATGGGAGTCACGAAACTTGCGCGGCCGCTGCTTCGTCAAAGTCACATCAGCTCCCATCATCAGATCGATTGCGAGGCTCGCGGCGCACAGGAGGAGCAGCGGCCGCCACCTGTTTCCCGACGCCAACTCGCGAGCTGCGCTGCGTCCAGCAGATCGATGCGTGCTGCGCCTGCCGTGGCCGTCGGGATTCTTGGCTTGGGGCACTGGTCGGAGATCTTCCTGGGGGCCAGCTCGGAGCGCGATGCTGTCGGGAGGCCTCTGCCGAGGAGCTCTCCGCGGGGGCATCGGCTGCCGGCTCGCCGGCGCGCCTGTGCCTGACGCACCGGGCGCCGCAGGCGCCGCTGCTGCCGCCGTTGGAGCCGTCGTCGCCGCTGTCGCCTGGGCCGCTGCACCCGCGGCCGCATTCGCCGTCCCCACCTGCGGGGCCACTGGGTTGGCGAAGCCTGCCCGAGGCTGCGGCACTGGGACATTGGCGCCACCGCCCGCCTGGATCTGCAGCTGGTGGACGACGCTCGCCACGCCCTGGAGCGAGGCCATCATCGCCGCGATCTGAGCCCGGCGCGCCGCCAAAGCCCCGAGGGCCGCGACGGGCGTCGGGCCCGTCGGGGCGCCGGGCCCCCCGCCCGCGGGCGCAGCAGCAGCAGCTGGCGCAGCCTCCTGTGGCTTATTGGCCTCGGACTCGGCGTGGATCAGGGCCTTCAGCTCCGTGATGGTCTGGTTCATGTGGTCGAGGTCGCGCTTCGCCACGTCTGCGTCCACTATCGCCTGCTTCGCTTGGGTCTGCAGTTCGATCGGCACATCTTCCGACTACTGGAGGCGACGTTCTGCTCTCTCTCGAGCTTCGTCTTGCTTGCCAAGCTGTAGGCCCCCTGCACTGAACGGCATGGTCAACGTCGTCGCGAACTCCAGCACTGCATCTTCGCACTCCTCTCCAGCATCGCACCTGTCGAAGATGATCATATTCAAGGCCTCCAGCCGCGCCGAGACCTGCTCCTTGTAGCACTCCGCCTCGCCGTCGGTCGCCCGCGTCCAAGACGGAGCGCGCCGCCGAGGATGCTGACGTGCAAATTGAGGTCGCGCAGGGCGCATGTGCAGCAACTCCTTGGCGGACCGCTCGTCGCCCATGTTGCGCACTTCCTGCGTGTTCGAATCGTGGTCATTGTCCTTGGCAGCCGATGAGCCACCGGCAGTATTCGCCTATGTTATTGTCCTTGTTGTCCTTGTCCTCCATGGTCAGGGCACCCTTCGGCGCTGGCTCGCCTTTGCCCTTGCCAAGGGCACGCCTCTGGCGGCGCGCTGCCTGCTCGACGAGGAGTGCGGCTCCAGGGGGGGGCATCTTACTGCGGAGAGCCACGCTGGCGACAGTCGACTCGTTCGCGCCAGTTCTTGCTGGGGCATTTACCGCGGGGCCACGGCGGCCCCGATGGTGACCTTGAAACGGCGGACGCCCTCGTGATGCTGCTTGGACCTTCTCGCTGTCTGCTGCGACGCCGTTGCGGCAGTCGTCGCGCCGCCTCCGCGCGGAGGATGACTCTGGCACGGGGGCGCTCCGCTCTGGCCCCTCTGCGCCACGCTGGCTCGAGTGCTCGGCCTGCGCGGCGGCGGGGGCCGTCGCGGCCGCGGCGCAGCGCTATGGCGGGCTGCGCGCTCGCAGCGCGCGTGGCAGCTGCCCCAGAGGTGGGGGCCCGCTACCCGGCAGCGCCCGAGACGCTCGAGCCGGGGCGGCGGCTGGAGGACGAGGGGGAGGAGGCAAAGGCAAGGGCGAAGGCGAAGGCAAAGGCAAAAGTAAAGGCAAAGGCCCATAGGGGGCGCCCAGTCTCACGCCTTCCGGCACTGGGCCCCAGCGAACCATATAGAAGCGGGGCGGGGGCCACGCCCCCCGGGGCCGCCCGGGGCGCCGCCTGGCCCGCCGAGAGGTCGCGGGGCAGGCGTGCCCAGCCGCAGGAGGGCTTCTAAGATGGAACCCTTCCTAGACAAGAAAGAGGGGCGCTGGCCCGGGGCGCGGGCGGGGCACCCCCCTCAAGAGGGCGGGGGGCGCCCGCGATGCCCCCGCCGCGGAGACATGGAAGAGAGAGGAGTGAGCAAGGCGAGACGGGGTGAGCGGCGCCTCGGCGAGCGGGCAGACCTCAGCAGGCCCGGGCGCCTGCCCCCCCAGGGGGGAAATCGCGCGCGCAACCCGAAGCACGCACTCCGCGCGCGCGCCGCCAGCAGGAACCCAAGGACACGGACCCAACCCAAGCAGGCGCAGCGACCCCAGGCCCACGAGCAGAGAGGACGGCGGCGGCCCTCAAAACGAGACCCACGAGACCGCAGCGCGAACTTTCCAGGGGCCCCCTCTCCTTGGACAACAAAAGCTACAACAAGGGTGGCATATCCTTCACTTCTTTCTCTGGGAGCCGCGGCGCGGTCGAGGCCCTTCGCGCTCATCTTACTGGTGCTCGCAACCGTTTCGCGCCCCCCCTGTGCCCAAGTTGTAGTGGGTAGCCCGTCCCCAAAAACCCTCGTAGCTGGGGTCGGAGTTGTTTCGTCGGTAAGTTGGTGCTCTTTTTTCTTTCAGGTTGTCGGACCTGCCATTAGCCTCGGGTGGAAAACTCGGTACTTCTGCATCTTAGGGCTCGCTGTCGGGGCCCTCTAGTCCTCTGCGCCGTCGCCGAGCTGGAGGCAACCGCCTCCTGGAGCTTCTCCTTGTGCTCCTCCATATTGCCCCGCAGCTCTTGGATGGTCTTCTTCGCCTCCTTCTCCGTCGGGGTCGCCGCGACCTCGACGCTCCGCGCCTGCGCCTGGGGCTGGTCGTCGTCCGCCTGCTTCTTGACCTTGTCGCAATCGATCCACAGCTCAAGCCTTTTCACGCTCCATCCAACAAAAAGTCGAAGTCCCCTCGTCCTCTGGGACCCACCGGGCCATCCGCTGCGTCGCCTTCTTCTCGCTCTCGTAGCTTTTCTCGTTGAACGACGGCTCGCCCGCTTGCGTGCCCTCGTGCGTCTTGTCGCTAGGCGGCTCTACGCCAGCCCCCGCTGGCCTCGATGTCAGCTAGCCCTCTACTCGCAACATCTCCTCGGTGCATGCCGCCAGGCTGTTCATCTGATCTGCCAGGTGCATCGCGTCCTCCTCCTTGGCGGGCTTCTCCCGGTCATTGCTCCTTCGAGCGCCTTGCACCTGCTCGGGCTGAGCGCCATCTTGTGTTTGTGGTCCGGCAGCTTCATCAGGCCAGCGTCGATGTCAATCGCCGTCGACGCGAGCACCGCGCCCGGCCTTCTTGGCGCGTCCAGCCCCGCGCTCGTCAGCACGTGCCTCGCTCCGCCAATTTTGTCGCCGTTGCATCAGACCTGGCCGACCGCCTCCATGCTGCGCGCCCTGCTCGTCGTCTCGTTATTCTCTGCTCGCAAAGCGCCTTCCTTTGAACCCTGAAATGCTGTGCGGCCCCCCTGTTTGCCAGTATGTATGTACTTTGTCCCTGCAGCTCCTCTCCCCATATCCCCGTTGTGCCAAGACCGTCGCAATAATGTCTTAATGTAGCACTTTCCGCCGCAGTGCCCAGTGCTCTTCAGGGTGAGGCTGTCGGGCCTGTTTGCACCCAGTGTAACGTGTAACGTGCAACGCGGGGCCTATAAAGGCAAAAGGAGCCCACTCAGGGCCCAAGCCCACGTGAGGGGCCCTGGCACACAGGGGCCTTCCCAAGACAGGAGGAAGGCGCTTCGGCCCCGAGAGCCTCGACGACGTCGGAAAACTCCTGCCTCGAGGGCGCTGCGGCCCCGAGGCGCAGCGCGACGCGCCCGAAGCTCTACCCCCGCCTATAGGGCATCTCCCGTACCAAGGAACACACAGGAGGAAAATTGCGGTGCAAGCGGGCACAGACTGCAAAAAACACATACTCATGCAAAAACAGAAGGCCACTCACTCACACACTCGACGCGCGATCACATTCCGAGCAGGAGAACACTGACTAAGCAGACCAGCGGGCGCATCTGCCAAGAACAGCCTCGCGCGTACTCAGACCCTGAGAAGACCTCACTCGAAATCATCCTCGAAGTGGCTGTGCAAGCGGGCACAGACTGCAACGAGCACGCACACATGCAAATACAGAAGGCCACTCACTCACACCCTCAATGCGCGATCACATTCAGAGCAGGAGAACGCTGACAATAAACCAGCGGACGCTTCTGCCAAGAACAGCCTCCCGCGTACTCTGAACACTGAGAAGTCCTCACTCGAACTCATATCCGAAGTGGCTGCTGCGCTCCAGCCGAGCGCACTGCTCGGCGAAGCTCGGCGAGCCCTGGGCTAGCCATGCGGCACGCTCGAGGTCGTACTCGGCAGCGCGCTCGCTGCCGTCGGAGAACTCGTCGATGAGGTACTGGCCGTGGTCGGGCCCGTAGTCCCTGAAGACCCCTGACACGGAGGAGACGTAGGAACTGCAATCGCCGCCCACGGAGCCTTCGACGTCCTCATCGCGCTCGACGCTTCCGATTCCCCCTCGGAGGAGCGCAGCGTAGTTATCTAGCAGGCACTGCGTGACAGCATCGTTGCGCTCGGCGGTGGCGGCGGAGAGGGTCGCGTAGCACACCGTGCTGTCCTGGCTCCCCTCGGCGCTCTCGCCCTCGCCGTGCCTGCTGTCGCCCTGCTCTCCAGTTGGGCCTCCCAGGTGCTCCAGCGGCGGCGGCGGCGCTCCAGCGCCTGCAGCGCCGCCCACCTGGGGCCCCTCGGCACGACACGGCACCTGGAGGGCAGCTGCGCCGTCTCCCTCCTGCACCACGTCTGCCTTCCAAGCCCCGTCACGGGGAGGGCCAGGCTCTGCCCTGTCAGTGGGGGCCGGGGGCCCGCAGTCCAAAGCCGCGAGCACCTCCTCGGCGGTCTCCTCGCAGCTCAGCTGGCGGAAGGGCACGTGCGGCGTGGCCCCGCTCCGCAGCGGCGTGCGCCTCGATCGGAAGGGCTGGGCGCATGACCGCAGGCTCGCCCTCGGCTCCGCTGGTCGCCCGAGCTTCACGGCGGGCTCGGCGACGCAGATCTCGACCTGTATCTCCCGCGGCGGCCGCGCCGCCCCTTCGCGGCTGGCACCGCCGTGGGCAGCACCAGCAGGCCTGGGAGCCGCTCCCGGGCGGGGCCCGCGCTCGGCCTTGCGCCATGCGGCCGGCTCCGCCCCGGCCGGCGGGCAGGAAGCGGCGTGCCAGGCCACGTTGCGCCGCCGCCTGGCTGCTGGGGCCTCGGGTCTGCCGGCGACGCGGGCCGCCAGGACAGGCCTCGCGATCGCCTCTCGCCGCAGCACCTCAGGCCCCCCCTCACTGTCGACCTTCGCCTCGAGCAGCTCGCGGAGCCTTGCGGCCTCGCCCCGGGCCTCTGCCAGCTCGCGCGTCAGCCGCTGCACAAGGCGGTCTGCAGCGAAGCTCTGGACTGGTGCCTCTTCATTATGATGTTTACCCCCCAGTCTTCGCTGGGACATGTCGGGCCTCCTCCCGCCTCGCGCTGGTTCGCCCCCTGCAGCGGGGAGGTTCTCCAGGGGCCTCTCACCAGCCTTTTTTTGCACGGGATCGCTGCGCCTGACCCCTAGCAAGAGCCTCTCTATCTACTTCGGCCTTTCGATCTGGGCCCTGGTCGATTCCATCATCGAGAAGCGTGCCTACCGGTTGTCTGCTATCTCGCTGCTGGTGGAGCTTCCCACGCTGCACGTTGAGCTCTGTGCGTGCATCAGAATGACCGCGCTCCTGAGCTTCTTGCTCTACGTCTGCACCACTTGCGTGAGCAACCTGGCCAGTCCCGTCATCGTGTCCATCATGATCCCCGTGTTGTTGGCCGTCCTCTCGCCATACTCGATGTCCTCCCAGGTCAGTTCCCCCGTGTTCAGCGGCGGCGGGGGCGGTCCATCCAGGAGCAAGTACTCGCGCAACGATTCTCTGCCTAGCCCGTGCCCGCCCATCCGCATCCTGCTGCTCTGTGCCGCCCTTGCGAAGGATCCAGTCTCGGCGGTCATATCGATGGTGGAGGCGGCGGTGGTGTCGGACCTGACCCTGGCCCTGTAGAGGATCCCCTCCTTCTCCTGTTTCTCTTGCCATTGCCCTTGACCTTCTCCCGGGGGGGAGTCTTCGATCTCGATGTCCCTCTGATGTACGGGCCGATCGGGGTCATTGTGCCACGGTCCTAGCAGCTGGGACGAGTCAGCATGTGCCTGCATAGTACCGCTGGTGTCGTTTGTAACACTGTCCGTGTCCACTTTTGTTCCACGAACTCCGTCGTGATGTAACTGCAGCAAAAACTGTGGTGTGTGTGCCATAGCTGATAAGATGGTAGGTGGTGTGATACCGATTGTTCAGCTGTCATCCTTGTCATGCGAGTAGTCCAGAACTCATACTTTCATAGGTCAGCTGTTTACGTCGCTGCTCCCTGAACTCCATGGCTTGTTCGTTTCTGCCGCTGCTTCTGCCGAGGATACGTAGCTTGCTGAGTTGCTCGGGGTCTTCACTTCTTATGTCGGCTGTGTTGTCTTCTCTTGGGCCCGCAACTCAAGCGTGATATCCGTTCTGACGGAACGCGCCCTCCATCCGCCGAGTTAGCAAGAATGCGGCCAAACGGCGTGAACTATCGAGGTAATGCCCAGCGACAGCCCCCGCTTTTAAAACGGAGCGCCCCGCATCCATGTGGCTGTTGCGTAACCCTGCCCTGCGATTATCGATGCCCCCCCACCCCCCCGTCCCGTGATCAGCATAGCCAGAGATCACAGATTAACAGAAGGGGGGGCCGCCGAGCGATATCGTGTGCACCTCAGTGAATCGAGTAATTCCTGAAGGGGGGGGCAATGGAAGCTCTGCTGGCTACATTGGTTATGCTGCGAGTCTCTGCTGCTTGTGGCGTCATTGGTCGGTGGTGGTCGGCTTTGCTGGTCAATGTTGTCATTGTCGGTGCTGCTGGTCAGTGGCTGTGGTCGGAGAGGTGTAGAGGATGGAGGTTGGAGGTGGGTTTGGTGTCGCGTGGGGTCAGTAGTTGGTGTCGTGGACGTTCCACGATATAACCGTGAGGTGAAAAGCTGGGGATGGTCGTTGGACGTCGGAACTTGCCACGTGAAAGTCAGTAAGTTGAAACTGTGGGCCGACGCGTGAAGGATGAGTCCGACATTGGATGATGCAAGCTGTTGGTGTGAAATGTTGGGTCGATGTCAATGGTAAGTGGAGGTCAAAGACTGGTGGCTGGGAGTCGTAAGGTGGAAGATGGAAGTCGGAGTGCGGGGGCTGGTGGTCGGAAGGTGGAGGCTGGGAGTTGGGTGTGTGAAGTCTGAGGTTGAAAGCTGCTGGTTGGAGCTGAGTCGATAGTTGGGCATTGAAGGATCGGATCGTGGAAATTGGAGGTCAAACTATGGGAGCTGGAGGTCGAGAGGTGGAGGTTGGAGGTTGAGCGCGTGATGGGTGGAGTCCATAATCGGTGGCGGGGGTTGGAGGTCGGAAGCTAGACACTGAAGTCGGAAGGTTGAAACTGGAAATCATAGCGTGAACCGAAGGTTGGAATTGCCGGTATGATTGCCCGTGACCTCGACGCCAGGGTCGATGTTCGTCCTCGTGCCCCGCGTCGTAGTCGAAGGATCCAACGTTCCGGGTGCAACCACTGACGGTGAAGTACGTTATTCCGTCTGCTGGTTGTCCTGCGCCTGGTCTTCGTCGACCTCTTGATGGGAGTCGGAGGGTGGAAGCTGGAGGTTGGAAAGGTGTGGGGTTGGGAGTCGTCAGGGGGAGGTCGAAAGCCTGAGGTGGAAGGTTGGAGGTCGATAGACGGTGGTGGGCGCCGAGAGCTGGAATCTGGAAGCTGGGGCTAGTTTAGGTGAGGCTGAAGGTCGAATGGGGGAGGTCGAAAGCTGGCTGTAGAAAGTTAGAAGCCGACGTCTGGACGCGGGGAGTCAGAGAGTTGGAGTGGGGGGTCAATGTGTTCGGGCTGAAAGTGGGAGGGCTGAGGCTGGAGATCAAAGTGTTGCGGCTGGAAGTCGAAAATTGGAGGACGAGAGCTGGGCGTGGGATGGTCGAAGTGGCTAGGTGAAGGTGGAGGCTGAGGTAGGACAACAAAGTCTGATCGTATAGAATGTCCTGAGGGACAAGAGCAGAGACTGAGGCAGGATAGCAAAGTCTGACCGGATGGACAAGCCAGAGGGAGGGGCAAGGACAATGACAGCGAGGCAGAGGGAAGCCCCGAGATCGCCACAACTATGTCGCTTGCCCCATGATCGGAAGACACATGCCCTGGGTTCTCGGGTGGGCCACGCCTGCGCGAGAAGACGCACGAGCTGCGCTCACGGGCCAGGCGCTCGAGCGCTCGCAGTCCAGGTCACCCCACTCTGCGCCTCGCGCCCCGCGACGCTCTCGGTTGTCCTCGCGCCCCCGCCCTGAAGAAGGGCAGCTCTGCGGCTCAGGCCGCGAGTCGCGAGGCGTGCCCGTCGTCGCGCCCCTGCGGGTGACCCAGCACACGGACGAGCTGCGCTCCCGCGCCGAGCGCTCGAACGCTGGATGCACACTGGGCACAGGCCGGGGGGTCATGGCAGAATGTGCCCGTCGGAACAGGCGCTGCAGTGAGTCGTTGAGCGAAGAGTGCACGGAATGAGGCGACCAGCTGGGGGACAGACCGCGCAGCAGATCGGACCCACCAACTTCACGAAGGGACACGCGCCCGTGCATGGGTCACCGACATTCGCGCGTCGTCCTCTGCGACGACTGAGGCGCGATTAGCTTCGAGCTTTCGCGCCAACGCCCTGAAGAAGGGCACCCGTGCGGCACAGGCGGCGAAGCGGGAAGCGCGGTTATCCTCGCGCCGCCGCGGATGACCTGGGCGTTCCCACTCACTGCTGCCGTTTCCACCGCGCCCGGCCGAACGCATTGTTCTGGACACGGGCGAAGAAACCCAACTGGGCGATCTTCACCCTGCACCCGAGGTCGACGCCGATGTCTTTCATACCTGTGCTGGTACCCCGAAACGCCGCAGCTGTGCCGCCCCACCCGCGACTGCTCGGGTGCAAGAGTGCATGTCGCACCCTGCAGCCCTCCCAGCGAGACCTCTGGTGTGAAGAAAGGACGGCTTCCAGGCTCGCGCTAAAGAAAGGAATAGCAGAGGAGGCAGAAATGGACTTAAATGGGACGAGCGCCTCACAGCGGCAACGGCCTTATCACCGAGGGCAGGAGACAAAGCGCGGCAACTGTGCCGCGCAGCCTGGTCATGAAAAGCCAGCACTATAGCCCGAGCTGCGAGTTGCCCCTTGGTTCGTCAAGACCGTCCTCGCCTCGTGAGCTCCGCCTTGGCTCCCGTGATCCCCCTGCCAACACCCCGGGCGTGCAAGATGGTACGAACGTCCCCAGGACCTGCAGTGAGCACACACAAGAAGAAATTTAGCTGTGAGCACTCTCGGGGCACACTCTTCGTCGATCTTTGCTCACCCTAGGGTTGCCTCGAGCTTCGGTGGGCCCCTGGGGCCATCGGGCGGACGAGACATGTCAGTGGGAAATCTGCTGGCAAGTCGATTTATTTTTTGATGCACCCACTGTAGGACCAAAGCGAACGAGCATCGCATCGAGCGGCCGAAAGCACGAGCGGAAAAAACAAGTTATGGATACCGCTACTTCCCGAACCTCTTCAGGGGTGCGCTCTGACCAGGAATCCGAGGCGAATCCAGCCGTGGCGACGAGGGCCCGCCAGGGAGGCTCGAAAAGGCCTTAAGCGATGGATGAGGTGCATCGGCATCGGCATGCCTCTCTCCAGTGAAGACCAGCAATGTTGCTGGAGCTGCCCAGACGGCCTCCCCGGCTGGCCGCAAGGATCATGTGCCTCGCGGCGGCGATCGGACGGAGCGCGACGCCGATCAACACTGCCACGGGGCCCCGAAGCTTCGACGAAGGACTCACGACGAGCCCCGAGGCAACAGCCCAAAGGGTCGAAACCTACAAACGACTAATGTTCGTCCTTCACTCTGGAGATGTCTTGATCCTCCATGCTGGATGCTTCTCTTCCGAGATGGACATTCGACTTCCGAGATGGGAGTTTTCGATCCACTGAGACCCTCACGCAATGCCACCTTTGGGGCCCTGTCTCTGGAGGCCTCTGGAAGTGTCTTCAAACCCAGGCCTCCAGATCTGCATCGGATTGGTCTTGTTCAACGTGCTGGCCCCAGGGGTCTCGACCACTTCCGAGGGCGCTCCAGGAGACCCTAGACAGGACGCAAAATCGCCAAACGTGTCGATTCGCGATCCTCAGCCCCGATCCTCTGAGAACCCACCTCGAACAGGGCTCAAGCTCTGTTCGATGTGGGGCCAAGGATCCTTGGCCAAACGCGCTGTGCGTGGGCGCTCTCCCCTGCCTCCCCGGCCTCTGCGGCTGCTTCCACCTTCGCTTCGCCTCCCTCGTGCACGGGACCTCACTTGCGCCGGCGCAGCGAATGCCTCACCGACCCGGGCCTTGTCCGCGTCCGCGGACTAACAAGTTTCTTCGTTTGCAGCCTCCGGGCGCCGTTTCCGGGCCCTGGGGCCATCAAAGTCGTGGGTCCGCGGCGAGAAGCTACCCCTGGGGGGGGGATGAGGTCGGAAATTTCTTGGGGCAACAGCTCGAAGATGCCCAATCCCGTCGGAGGTCTGGGCCTCGCCGATGCAACGACTGATGCCACCGCGCAGTCTTGAGAGCCTTCATGCCGCAAGGCATGGCCTGCAGGGGCCAAATCCTATAAACATCGAAAACATAAAAAATGGCCGAGAGCGTCGGCGAGTCTCTCATACTCGACGGCTGTAGACGACCTAGCGTTGCGAACAGGCACGCCAGTAAACGGCAGAGCACATGGCCGCGTGCCATCACCCGTGGTGCTGCAGGCTGACTGTTCCTGGCACCCTCCAGCAAACATCAAGCCCAAACTGCACATCTACGTTTAGCAGGCTCATTTATGCGTCTCGCGACGTTGAGGGCACGATCTTAACCCACTGAGCTCGCATTTGCGAACTAATTACCTCTTTGGCTCGAAGGGGCAACTCGGTACCAAACGGCTGCTGAAAAAACAAACTAATTCGTGAGGCATGCAGGCAGGCGTCCAGAAGACGCCTGAAAGGGGGTATGGAGAGGAGAGGTGTGAAAGAGAGAGAGAGAGAGAGTGAGAGTGAACGAGAGAGAGGGAGAGTGAGAGAGGGAGACACAAAGATAAATAAGCCACCAACATACATACGCGCACGCAGTACATACAAGATGAATAGAGAGAGGGAGCGAGGAAAGACTATCATGCAGAAGAGACGTGGAGAGGCAGAGGCGAGCGAGGACCATGGACGCCCCAGGGCATGGGGGAGGATGAGGAGGAGACGAGGCGAGGTCCGTAGCCATTTTGGCTCAAGCCCCCCAGCCGCGGCCGCGGTCAGGGGGCGCCGCAATGACGACTACAACATCAACCACCTGTTGTTAACAAGAAGGATACGAGACTTACCCATTTTGTGGAAACGAACCGGCAACGATGCCGAGACCATGGTCGCGAACAGACGCGGCCCAAAAACGAGTAGGGTACAGCGTCTGGCATGGGATACAGTCTCGACCCGAGGACATCGTTGTTACTATCATCGCTACGACCGCCCTCGCGAGAGCGTCCAAGCACGAGCTGCGTAACAGGCAGCCCCGGTGCGAGAGCGAGCTGCGCGTAACAGGCAGCCCAAGTGCGCCACCTAGACCGACATCAGGAACGACACGACCGTGCAGCCCGAAGGGGTGACTAAGTACGTCCTCGTGGAGGTACCGGTGGACAATGCCCGCGCCGCCGACGACGAGTACGACTACGGCCGCGCAGCCTACTACGGATACGACTCCAGCAGCTTCTTCGATAGCGACCTGTGCTCCTACGACCCCCAGGACTGCTCCGGCTTCCAAAACGTGGAACACTACGACTTGGCAGCTGACAACTCCGTTTCGGATGTGGGGGACTACGAAGAGAGCGTGCCCTCTGAACTACGTACTACAGCCACCAGCAGAGCTACCAGGACCACCAGACAGACGACCTTCGGGGACCATAAGCTGAACTACGAGGACCTCGCACACAGCTGCGAGAGCCGCCTGAAGAGCCTCAAGCCCCACATGCCGAGCTGCGAAACCCGCCAGCAGAGCCACAAGAGCCACAAGCTGAGCTACGAGGACCGCGAGCTGAGCTGCGAGAAGCAGGGCGACGAGAGCCACCAGCTGAACCACGAGAGCTACAAGCTGTACTATGAGAACCACAAGCTGAACTACGAGAGCCACGGCCAGACCTACAAGAGCCACAACTCCTACAGGACCCACTTGCCGCGCTGCGAGAGCCACTTGCCAAGCCACGAGAGCCACAAGCTGAGCAACGAGGACTGCAAGCGGAGCCACGAAAACCACAAGCGGGACTACAAGAACTACCAGCTGAACCACGAGGACCCCCTGCTGAGCTACGAGGGCCACCACCTGAGCTACCAGAAGCACCAGCTGTGCTACGAGGGCAACACGCGGAGCTACTTCAGCCACCAGCAGAGCTCTAAGGCCACCAGCGGACCTCCTAGGACCACAAGGTCAGCTTCGAAGACCACAGGCATAGCTACTGCAGCTACCAGACGACCTACCAGGGCTCCCAATGGACTTCCGAGGAGCACAAGCTGAGCCACAAAGACCACAGGCAGAGCTTCGAGAGCCACCAGATCTACGAGGACCGCGAGCTGAGCCACGAGGACCACTCGCGTACGTTCGTGGGGCTGAAAGCCAAGCAACCCCTCAACGGCCAAGAGGGGGTAGTGGGCCCATGTGACACACAGGTCAAGCGATGGGCATACCGAAGTGGAACAACCCATATTCGCGTCAAGGCAGATAATCCTGGATATCCACGGCAAATACTCGAAGCAATGGCTCGGCAAAATGTACCAAGATCGGGTCCAAGCTTTCCGGTACTACAACATACTACAACACGATTGGGGTTGCGAGTGGCTGTGCGGCGCCGCTTCCGCGGAGGGCCAGCCTGGGGCAACCCAACTTTTCCTCGACATGCTATAGAACGAAACTTGATTCGATGCGCTGCTCTCCCTGATGGCGTAGGGCTACCTACCTGGAGCCGCTGAGTATGGTACCACGCAAACGTCACCGAATGCCCTGGACGCACGGCGCCTACAACGCTACGGACAAAGTAGACACAGTACGCCGTGTACAATATTACGCGCAAGATACGCCGTCCTCGGTACGTACTACGGCAACTTTTGAGCGGCCCGGCCGCTCCCTCCCACATCCCATCCTCTTCCTCGGCAGGCCGCCGGCCTCAGGATAATGAAGTTGGGTGACCCTCCCTCCCCTCCCCCCTCCCTCCGACAGGGCGCGCCTCGGCCCCAGGCGAAGCGCCGCGCGCAGCGCGGGCTTCGCGGGCGGGGGCGCAGGGAACGGCCGATGCCGCTGCGAAAGAGATATATATATATATATAGAGAGAGAGAGAGAGGAACAAAAAATATAAAGAGAAAGAGAGAGGCGAGGAGAGAGAGAGAGAGAGGGAGAGAGAGGCGAGGCGAGGCGAGGCGAGGCGAGGCGAGGCGAGGCGAGGCGAGGCGAGGCGAGGAGAGGAGAGGAGATGAGAGGAGAGAGAGAGAGAGAGGAGACAGGCGAGGCGATGCCGCTGAGAGAAAGAGAGAGAGAGAGAGAGGCGAGGAGAAGAGAGGAGACGGCCCTCCCGCAGCCTGCCCAGCCCGCAATGGCGGGGCCGCAGGAGAGCACAGGGCGCCGGGCCCCTCCCCCTCCAGGGGCAGGGGAAAAATGCACGCCCTGGCGGCGAGGGTCGGGGGCTGCTAAGGGCGTCCCTGGCCCGGGGTGCCCCAAGCTTTTTGCACCATTGTTCAGCCTCTGGGGCCCTCGGGGCCTTGTGAGAGTGATCTGGAGGCCGCGGGGGCTTCCTCGAAATCCTGGGGCACTTTTTGCCAGGGATACCCCTGGCAGCGACGGAGAGGAATGCCACGCCCTGTGCGGTGCTCAGCATGAAGGGAACGGGCCCAGGTGTTCGCTAATGGGGGGACGTGATTGAGCGGATGAGAAACGTCCAGGGGGGTCACCACCATGGGGGTCGCCATCTCATCGAAGAAACGGACTCTCGTGGACCTCTCATAACTCTCGTGGACCTTCAAAGATGCCCAAAGACGTCTGAAGCTCCCTCGATCCTCGTCATCCCTCCTCCTCCTCCTCCTCCTCGCCCTCCTCCTCCTCCTCCTCCTCCTCCTCGTCCTCTCTCCTCTCTCCTCTCTCCTCTCTCCTCTCTCCTCTCTCCTCTCTCTCCTCTCTCTCCCTCTCTCTCCTCTCTGCTCTCTCTCCCCTCTCTCCCTCTCTCCTCTCTCTCCTCTCTCTCCTCTCTCTCTCCTCTCTCTCCTCTTTCTCTCCCTCTCTCTCTCTCTCTCTTTCTCTCCTCTTCTCTCCTCCTCTTCCTCTCTCTCCTTCCTTCTCTCCTCTTTCTTCTCCTCTCCGTCCTCTTTTCTCTCCTCTTTATCTCCTCTTTCTCTCCTCTTTCGCGTCGCTTGCCTCTCCTCTCTCTCCTCTCTCTCTCCTCTCTCTCTCTCTCTCTCTCTCTCTCTCTTCTCCTCTCCTCTCCTCGCTCTCCTCCCTCTCCTCTCTCTCCTCTCTCTCCCTCTCTTTCTCTCCTCTCTCTCTCTCTCTCCCTTCTCACTCCTCTCTCTCTCTTCCTCTCTCGCCTCCTCTCCTCTCGCCCTTTCCTCTCTCCTCTCGCTCTCTCTCCTCCCTCTCACTCTCTCTCCTCTCTCTCTCTCTCTCGTCCTGTCTCTCTCCCTCTCTCTCTTCTCTCTCTCTCCCTGCTCGCCTCCCTTTCTCTCTCTCTCCCCTCTCTCCTATCTCTCTCCTCTCTCTCTTCTCTCTCTCTCTCTCTCTCCTCTCTCTCCTCTCTCTCTCTCCACTCTCTTCCTCCTCTCCTCTCTCTTCCGCTCTATCCCTGTCTCTCCTGTCTCTCCTCTCGCTCATCTCCCTCTCCTCTCTCTCCTCTCTCTCTCCTCTCTCCTCGTCTCTCTCACCCTCTCTCCCCTCTTCTCCCCCCCTGTCTCCTATCTCTCTCTCTCTCCTTCGCTCTCCCTCTCTTCTCTCTTCCTCTCTCTCTCTCTCTTTCTCTCTCTTCTCTCTCTCTCTCTTTCTTTTCTCGCACCTTTCTCTCTCCTCTCCCTCTCCTCTCCCCTCTCAATCCGCTCCATTCTCTCGCTCTCTCTCTCTCTCTCTCTCTACTCTCTCTCTCTCTCTCTCCTCTCTCTCTCTCTCTCTCCCTCTCTCCTGTCTCTCCTCTCTCTCTCCATCCCCCCCTCTATCTCTGCTTTTCTCGTCCGCCCCACCCTTGACTCTTTCCGCTCTTTTGACATCTGCTTCCATATCGAGCCCAGCCTGCACAGCTTGCTTTCGAACACAGTCCAAGTCCTGCTCACAGGTGCAATTATGTGTCTCTTGGTGCTTGTCAGGCTTCTTGACATGATTGCATCGCACATCATGCTCATAGTGTGTAGTATTGCAGTTTCGTCATTGCTTGTAGCCGGGCTCAGGCACTAGCGATGAAGGTCGCTGCGGTAAATCCTCTGTTCCAAGGTCCTAAGGCTCGGCGGTGCCAGGCGATGCGCCCGAGGTGAAAAACAAGTGGGTACATCTCTCTTACTGTCCACGTTCCTTGCTGTCGTGAGGCTGGGCAGGATTTGGCGTTCGTGTTTGACAATTTCTTCCGGAAGTTTTCTTCACGTTCGAATTATCCAACATGTTCTATGCTAACGTAGTTAGACGAATACTATGCATTACACACACTATCAACGCTACATGGGTCTCGCGAGCACACATGAACATGTTCATGAAGCACGTGTCTGGCCCTACTCTCGTACACGGTATGGCAAAATTATTTCATGTAAATCATGGGCATCATGCACATCGCACGCGTACACATGAAGATATTGGCCGTGACATTGGACGTATCATATTCCAGTGGGCAGCAGACGGCTTCCCGGCGCAGGCGCCCGTCACCTATGACCTTCTTCAGCAATGTCTTGGGATATGCTTTGAATGGTCTTTTGCAGCACACTTGAAAACGCACCGGTCAGACATGATTGTTTGGAACATCGCCGCGTCTATCTCGCACGTGTTGTCTCTGCATGATCTAGCGCGCACACATGCCCGACATCACCATCTTCGCGTAATACTCCGTGGATGTTCCCGCAGTATCCAAGAAGCCCTTCTGCGTCGTCGTCTCCGTTCTCACATATGGCGAGTTTTCGTCGCGTGTCAGTACTGTGCGCTGTGGGTCCCAGAGAAGTTCCCATGCCAGACCGCGCTGTATTTTCGGTGGATGAAGCGCGATCCACATTGGTATGTCGGCAAGGCGAACGTCGCACGCGCACACAAACATGCGCATGCAGTAGAACACACACCCGGAATATAAAAAAGGTTTGAGGAGCACTGCATCAATTTCATTGGGACCTTCGGGAAGGACAGTTACTGTAAGCGGTATGGGATTTGGAAAAAGCATCATCCTTATCACTTTCGTTTCGTATGTGTATTGTGGCACGCAGAGAGTCGGATTCTGAAGTACGAGAAGTTCGTGATCCAACACTTGCAGGCACCCACTCAGCAAAGAGAGCATCTTTGTCTGGATCTTCGTGGTCCACGCTCCCGG
>CAUYUJ010019117.1:0-67500 GCA_963575745.1 Prorocentrum cordatum
CAGCCCAATGAGCCTATGTCCGCCCTCAGGTTTGGTAGTCGGGGTATGATGTTGTAGGTGAGCTGCGGTGGCAACTCCCCTATGGTCCCGGCCTTGTGCATGAGCTCTGCGAAGGCTGTGGGCGCGCTGTCTGAAAGCAAGGCGACATTCCTCGGGCCTAGGTTGTCAATGCCTGACGCCGTGTTCGCCTTAAATGTAGTGGCCACTTTCCTGATGTCCGCAGGATCAAGCATCTTAACCTCCTCCTCATGTGCCTGTAATCGTAGCCCCTCTCCAAAACTTCGCTCTCCCTGTTGATATCTCCATACCTGCTTCCACTCTTCCAAGTCTGACTGCAAGCGCATGGCATGAGACCTCACACCTTGCGTGGGGTGTATGTCAGCCTGTGTCCACATGGCGTGTAGCTTAGACCATCTGTGGGCCTGCTTGCCGCCGTTCTCAATCACATCCGCAATCAACTTGCGCCACTGCTTCACGCGGCTATTGGCAAACTTTACCTCCAGAGTAATAGCTTCCTTCGCCGCAGTCCAGCTAGCTTCTCTCAACCACTCATCCTCCCAACTGAATTCGTTATCATACCTGTAACACCATATATCCCAAGCCTCGCCCATGTCTAGCCTTTTGCTCTTGAGGTTCTGCATGGTGTTGAATCTGTCTTGAATGAATTTGCAGTCTGTGGGCCAACTCCGCTTGCGTGCATGCATGAGATCAACCATGACCATTGAAGCACGCCTCCACTGTCTGGACCTTGGATCTCCTGGAGGTGAGTGACCTGGCGCTTTGCGGACCACAGCCGCCATCTTGAATTCGGGCTCAGTGAACTGTGCCCTACCCCTGCAAGCTCGTCCATGTCGATCCTCTAGTTGAAATCGCCGAACAAGTTCTTGGTCAGCCAAAGCATGCCATTGTGAGAAGCACCAATGAAGGTCTTCTCGATCTGTCGCATATTCACATTCTCGCTGCACTTGCAGATGTGATGGCGGTGGGGGCGCTGCGCCTAGCGGGCATACCTTGGGTAACTTCTTTGGAACCTTGAGCTGTTGTACTAGCGCAGCACCTGGGCCCACACGAAGAGAGAGTCGGACACCCCAATGCGTGGCTATCGACAGCCCCTCAATCCTGGACACATCCACAATGAGCCCTTTGAAATGCTGGCTGACCACAAAGTAGTCAAGCACACGTCCTTCTCCACATGCACATGTCAATTGCGTAGGAGCTACTCTCATCGCTGGTGCCGGCGCAAGAATGTTAAGGTCAGAGAGCTCTTGAGGAGTCATATTCCAGTCTCCGCCTATGATGAACGGCCTGCCAAGCCTCTGTAGCTGCTCCATCACCAGCATGATGATCCGTTTGTTCTCATCTTCATAGTCACGCACCTTGTGCCCTGATATCAAATATATGGACGCAAGAATAAAACCACCTGGCAGCATACCATCAGCCCATTGCATAGCCCATCTCCACTGTGGTGCGCATACTCCCCCAAGATCGGGCGGCACCGCCGACGCAATATCTTGTCTGACTCCAACCGCAACTCCAGAGCTGGCGGCATGTCCTTCACCTTTGTGAGCAGGCGGTATGTGACAATTCCAACCTTGATGCAGTAGACGTAGCTGTGCGTCTCCTGTATTTCCTTTGAGAATCTTGTGCTCCTGAAACAGAATGCCATCCGTGTTGGGGAACATCTCCGTGATCTCTGTCGCTGCAAGGGCCATCTTGACCGCTTCCTTCTGCGCCGCAGTGATATTCACCGTGACGAAACTCCAGTCTCTCTCATGTCGAAATTGCGTCGACCCTGCAACATCAGCATCAAGCTCCCCAGTGCCATCTGACCGCTCTCGTAGTCGATGTGCAGTGGTGCCTCCTCTGCACTCCCCTGCAGGAGCTGACCTCCCGTCGGAGGCCCCGCGGGGCGAAACTCCTCCTGCCTGGGCCTCGACCACCTGCCTATCGGCAGCCAGACCAGGAGGTTCAGCTCCACCGCTGTCGCGTACTCGTCGTTCTTGGGTGGTAGGGCCTCCTCTGCACTCCCCTGCGAGGGCTGACCTCCCGTCGGAGGACCCGCAGGGCGGATCGCCTCTGAGCTGGGCCACGACCACCTGCCCGTCGGCAGCCAGCTCAGAGGGTTCAGCCCTACCACCAATACTAGAGACACCTCCAGTTCCCAAAGGCACTACCATAGGTGCGTGCACCTGATCCGAATCGTGAACCAACCGTCCGTGGCCCACTGCGTCACCTTTGCGACCACAACCGTCGTGTACGTCCAGAAGACCTTGCTCCAAGCCCTCCGAGATCCGCTTCACACTGCCCCGTATAAGCACAAGTAAGTTATCTTGTCGCCCCCAGCCAACTTGACCATGTCTCGCAGCCTCACAACTGACCGTCTTGCGCATGTTCTGCAGCTGGGGGCTGGGTTTTGCGCCGCTTTGCCACAGCGGCCATGTTGACTGCGACCATTGCCTCGAGCATGCGGCTTCTTGCTGCCTTGATTCTTTTACTCTCCTCATCTGAGTCGACCCCATCCAACTTGAGTCCAGCATGCTCGAAGACTTCTTCGTAATCAGCTTCGTCAGGTACAGGGATGTCTGCAGCCATATCAACATCATCATCAACATGCACAGGCTGATGGGGACCATTCTCTTGATGCTGCTGCTGCTGCTGCTGCTGCTGCTCTCTCTCGGCCAGCTGCTTTTCGAGCAGCTCAAGCGCTTGCTGTAGTGCTTTGAGAGGCCCAGCGAGCTCGTCAGGCATCTCAGGCTTGCCCAACCGCTTCTGAAGACTGGCCACCTGTCCACAGAGGGCAATAGCGGGATGTGCGGCCTGGGCGTGTCCTCCATCAGCGGCTTCTCGCATGAAGGCTGCAGCCTGCGCATCTTTGATCCTCTGCCTCCTGTTCTCGTGGTTGCGCACGATCTCTTGTTCGGCATCTCTGGCTTCCAATGCCGCTTCGAGCTCTGCCTCACGTTCTCGTAGTCGTTCTTTGGCTTTGTCCAACTTCTGAGTGACACCCTCCATGCGCTGCCCGAGCTGGAACGATGACATGTTATCGTAGTCGGGCGCCTGGTACACCTCGTCCTCCTTTGGTTCGGCCTGCTGCACAGCTTTGTCCCAGACGTCAACAAGCTGCTTGCAGTCGTCAGGCCAGCTCGAGCGGTCATCGCCATGCGCCTTGGCCATGCTAGCCAGCATGGTCCTCGCTGTCGCAGGATCCGTCTCGATGATCTTGGCGTCGCCTCCAGGGGCTGCAGTGGTTCGAGCCTGAGTGTCCGCCTCCGCTTTCTGCTCGCCGCGCCCAAAACGGGGCGGGCCAGCAGCCCAACGATTCGGCCTCTCTGGCTTTGTTCCTCCATAGCCATATCCCGACCTCCAAGGCCAACTCTGCTGCTGAGCCGAGCGCGGGGCGGCCTGGCCGCAGCGGTAGCAGTGCGTCCTGAACCCGTAGTTCTCGAACGCCCCGCCATGCTGCCGCGCACAGTTGCCGCAAGCCCACGCCTTGCCCATTCGCCGCGGGCGTGCCCGCTGGCCTGAGAAGCTCGAGAGAGAAGGGCCCGCACGCGCGAGCCGTTCTGAAGTACGCGCGTGCAAGCACAGGGTCGCCACCTGTGCCAGAACGGCTTGAGCCAAAATGGCTACGGACGGAGGAGGCGGAGGAGGAGGAGGAGGAGGAGGAGGAGGAGGACCTCGTCATCCTTCCTTCTCCCCCGCCCTACATATGGTAGTGGTGGTGGAATATCTGTCCATCACAGGAAACCTGGGAGCGAGGTTTGCCCGCTCCGCGCTCCCCGGCGTCGTGCTGCAAGGCCTCCTGCAGGGTCAACACCATGTCGGCCAGCTCGTCCGGCGCCCTGGCGAATCGCTCGGAGCAGACGGTGACGTGCACGAAAAGGCCCTGCTCCACGACGAGCTCGAGGACGACCTTCCCGGCGAGCTGCCGTGGCCGCTGGGTCAGCTTGGGTGGTGTGGTTTTCCGGCGTTTGCTTGGCCCCTCTGAGCCTCCAGGGGCCTCTGCAGGCCTCTGGACAATTCCGGGGGCCCCCAGAGGACTCCAAGGGCAGAGGCTCTGGTGGTGTGTGGACTGGTGTGTGTGGGCTGGGGTGGGATAGGGTGGGTGAGGCGAGGGGGTTGGAGTGTGGGAATCCTCCTCCTCCTCCTCCTCCTCCTCCTCCTCCTCCTCCGCTATTGTCTCCTGCCCTGCTCCTCCGACCCCTGCTCTTCCGCCTGCTTCCCCTACGCATCGCCCTTCTCCGAATCCTCCGTGCTCTCCTCCTCCTCCTCCTCCTCCTCCTCCGATAGCAAGAACCAAATAGGCAAGCCTGCTTACGAGACAATGCTGGCAACGCGATGTGCGCCAGAAGCGAGCGGGCACGCTAATAGTGAGCGTCCTGGGAACAATGCTGGTGGCGCGGTGTGCGCTTCAAGCGGGCGGGCACGCGCCGAGTGCTATGCCAGGCGTACTTCCTGGCAGCAACGCTGGGCAGGCACGCTCAAAGTGAGCTCCCTGGTCAGCTTCTCGGCAGCAGCGCTGGCGACGAAGTGTGCGCAGCAAGCGAGCGGGCTCGCTTGGAGAAAGCATCCTGGCGACAACACTGGCCTACATACTCCTTCTCCTAATATATTTCCTCCTTTCTCCTCCGCATCCTCCCGGGTGTGGGTGGGGCGATTGGCAGGGATGGGGCGTGTGCGGGCAGATGAGATGTGATGTCCTATGCTTCTGTCGCTCAATCGCCCACCCGCTCGAGCGCTCTGCGCTAGCTTTTCTTGACCTGGTTCTCTCCTGCTCCTTCGACAGTGGCCCACTATGAATACGACCCTCCCCCCTCGCTTGAAAATGCACACGTGTGCTCCCCATCCTTCGCATATTGCTTGCATTCACATGATGCAATTATTCCGTATCCCGTTAAATCCGTCGACCGAGTCGTCGTGTGTGAGGGGCTTCTCCGTTCGAGTCGGGCTTTTCCGTTGGAGTCGTTGTCTCCGTCCTCCTCTGTTCCATTTGCCTAGGCCCTTGTCCTCGAGCCGTCCAAGGCAAAATTGAACAACATCGGAGTGGAATCGAAGGGAAGCCCCTTCCCTTTGAACCCTTCCCCGTGCAGGGGGTGTGGGGGTTATCCCGAAGGTCGCCACCCAAATAAATGTTCCCCTGGCCTGGCCCGGGCCCCGGACACGGCCCAGCCCAGGGGGCCGCAGCCCGGGTCCTGGCCCCAGCGCACTGGCCCCGGCCCTGGCCCCAATCCCGGACGTGACCCCAGCCTCGGCCTCGGCCTCAGCCCCAGCCCTGGCCCCAGCCGCGGCCCCAGCCCAAGCCCCAACACAGCGCAAGAGGCTCCCAAGAAAGCCCCAAGAAAGATTCCAGAGCGTCAGCGTCGTCGTCGTCGTCGCCGCTGCCGCCGCCGCCTTCGCCGCCGCCGCCGTCGTCGTCGCCGTCCCCCTTCAGGGTCGGCGGCACCAGCCGCTAGGCCTTCCCAATATCATATACGTGCGCATTTTCGAAACGTTTAGAGTAGTGCTCCCGCTGCAGCGTTGGCCGCGCTCCAGGACCGGTGCTTTGCCCCTGTCGTTCAGAATTGCGCTCGCGCCCAAGCACGGCCCATATTCCTGCATCCGATTCCTTCCTCCTCGCTGCGTCGTCTCCGGCCTTTCCCCTCCCCCGCCTTCCCCTCGTCCCCCTGTTCCTCCTGTTCTGGCTGCTCCTCTTCTTTCCTCCTGTTAATATTCAAAGACCCTTTGCCGATTGCGCAGCGAACACTGGGTCAAATCCTGCAACCCAAATTTCGGGATCAAAGTCCTCCAGGACACCCTGGTGCCCGGATAGGAACGAACTCAACGCACTGGGAAGAGGTGGGTGGTAATTAGGGGCAGGATATCAGATGTGGCGCGAGCGCACGTAATCAAATTACCTGACACCTCTCGTCCTCCTCCTCCTCCTCCTCCTCCTCCTCCTCGTCCTCCTCCTGCACCTTATCTTCCGTCACCTCGTCCTCCTTTCGCGCCTCCTCCTCCTCCTGCTCCTCCTCCTCATCCTTCTTCTCATCTCCTCTCTCTCCCACTGACCTGCCGACACTGCTGCTCCTCCTCCTCCCTGCCTCTCTTCCTCCTCCTCCTCCTCCTCCTCCTCCTCTTCCTCCTCTCCTCCTCCTCTTCCTCGTGGCCTCATTCATCGTCGTCGTCGTCGTCCTCCTCCTCCTCCTTCCTCCTCCTCCTCCTGCTCCTCCTCCTCCTCCTCCTCCTCCTCCTCCTATCGCCTCCTCTTCCTCCTCCTCCTCCTCCTTCTCCCTCCTCCTCCTCCTCCTCCTGCTCCTCTTCTTCGTCCTCCTCTTTCTTCTCCTCTTCCTCCTCCTTCTCCCCTCGCCTTCGCCGTCGCCCTCGATCCCGCCCCCGCCGTCACCCTCGCCGTGGTCGACATGGTCGCGGTGGTCGTCGCCGTGGGATCCGCCCTCTCCGTGCGCCAGCCCTGCGAGATCCGACGCCGCGAGAAAGCCGTGGCGCCGCGACCAGAGCACGACAACGCTCACGGGCCGATCCGTCAGTGCCTAAGACGAATCCATGACAGTGACAAAATCGGGCCTGGACAAATCGGGATCTAATTCTGAGATCCGGCGGTTCTGGAAGATGTATCGGGCGCCGCGGCCTTCACAGAGCGTTCTGGAAAGCTCTGAGAGCGTTCTGGAACGCTCTGGAACTATCTATCCCTATTCTAGTTCCGCCCGAGAAGGTCCCGAAAGGCAGCAACGCCCGTCAGACGCCCAGATGTGTGCTGGCCCGCTTCACTCTGGCCAGCTTGTGGGCCAAGACTCGAGTTCATAAAACCACCCTCATAATGAGCACCCCGACAAGCAAAGCCGTTTAGTAAATGCGCCCAAGGAGGGAATCGAACAGGGCAGGGCTGTTTAGTAAACGCCCAGGGCCGTTTAGTAAACGCCAAGTATGAAGGTTGGGATGGATTTTCCTCCCTTGACGTTCGGAGCGGTCTCTGGATCCCTCTAGAGGTGGCTGCTTCGCGCGCGCGTGCGCGCAGGCGCGCGTCGTCGTCGTCGTCGTCGTCGTCGTCGTCGTCGTGATCGTCGTCGTTGTCGTCGTCGTCGTCGTCGTCGTAATCGTCGTGATCGTCCTGGACGTCGGCGTCGTCGTCCTTCTCGTCGGCTGCCGCGGCCGCGGCGTCGTCGTCGTCCTCGTCGTCGTCGTGGTCGTCGACGTGATCGTCGTCGTCGTCGTAATCGTAATCGTCGTCGTCGTCGTCGTCGTCGTCGTCGTCGTCGTCGTCGTCGTCCCCGTCGTCGCGTCGTCGTCGTCGTCGTCGTCGTCGTCGTCGTCGTCGTCGTCGTCGTCGACGTCGTGATCGTCGTCGTCGTCGGCGGCAGCGGCGTCGTCGTCGTGACCGTCGTTTCGTCGTTTCGTCGTCGTCGTCCTTCTCGTCGTCGTCGTCCCTGTCGTCGCGGCGTCGGCGGTGGCGGCGACGTCGTCGACGGCGTCGTCGTGGTCGTCGCCGTCGTCGTCATCGTCGCCGTGGTGATCGTCGTCGTCGTCGTCGTCCTCGTGGTCGTCGGCTGCGGCGGCGACGTCGTCGTCGTCGTCGTCGTCGTCGTCGTCGTCGTTGTGGTGATCTTCGTCGTCGTCCTCGTCGTCGTCGGCGGCGGCGGTTGCGTCGTCGTCTCGTCGTCGTCGTCGTCGTCGTCGTCGTCGTCGTCGTCGTGATCGTCGCCGTCCTCGTCGTGATCGTCGCCGTCCTTGTCGTCGTCGTCGTCGCGTCGTCGTCGTGATCGTCGTCGTGATCGTCGTCGTCGTCGTCGTCGTGATCGTCGTCGTCGTTGTCGTCGTCGGCGGCGGCGGCGTCGTGATCGTCGTTTCGTCGTCGTCGTCGTCGTCGTCGTCGTCGTCGTCGTCGTGATCGTCGTCGTCGTCCTCGTCGTCGCGTCGTCGCGCTTGAGGCCGCCTGTTGTTGTCGCCTCCGCCGCCCAGGCGCGCTGGCTCGAGGGCCAGGCCCCTCCTCCCTCACTCCTCCTCCCTCCCTCCTCCTCCCGCCTCCCTCGCCTCGGCCGTCGCCCTCGATCGCGCCCCCGCGGTCGCCCTCCAGGACATCCTCCTCCCTTCGGCACCCCTCTCCTTGACACTGGGGCCAGGGTTCGGCTCCCACCTCCTCGACACCGGAGGCGACCAGGGTCAGCCAGGGCCCTGTCGCGAGCCCGGGCTGGTCGCTCCGTGGTTCCCGAGCCCAGGTCAGCGGAGGGCGGAAGTGGGGGATCGGCTCCACGGGGCTCCCAAACCTGGGTCAGCCGGGGCGGATTGGCTGACCCCCATCCCCAGGCCTCCGACGTCATGCTTTTCCCCAAAGGCTCATTGGGGTTCTGCTTTGCTCCCCACCGGCGTCTCCTTCCGTCACCTCGTCTTCTTCCTCTCCTTCTCACCTGCACTCGAATGCGCATCAGAGGTAGGCAAGCATGCAGCCGTACGCGCGAAGACAACACAACACGCACAAACGCATACACCGAGGCATCAGAGGTGCGGCAACATGGGGGTTGGGTGAACATTATACATGCGCACACATGCATAACGCACGTGCGCACACATCAGACAGCGCAGGCGTACATCTGGCGACGCATGCAACACATGCACGCCATCCGCATAAGACACACGTCCACATACAGCCGCACACACACACACACGTACAAACAGACACACACATATAACAAACACACACACACACACTCACGCAGCACACACACAACACACACACACCACACGCAACACACGACACACACAGACAACCCACAACCCAAAACACACAATCCACAACACACGCTTTTTGCGTCGACGGCTGGGCAGAGGGCGACTGCTCTGGCGGAGTGGCATCAGGGGACACGCTGTCTGCAAATTAAGGCCGCGATGCACGGAAAGAGGAGGAGCCCCCGGCGCGACAGGAAGAGAGGAAGCTGGGCCACTCAGAGCTGCCGGCTGCGGCGGGGGGAGCGCCGAGGGGGGGGAGCAGCGCTTGAACAGAGCTGCACTGAGCTGAAGCTGGGGGGAGGCAGCATCGAGCTGCACCTGGAGGTGGAAGACGCAACGAAGCAGAGCCCGACCCAGTGAACCGAGCACACTCCAGGGATGGGCCCAGTGCGCCGAGACCTGCGGGCCTACGAGGCGCGTGCGGGGAGGTGGAAGGCGGGAGGCCCGAATGGGCTGCGCACGCAACCCCCCCCCCCCACACACACACACACACACACACGCACACACACACACACGCACACGCACACGCACACGCACACGCACACGCACACGCACACCCACACCCACACCCACACCCACACCCACACACATTCACACACACATTCACACACACACATTCACACACACATTCACACACACATTCACACACACATTCACACACACACACACATCCACACACACACCACACACACCACACACACACGCACCACACACACACACCACACACACACCCACACACACACACCACACACACATTCACACATTCACACATTCACACATTCACACATTCACACATTCACACATTCACACATTCACACATTTTCGCACATTTTCGCACATATTCACACATATTCACACATATTCACACATATTCACACACATTCGCACATTCGCACATTCGCACATTCGCACACGCACACGCCCACGCCCCCCCCCCCCCTACACACACACACACACGCACACACACGCACACACACAGACAGACACACACAGACACACACAGACACGCACACAGACACGCACACACAGACACTGACACAGACACAGACACAGACCCAGACCCAGACCCAGACCCAGACGCAGACACCGACACAAACAAAGACACAGACACAGACACAGACACAGACACAGACACGGACACAGACACACACACACACGCACAAATACGCAGACACACAGACACACATAGACACACACACACACACCGACACACACAGATACACACAGACCACACACAGACACATACAGACACAGACACAGACACAGACACAGACACACGCACACACGCACACACGCACACGCACACACGCAGACACACACACACACGCAGATACCCACACACCACACACACACACACGCACACACAAACACACACACAGACAGACACACACAGACACACACCGGCACACACAGATACACACAGACCACACACAGACACACAGACACAGACACAGACACAGACACAGACACAGACACAGACACACACACACACAACACACATAACGCACACATACGCACATACACACAAACAAACACAGACATACACACACACGTACACACATGCACACACACGCACACACACGCACACACACACCAACACCAACACCAACACCAACACCAACACCAACACCAACACCAACACCAACACCAACACCAACACCCCACAACACCCCACAACACCCCACAGCACACACACACACGCACACACATACACACACCCCACGCACACACACACACACCCACGCCAACCCACACCCACACCCACACCCACACACACACACACACACACCCAACACCCCACACCCCACACCCCCACACCCCACACCCCACACCCCCACACCACACACCACACCACCCCACCCCCACCACCCGCCACCCACACACCCACAACAACCCCACCCCACCAACCACCCCACCACAACCTCACACAACACAACGCAACACACCACACCACACCACACCACAACACACACACACACACGCACACTTTTCCCACACATGCACAAGACACGCGGACGCAGACCTAGTCATTCAAATGACACATACAGCAACGCCCACGAGACGCGCAGACGGCGACCTGGTCATTCACATGACACGCACACCATACAATATAGACGCGCAAGATTTGCAGTGCGTGGCATGAGCGGCACTTGCTCCACACCACAAGGGGTGCGCTGGGGGTGGTCCCTCAATGCAAGCTCCGTGTGTGCCGGGTTCAAAAAGCGGGGTAAGCGTGGCACTTTCTCCACACCACAGGGGGTGCGCAAGGGGTGGACCCTCAGCACGGCCTCCATCTCGCGGGGCGTGGCCGGCGTGGCATTTTCTCCACACCACGGGGGGTGCGCTGGGGGTGCAATGGGTGCGCCAAAAAGGTCCCTCACCTCGGTCTCTATCCGTGTCAGGGTCGCGGGGCGTGGCAAGCATGGCATCTTCTCCACACCGCAAGGTTCGTGCAAAAAAGGGTCCCTCACCGCGGTCTCTATCCGTGTCAAGGTCGCGGGGAGTGGCAAGCGTTGCATGTTCTCTACACCACTACAAATGGTGCGCAGTGGGTGGTCCTTCACCGCGGTCTCTATCCGTGTCAGGGTCGCGGGGCGTGGCAGGCGTGGCACTTCTCCACACCGTAGGGGGTGCGCAAGGTTTGGTCCCTCAGCGCAGTCTCTATCCGTGTCAGGGTCGCGGGGCGTGGCAGGCATGGCATTTTCTCCACCACAAGGGGTGCGCGGGGGGAGTCTCACCGCGGTCTCTATCCGTCGTGTCAGGGTCGCGGGGCGTGGCAAGCGTGGCATTTTCTCCACACCACAGGGGGTGCGCAAAGCTTGGTCCCTCACCGCGGTCTCAATCCGTCTTAGGGTTGCGGGGCGTGGCAGGCGTGGTAGTTTCTCCACACCAGAGGGGGTGTGCATGAGGTGGTCCTTCACCGCGGTCTCCACACCAGAGGCAGTCCGTAAGGGACCGTGGCCATAGGCGCGCCAACGTCGCAAAGCGTGGCACGCGTGGCTTTTTCTGGACGCCTTGCAATGGTCGCACGGCGTGGCAGGCGCGGCACATTCTCCATGCAGCAGGGGATTGCGCAGGGTATCGGGGCGCTGTGCGTGCCAGGGCCGCACGGCGTGGCAGGCGTGGCACTGGGGAATCGGTGCCGAGCGCTTTGCGAATCACAAAGACGCATGCCCATAGCAAATTCGACCAATCCAAGGTGCAAGATGAAATGCCCACAGAGGACCTGAAATAAATATGAGAGGTTCCTCGGTAGCGTAATTCATGACGCCCGCCCCCTACGGGACCGGTTTTTCATCCTGTGCCGTTTTTTGACCGTCCTGGGGCCCTGTAAGGGCCCCCACAGGCGGAAAACAGCGAAAACCGCCCGTCGGGATTTGTCAGGATTCGCAGGGGTCTGGGTTACCCGTCAGTCGGAAGAAGTAAGTGGAAAGATGAAGCAGGAAGGCGGAGAAAGCAGATCGGGCTCGGGCCTGCCCAACTAATAACAAACAACTGCAAAGTCATTTTGACTCCTGAAATTTGAAATAGGAAAGCGCTTGAAGTGGTAGGAGAGCTCCAAGCAACGGACCACCACCAACCCTGGCCAGGATGGACCTGGCCAGGGTTGGTGGTGGTGCGGCGTTGGAACCGAAATGTACCGATGCCACTACTCCCCAGACCTCTCCCAGGGTGCGCTCTGACCAGGATTTCGAGGCGAATCCAGCGGTGGCGACGAGGGCCTCCTGAGAGGCCACACAAGGGGAAACCGGGCGAAGGGTAGCAATATGGGCACATACTTTCCTCCTCTGAGCGTCCCTCCGAACAAAAAATTGGACGCCCGAAATGGGTACGGAAAAAAAATTGTACAATGCACAACAACACATGCTGTCCCAAACCAACAGCGGCCGCTGTTGGGCAGGCGGCCTTCTGTCTCGAATGGACACAGGCCGCGGCGGCGTGGACAGCGAATCCTGTTCAAAATGAACAGGAACTGCTGTTGGGCATTGTATCCATTCTTTCCGTACCCATTTCGGGCGTCCAAAAGATTGGGATCTGTACTGTGTACTCTGCGCCGGAGCCTGCGCGGGAGGCTCCTCCTCGTCACTTTCGAAAACCACAGGCACGAACAGAGCACCAACGACTTCACCCGAGCGGTGCGGCCGCGACCGACTCTTTCCAATGCGGGTCGCCCGTGCAGCTCGGGATCGTCTCCGTGCGGCCTTCCGCCACCACGGCCACGCCCCCGGCGCGGTCCCTGCGGGTGCTCGCCGCAGCCGTCGTGGGCGCCGCTGCCGCCATCGTTGCCGTCCTCGCCGTGGTTGCCGTCGTGGTCGTGGCCGTCGTGGTCGTCGCGGTTGTCGTGGTCGTCGTGGTTGTCGTGGTCGCGGTCGGGGTCGTGGTGCCTGTCGCCGTCGCTGTCTCTGTCGTCTTGGTCGTGGTCGTGGTCGTGGTAGTGGCGCTGGTGGTCGTTGTCTTATTTCCAATCCCCCTTCCCTCTCCATTATTCTCCTCGCCCTCCCTCTCGTGGGTCTCCGCAGGGCCTTCAATACGTTTTTTTTGTTTTGTTTTTATCCTATCACCCTGGGGCTTATCATGCACAAACAAATTCAGACGCCGTCTTACGGCCCCGCAAACAGATCTTGCACGGGCCCGCAGCCGACCAGGCCCAGACCCCGAAGCGCGACCGTCACTCCGCGCTCATACCGACCACAGGTCTGGGGTCCGCCCTCCTGGCCGCCCTGGCGGCCCTGCCTCGCTCCTGAGCTTCAGCAGCGCTGGCAAAGCCAAAGGAGCCCAGGGCTCCCTCGAACCCAGGGCGGAACAGCCTCCCTGGGGCAGGCGGGGCTGGTGCCCGATCCCGCACCTCTGGGGGCTCCACGGCGGGGGCTCTGAAGCCTGCAGGGGCCGCTGGGTCCACCATGCCATCAGGGCCCGCGACCGAGCCAAGCGCCTCGGCCCACCTGGCACGGGTGGCCGCTGTGGGCCGAGCCAGCTGGTCGATCGGCTGCTTGGATTTCCCAGGCAGGATCGACTTAGCGAAATCGTTTCTCGCCTGCGCCCTGGAGCCCTTTTTGGCCCTGGGGTCGTCCGCGCGCTGGGCCCCGCTGCAGGCCTTGGCTAGGCCCCTGTGGCAGTACTGGGGTTTCAGGCAATACATCAAGCACGCCACACACACCAAAAACTCAGGGCCATCGCCGCCAGAAACGCGTGATTCACGAAGACGGTGGCCGTTGACCTCCCAGACTCCCGACTCAACAGGGTCGTCCTGGGACGGGCCAGCACGCGGAACACTCGAAAAAGAGACCCCCGACATTTGGCCAGAGTCTGGGGTCTCAACATGGGGCCCTGGGGTCCTCCCCTGGCCAGCAGGGCCCGAGAGGGCTCGCGGAGGCAAGGCGGCGGCCGAAGTAGCAGGGGAGGCCACTGAGGGAGGATGGGGAGGGGGCTGCGACACAGCCGACGGGGGCGGGCTCAGTGCGCCCGCGGCCGAGGGCGCTGCCCGCTCCGCCTTCTCTGCGCGTCGGCGCTGGACCGCGCGAAGCAAGGCCGCCGACGCGCTCGACGCGTCGGCGACTGGATCACTGGGCCCGAGGGGCCCCTCGCCTGACTCCTTCCTCTTGCGGACCTTCGTGCCGACCTGGTCCTGGGCCTGGGCTCCCTGGCTGGCCGCCGCTGCCGTCGCCAGCGCTGCTGCCGCCCCCAGGGCCGCCAATCCGCCAGGGCCACGGGCAGTCGACTCCTCGGCCTCCAGCAGCAGCTCCAGGGCGGGCGTCGGAGCGAAGGGGTCCAGGTCCACGAGGTCCAGGGAGGTGAGCGGCCAGGAATCCCTGAGCCCCGAGTCGGTGATGTGCACGTCGAGGGCCGCCGCGCACCTGGCCACCTCCTTCGCCCGAGCCAGGCAGCCCTCCAACATCAGGGCGTCCTGCTCCGCGATGGCGTGGAATGCCGCTCCTTCCTTAGCCCTGGTGTCGGCGCGCCTGTTGCCCACGAGCTCGAAGAGGGCGAGATCCCCGTCCTGCACCGCGGCCTCGGTGCGGTGGACGGGCACGTGGCGTATGATGACGCCCTCCGCTGCATCGCCAACCCTAGCCCACACGTGGGCGTGCAGGGAGCTGGGGCCGCAGGCCTTGGTCAGGTTAGACGCAGCCTTCACCGTGCTCAGGCAGTCGCTGAGCAGCGTGTAGTTCCCGATGATGTCGGCGAGGCCGATGGCGGCAGCGTAGTCCTCACCCGCCTTGGCCGTCTGTGACGGGAGGTCGCTGGGGGGCACTGCGCCCCACGCCTCGGCGATGAGCCTCCCCTCGGGACCGTGCGCGATGACCGCCCAGCCAGCGCTCCTGACGTGCGGAAAGTCCCCGTTCAGGCACGAGCCGTCGGTGAAGACAAAAGGCCCGTCGGGCACCGCCAAGATGCCGTCCCCCCACCCGCAGGATCGCCGCGCCCAGCTGTCATCCCAGGCTGGCCTGGCCACCAGGAGGCTGATGTCGGCGAAGAGCCCCTGACTGAAGAGCTCGTCGAAGGGGGGCCCCATGCGGTGGGCCTGCTCCGCTGCCTGTCTCACCTGGTACGGGCAGTAGTCCCGCCTCCAGGCCGCCCAGGCTGGGCACACGTGGTGTCTGTGGTGCATCGTCCCAGGGGCGGCGCCGCAGAGCCTGCAGAGCGGGTCAATCTCACGCCCATGCCTCGCCAGTCGGGCCTGGGGCCAGCTGGCCACGGTTTTTTTTTTTTTTTTTGTTTTTTTTTTTTTTTTTTTTTTTTTTTTTTTTTTTTTTTTTTTTTTTTTTTTTTTTTTTTTTCTTTTTCCCCAACCATCCTGTGGTGTTGGGTCCTCGTTTTGAAGAGACGGTGCCCGCGTCTCCTCCTCCTTCCTCTCCTCCTCTCCTCCTCCTCCCCCTCCTCCTCCCTCCTCCTCCCTCTCCTCCCTCCTCTCTGCGTTTCACCCACCCATTACAGCGCTTCGTGGCTCCATAGGGAGCTCCACCGAAGGCCCCAGTGGGGGTGTTCGCATGCGGTTCCCCCACCCAGGGCAGCGTTTCGTGGCCCCATAGGGAGCTCCACCGAAGGCCCCAGTGGGGGTGTTCGCATGCGGTTCCCCCACCCAGGGCAGCGTTTCGTGGCCCCATAGGGAGCTCCACCGAAGGCCCCAGTGGGGGTGTTCGCATGCGGTTCCCCCACCCAGGGCAGCGTTTCGTAGCCCCATAGGGAGCTCCACCGAAGGCCCCAGTGGGGGTGTTCGCATGCGGTTCCCCCACCCAGGGCAGCGTTTCGTGGCCCCATAGGGAGCTCCACCGAAGGCCCCAGTGGGGGTGTTCGCATGCGGTTCCCCCACCCAGGGCAGCGTTTCGTGGCCCCATAGGGAGCTCCACCGAAGGCCCCAGTGGGGGTGTTCGCATGCGGTTCCCCCACCCAGGGCAGCGTTTCGTAGCCCCATAGGGAGCTCCACCGAAGGCCCCAGTGGGGGTGTTCGCATGCGGTTCCCCCACCCAGGGCAGCGTTTCGTGGCCCCATAGGGAGCTCCACCGAAGGCCCCAGTGGGGGTGTTCGCATGCGGTTCCCCCACCCAGGGCAGCGTTTCGTGGCCCCATAGGGAGCTCCACCGAAGGCCCCAGTGGGGGTGTTCGCATGCGGTTCCCCCACCCAGGGCAGCGTTTCGTAGCCCCATAGGGAGCTCCACCGAAGGCCCCAGTGGGGGTGTTCGCATGCGGTTCCCCCACCCAGGGCAGCGTTTCGTGGCCCCATAGGGAGCTCCACCGAAGGCCCCAGTGGGGGTGTTCGCATGCGGTTCCCCCACCCAGGGCAGCGTTTCGTGGCCCCATAGGGAGCTCCACCGAAGGCCCCAGTGGGGGTGTTCGCATGCGGTTCCCCCACCCAGGGCAGCGTTTCGTGGCCCCATAGGGAGCTCCACCGAAGGCCCCAGTGGGGGTGTTCGCATGCGGTTCCCCCACCCAGGGCAGCGTTTCGTGGCCCCATAGGGAGCTCCACCGAAGGCCCCAGTGGGGGTGTTCGCATGCGGTTCCCCCACCCAGGGCAGCGTTTCGTGGCCCCATAGGGAGCTCCACCGAAGGCCCCAGTGGGGGTGTTCGCATGCGGTTCCCCCACCCAGGGCAGCGTTTCGTAGCCCCATAGGGAGCTCCACCGAAGGCCCCAGTGGGGGTGTTCGCATGCGGTTCCCCCACCCAGGGCAGCGTTTCGTGGCCCCATAGGGAGCTCCACCGAAGGCCCCAGTGGGGGTGTTCGCATGCGGTTCCCCCACCCAGGGCAGCGTTTCGTGGCCCCATAGGGAGCTCCACCGAAGGCCCCAGTGGGGGTGTTCGCATGCGGTTCCCCCACCCAGGGCAGCGTTTCGTAGCCCCATAGGGAGCTCCACCGAAGGCCCAGTGGGGGTGTTCGCATGCGGTTCCCCCACCCAGGGCAGCGTTTCGTGGCCCCATAGGGAGCTCCACCGAAGGCCCCAGTGGGGGTGTTCGCATGCGGTTCCCCCACCCAGGGCAGCGTTTCGTAGCCCCATGGGGAGCTCCACCGAAGGCCCCAGTGGGGGTGTTCGCATGCGGTTCCCCCACCCAGGGCAGCGTTTCGTGGCCCCATAGGGAGCTCCACCGAAGGCCCCAGTGGGGGTGTTCGCATGCGGTTCCCCACCCAGGGCAGCGCTTCTTTCGTGGACCCCATAGGGAGCCCCACCGAAAACGGCACCCACGACGCGTTACCAACAATTGCTTATGGTTGGGTCTTTCGCCAGGATAATTTTTTTCCTCCCCCCCCAACCATCCTGTGGTGTTGGGTCCTCGATTTGAAGAGACGGTGCCCCGCGTTCCTCTCCTTCCTCCTCCCCCTCCTCCCTCCTCCCCCTCCTTGCCTCTGCTCTCGGCACACCTCTCACACGTTTCGTAGCCCCATAGGGAACTCCACCGAAGGCCCCAGTGGGGGTGTCCACATGCGGTTCCCCCACCCAGGGCAGCGTTTCGTAGCCCCAGAGAGAGCTCCACCGAAGGCCCCAGTGGGGGTGTCCGCATGCGGTTCCCCCACCCAGGGCTGCGTTTCGTAGCCCCATAGGGAGCTCCACCGAAGGCCCCAGTGGGGGTGTTCGCATGCGGTTCCCCCACCCAGGGCAGCGTTTCGTAGCCCCATAGGGAGCTCCACCGATGGCCCCAGTGGGGGTGTTCGCATGCGGTTCCCCCACCCAGGGCAGCGTTTCGTGGCCCCATAGGGAGCTCCACCGAAGGCCCCAGTGGGGGTGTTCGCATGCGTTTCCCCACCCAGGGCAGCGCTTCGTAGCCCCATAGGGAGGAACTCCACGTAAGGCGGGGGGGGGGGGGGGGTGGGGTGGGGGTGGGGGGGGAGGGGGGGGGGGGGGGGGGGGGGTGGGGGGGGCCCCCAGTGGGGGGTGTATCTCATGGAGTTATCTTCCACATGCGGTTCCCCCACCCAGGGCAGCGTTTCGTGGCCCCATAGGGAGCTCCACCGAAGGCCCCAGTGGGGGTGTCCACATGCGGTTCACCCACCCAGGGCAGCGTTTCGTGGCCCCATAGGGAGCTCCACCGAAGGCCCCAGTGGGGGTGTCCACATGCGGTTCCCCCACCCAGGGCAGCGTTTCGTGGCCCCATAGGGAGCTCCACCGAAGGCCCCAGTGGGGGTGTCCACATGCGGTTCCCCCACCCAGGGCAGCGTTTCGTGGCCCCATAGGGAGCTCCACCGGAGGCCCCAGTGGGGGTGTTCGCATGCGGTTCCCCCACCCAGGGCAGCGTTTCGTGGCCCCATAGGGAGCTCCACCGAAGGCCCCAGTGGGGGTGTTCGCATGCGGTTCCCCCACCCAGGGCAGCGTTTCGTAGCCCCATAGGGAGCTCCACCGAAGGCCCCAGTGGGGGTGTTCGCATGCGGTTCCCCCACCCTGGGCAGCGTTTCGTGGCCCCATAGGGAGCTCCACCGAAGGCCCCAGTGGGGGTGTTCGCATGCGGTTCCCCCACCCAGGGCAGCGTTTCGTAGCCCCATAGGGAGCTCCACCGAAGGCCCCAGTGGGGGTGTTCGCATGCAGTTCCCCCACCCAGGGCAGCGTTTCGTGGCCCCATAGGGAGCTCCACCGAAGGCCCCAGTGGGGGTGTTCGCATGCGGTTCCCCCACCCAGGGCAGCGTTTCGTGGCCCCATAGGGAGCTCCACCGAAGGGCCCAGTGGGGGTGTTCGCATGCGGTTCCCCCACCCAGGGCAGCGTTTCGTGGCCCCATAGGGAGCTCCACCGAAGGCCCCAGTGGGGGTGTCCACATGCGGTTCCCCCACCCAGGGCAGCGTTTCGTGGCCCCATAGGGAGCTCCACCGATGGCCCCAGTGGGGGTGTCCACATGCGGTTCCCCCACCCAGGGCAGCGTTTCGTAGCCCCATAGGGAGCTCCACCGAAGGCCCCAGTGGGGGTGTCCACATGCGGTTCCCCCACGCAGCGTTTCGTAGCCCCAGAGGGAGCTCCACCGAAGGCCCCAGTGGGGGTGTCCTCATGCGGTTCCCCCACCCAGGGCAGCGTTTCGTAGCCGCAGAGGGAGCTCCACCGAAGGCCCCAGTGGGGGTTCACATGCGGTTTCCAACCAGGGAGGTTTCGTGCCCCATCGGGAGCTCCCGTAGGCCCAGTGGGGCTGCCTCATGCGGTTTCCCCCATCAGGCAGGTTTTCGTTAGCCAGAGGGGGGGGCAGGTGCCGCATGCGGTTCCCCCACCAAGGCAGCGTTTCGTGGCCCACAGGGGGCTCCTACCGAAGGGGCCCCAGTGGGCTGCTGCATGAGGTTCCCCCACCAGGGGGAGCGTTCGGAGCCCAGAGGTGAACCTCACGATGACAGTGGGGTGACATCAAGACGACCCTACAGAGGTAGCGCGCCTGAAAAGATATTCACAATTGCGGTACTCTCAACTGCATATGGTTGGGTCCTTCGCCAGGCTTTTTTTTTTTTTTTTTTTTTTTTTTTTTTTTTTTTTTTTTTTTTTTTTTTTTTTTATTATTATTGTTATAATATATATATATATAAATATCTCTGTGGGCGCGGACAAAGGTCCACGGTTTCATGCAAACAAATTCAAGCAGGCGGGACGGCCGCCGCCCTCGCGGCTCGCCCGCGTTCGCGGGCCGCCGCAGCGTCCGCGAAGCCGTGGGCTCGGAGGGCGCCCTCGAGCCCTGGGCGGATCCGCCGCGGCTCGGCTGCCTCCGCCCGCGGGGCCGCCGCTGCCAGGCGCCGCGGCGCCGCGGCGCTCGGCGCCGCAGCCATCAGGCTACCAGCGCCAGCCGCAGGCGGCGTGGGCGGGGCTGCAGCAGGCTGCCGCAGCGCTGGCTCGGGCGCCGCCACGGTCGCCTGCACCTCCGAGCCGTGGCCCTGCCTGGCCTGGAGTGCCGCCGCCCAGCGCAGGCGCGTGCTTGCCGTTGGCGAGGCCAGCGGCGCGATCGGCTCCTTCGACGCTGGCAGGATCCCACGTGCGAAGTCCGACCGCGCCTGGGCTCTGGATCCCTTCTTGCTTTTGGGCTGCCCCGCCGCCGCGCTGGCCCCGCACGGCTTGCCCAGGCCGCGGTGCGCGTACCTGGGGAGGCGGCAGTGCATCCAGCAGGCCGCGCAGACCAGGAAGGGCTCGGAAACGTCGCCCTCGACGCGCGACTCCATGAGGAGGTGGCCGTTGACCCTCCATCCCGCTGGACGGGTCGCATCTGCCGCCTCCGCAGGGGCTGGGCCGCTGCTCGTCGCCTCCGCCGCCGCCAGGCGCGGGCTGGGCGCGGGCGCCGAGGCCTCGCGGCGCCTCGGATGCTCCTGCGCCCTGCGCTGGGCTACACGGCGCAGCACCTCCGCGGGCGACTCGGCCGAGGCGGGGCGGCGCCTCGCGGGCGAAGGCCGCGAGCTGGAGGCGCCAGCTGCCGCCGCCGCTGCCAGGGCCGCCGCCGTGGCGAGGCGGGGGCCGCCGTCAGCCGCCGAGGGCTGCGCTACGCCGACGTCATCGCCAGGCTCGGCGTCGGGCTCCTTCAAGAAGCCAGTCGCTGAAGCGGCAGCCCCGCGCACCTCCGCGTCGTGCATCACCTCGAGCTCGCCGCGCCCCTGGGACTGCGACGTCGGTGGGCTGAATCCACCTGTCCCAGGGGCGGGCTCCGCCGCGGCGGCGTGCAGGAAGTCGGTCTCGCCGTCGAGCTCCGCCGCCATGTATGGGGGTGAGGTCGACGAGCTCCAGCGAGCTGATGGGCCAGGAGTCCCGCAAGCCCGACTCCGTAGCCTGGGCCTCGAACTCGGCGGCGTACCGCGCCGCGTCACGGGCGCGGGCCAGGCAGCCCTGGAGCAGGAGGGCCTCCTCGTCGGCGATGGCGTGCAGCGCCGCGCCCGCCTTCGCGAGCTGGTCCGCGAGGCGGTTGCCGTAGAGCTCCACCTCCGAGAGTACGCCCTGCTCGACTGCCGCCCGAGAACGGTGGGCGGGGATGTGCTTCACGTGCACCCCCTCGGCGGCGTCGCCGACCCTGGCCCAGAGGTGGGCAAACTGGGCCGTCGGGGCCGCCGCCCTCTTCACGTCCTTGCAAGCCCCGACCGTGCCGAGGCAGTCGATCATGAGGTGGTAGTGGCCGACGATGTCCGTGAGGGCGACCACCGCCGCGTAGTCCTCGCCTGCCCTCGCCGTCTGGCTGGGCAAAAGGGCAGGCGGCACTGCCCCCCACGCCTGCGCCAACCACTCGCCGTCGGGCGTGAGAACCACCACGGTGGGGGCTTTGGATAAGGAACCATTGGATAAGGAATCCAGGGTCTGGAAGCTGGTGGAACACCAATCGTGGAATGGCCATGGATATCACTGCCGACCTCATCAGATAAGGAATCCTCCAGGGTCTGAAGCCCCCTGGGCGCATTCCTTAATCAACGCCCCCCCGTACTCGATCCTCCTCCTTCTGCCCCTTGCGACCGTGCGCTGCCAGATGGACCCCCCTGCTTTCTCCTCGGCGTCGCCTCGGGAAGCGTGCCCACGCTGCCCCCTCGGGGGGCAGGGGTGGGGCACGCTGTCCGCGGCGCGCCCACCGTGGCCAGCATGTCAAGTTGAAGCCGGTGGGGAAGGCCGAGGATGCAAGGCCAGACATCCGGCGCTTCCAACAGATCGGGGCGGTCGGCTTGTCGCCATGTTTGGCATGTGGAGGCCAGCTTCGGGCCTGGCCGGTTTCGTGCCTCAGGACCGTCAAAAACGACTCGGGATGGAACGCAAGGCCTGCATGGGGAATGGGTTCAAAGTTCAGGGGGCCAACGTACCAAACCTAACTCAGAAGAGGGACCCAACCATGTGCATGCCCAACTATCGCAAGACAGATGGGGCAAATGAGGGGGAACTCCCCCTGGGGCCACGAAGCCTGCGAGGGGTTTGCCGAATTGGGCGTGGGCACGCATGCGGACCCTTCCACTCTGGGGCCTTCGGTGGAGCTCCCTGTGGGGCAACGAAGCGTAATGAGGGGTGGAGGGGGCGGAGGGGACAGGAGGGCGAGGGGGAGGGGGGGGGGAGAGGGGGAAGGAGGGGAGGGGGGGGGCGGGGGGGGAGTGGGGGTGAGGTGGGTGGGGAGGGGGAAATGGAACACATTACAACCAAGTAAAACCAATTCCAACCACATCAGTACTATTTCCAGCCACTTTGGTACACATTACAGCCACTCAAATATGAATTGCAACCAACTTGTGCCGTCTGGTTCGGGGCGTCTGTTTCCCCTGCTCGCGAGGGAGCTTGCTCCATCGTCTGGTTCACATGACTCACCACCTCCTCCTCCTCCGCCTCTTCCGCCTCCTCCACCCCCTCCTCGTCCTCCTCCTCCTCGTCCTCGTCCTCCTTGTCCTCGTCCTCGTCCTGCTCCTCCTCCATTCCTTTTCCTTACAAGCAATTTCCCCCAGTCGCACCTCGAGGCAAGTTTTTAGGGCGGGCTGGGCGTTTCGCCTGGGACTTCCTCACCACTTTTGACTCTGAAGCTTAAAACGTGGTAGCAGTTTCACAGATGGAGGGCGGGTCGTTTTCAAAATGTGGCTCTCGCGCTAGCGCGAAACATTCAGATTGAGGGCGGGTGGTTTTCAACATGTGGCTCTCACCTTGGCGCCGCGCGCATTCGTTTCAAAAAATTACAAGGGCTTCGCAGATTGAGGGCGTTTCCTTTTCAAAATGTTGCTCTCGCTTTAGCGCGGCGCACATTCGTTTTCAATATTTGCAAGAGTTTCACGGGTTGAGGGCGGTTCCTTTTCAAACTGTCGTTCTCGTCGTAGCGCCGCGCACATTTGTTTAGAACATGCTCAGGTTTCCACCATCAACGTACCAGAAATGGTGTTTTGGAAGGATTCAAGATTATGCGGGTGCAACAGTTAAGTTAGTTTTCTGTGCTGACGTCCTAGGAATGGCGTTCTGGCACGATTCAGGATCGTCAATACGCAGCATTCAGGTTGATCCGTGGAGTTGAAATCCCGAGAAGAATGGTTTGGCATGCTTCGGGGTCTTCAAGCGGGTGTCTTCCAACCAGGCAGTTCCATCAATCGACATGAACCGTTGTAGGGGCCTATGAAGAGGGAGCTTGGAGGGAGGGTTGTCTCCAACATCGTTGATTACTCTTGGGTTTACACTGGTCCTCCTCCTCCCCCTCCTCCTCTTCCTCCTCCTCTTCCTCCTCCTCCCCCCGTCCTCCTCCCCTCCTCCTCCTCCTCCTCCTCCTGCTCCGCCTCCTCTTCCTCCATATCCTCCCCCTCCTCCTTTCCTTCCCACCCCTCCCTCGCTCGCCAACTCCTTCCCTCAAGTCCTCAAACCCTTGAGTCCCTAAACACATAAACCCTGAAACCCAGAAACCCTTCAACCTTAAGCCCCTTAAACCCTTAACCACTTAAAGCCTAAAGCCCTTAAGCCCATGCAGCCCTTCAGTGTTTAATCCACGATAACTTAACATTCTACCCTTAAGCGCTGTAGCCCTTAACCCTTCAAGCCCTGAAACACTTGAGCCATTGAACCTGGAAGCCCTCAAACCCTCAACACGTTTGAGCCCTGAAACCCTTAGCTCCTGAATCCCTTCAGTCCTTAAAGCCCCCAAAGCCCTTGAGGTCCTTAAGCCCTGGAGCGCTTGAACACCAAAACCCTTGAAGCCCGTGAGCCTTTCTCAGCCCTTGAACCCTTAAGCCGTTCAAACCATAAGCGCTGCAAGCCTTCAAACAATCCCATGCAACCCACAAACTGTTAAGATTTTACAAACTTAAGCCCTTGAGCCCTTTAAAACTCTTACGCTTGGAATCCTTAAACCCTCGCGTCCGTAAGCCTTTTGACAACAACATGCCCAAACATAACTGGTACACATGACAACACGGGCAATCACGCCAGTGCCTTGGAAACATGTACACACACAATCAGATTTCTTGGTCTTGGGATATACTGGCATGGCCTCACACTAAGAATCATCTAGTGAAGTTTCGTGGGCGGCTGGAATTCGTGCTAGTTTGTCGCGCCGAGCTGGTCGGGGAACGTACAACTTGATTGGGATTAGTCACGGCGAAATGTACTTCGTCCCGGATGCGGTGGGAGGTGCAAGGGGAGGGGGGCGGGGATGGGGAGGGCAGGGGGGGCCGAAGGTAAGGGGGAGTGGGCGGGCGGGGGCGGGGGTGGTGGCAGAGGCGACGGGAAGGGGCGGAAAGGGGGAGGGGCGGGAAGAAGTGGGGCGGGGTGTTGCTGATTCTTAAACGACGGCAGCCCACCACCACAGGCTGGACGGTTGGGAAGAAGGAAGGCGCAGGAGGTCTGCAAGGGCACGGGCCTCCACGACGCCATATTCGAGGAAGGAGGAGGAGGAGGAGGAAGAGGAGGAGGAGGAGGAGGAGGAGGAGGAGGAGGAGGAGGAGGAGGAGGAGGGAGGAGGAGGGAGGAGGAGGAGGAGGAGGTGGGAGGAGGAGGAGGGGGGGAGAAGGGGGACAACGTTATGAACGGGAAGTCTGTTTTTGACTTTCGTTTGAAGGAACAGGGGGGGGGGAATGGAGGGGGGGGGCAGGCCGCCCGTCTGCCCATCGGATCCAACTGGGCCTTTGGACTTTGTCCTCGGTCCGTAAGGTTCCGAAGCATTCTCAGTCGCCGCCACGGCTGGGCTCGTCGAGAGAACCTTGGGGCACCTCCAGCAACGCCCCCACAGACCGCTGAGGGTTCCCGCATCAGCCCGCCGAGCACCGCCGAACCCATTGTATTCAGGAAGGTGGATTGCTGATCAACTGGCCGAATGTGGTGCCCATGGTGCCTCGCGTGGCCCCCGGACAGACAGACAGACAGCAAACCAACCAGCCAGACAGACAGACAGAGTCACTCTCGGGCTCCCACGTCGCTGGGGCGCCCCCCAGCCACACCTCGAAGGCGTGCCCCAACCGCGCCTGGGGGACGAAGGCCATGACGCGGAACACCGCGAGTCCAACATTCTCGTGTGGTGAAACGGCCCAGCTGTATCTAGGGCCCCAGCCGGATTGCACCGGTGCGATCGCGGGGCCTTGCACGGGCTGGATTGCACCGCGTTGCGCCGGCCGGATTGCTCCGGACAGACACGCAGACACAGACAGAAGCCGTACGCCCAAGGCGCGTCGGGAGGCACTACATGAAGGATACATTCGCACATCATGCAGAGAGGGGGACGCACGGAGGGAGGGACGCACGACGAGCGGGGACGCGAGGCGAGGCGGAGCGAGAGATGGACGACGACAAGGCCACCCCTCCTTCTCATCGCTGGGCCAACTTTCCAAGCTGGCCTGCGTCCCCGGGGAAACGGGGCGACGACTGCGGCTGCATCGGCCGCGGCTGGGAGCGCGGGGAGCCCGAGTGTACACCAGCGCCGACCCTGGCCTGGCCCAAGGGTGCACGCGCCATCCCTGCAGGCCTGGCCAGGGAAGGTGCGTGCGTACTCGTGGCCTGGCCGGGAAGGCGTGCACGTCTGCACCGATGCGCTCCGGCTTCTCCGAGGCATGAGCCCCTGGATCTCGTGACCCCTTCCCCAGGCAAGGGTTTCCGTCCCGAGCCGTTCCTTGACGGCCCTGGGGCCCGAAACCGGGCTCCAGAGGTCAAACGTGGCCACAGAGCGGACGCCGCGATTCTGTTGAAGCGCTGGATGTCTGGGTAGCTGGCTGGCGCCCTCCGAGCGGGGTCGCGGGGAGCGCCTGGGGTCGCGCGCGACGACCTGCACGCGCACGAAGGGGTCGAAGGTCCACGCGTCTGGACCTCGGCGCGCGCGCGCGCTCAAGCGCCCGCGCCCGCGCCGGCGGCCGCGGCGGCTCGGTATCAACGCGGGCGCGCGGTGGCATGGGCGCCTTCGAAGGAAGGGCCCAGGAGGTCGTGCGGATAGACTCTGTCCGTCCTGGCGTTTTTCCTGCAGCGGGGGGCGCAGGGGAGAAGAGAAGCAGTAGAGTCGGCCCGTATCAGAAGGATGCGCGATAAGGATGAAAAGGAAGCTTGTCGAGCGGGGCGCTTTAACAGAAGCAGTGCAGCCGGTCCGCATCGCAAGGATGCGCGATAAGGATGCAAGGGCCTTGGGAGGCCAGTTCGAAGCTTTTCGAGCGGGGCGCGGCCAACGAAAGTGGTCAAGCATGGGCCGAGGAGACAAGGATGCAAGGGCACCCTTGGGAAAGTCGTTAATCCTCACCATACGGGTCGACTGCACTCACAATCGGATATCAAGTTTCGTACACGCTGTATCTGCGACTTCGCATTCCCAGCCAGAGGTCCGAACCAATCTTTTCCGCGCCCACCCGCCTGAGGCCTTCGTGGTCCGGTGGGAGCCCTGGGCCCGTCTTGCAAGCCGACTTCAAAGATGTAACGACCACCCGCCTGTCCAGCACGATGTTGAACAATTTTTGGGCGCCTGAGGACCACCCTGCTGCTCCGCCACCAATTCCCCCCCGCCCCTACTAGCAACACTACGTGAGGCTCCATTGTCCTACTGGTTATTCGAACGCCACCGTGCCTCTGGCACGCAGTGGAGTGCCCCAAGGCTCATGCAGCCCTGAAAGGAAAAGGGCTTGTCAGGTTGAAGGGCCCGGAACCCCAACCCCCCCAGGCGCTCTCGTGCCGTGCGGTGCCGGGCGCTGCCAGGGTGTCTCGCGTGGGCCTCTGGGACGGTCGCCTCGCCAAGGAGGTCTCCAAAGCGGGTCAAGAAGCCCCAGGAAGCCGCCCAGACGTTGCAGGACGGCCCAGAATGGCCGAAAAAACGCTCCAAGACGCCCAAGATGGCCTCCAGATGGCCCAAGAGGCTCGGAGACGCCCAAAGAGGCCCCCAGGAGCACTCTCAAGACGGCACCAAGAGGCACAAACCATCAATTGTCCTATGGTTCTTGAATGATTTTGGCGTTCTCGCCTTTTCGGCTCCCCGGCGTTCCGAGACGGCCCGGGAGGCCCCCAATATCGGCCTTAGACATCCGAATAGGCCTCCAAGAGGGCCCAAAAACGGCCCAAGAGGGCCCCAAGCCGGCCCACGAGGCCTCCAAAACGGCCCAAGAAGCTCCCAAGACCGCCAAGATGGGGCCCAGATGGGGGACCTGAACGGACATTTCGAGCCCTCGGCCCCGAGAGGCCCCCCGGAGGCTCCAAAGAGGCCCCCAAGAGGCTAGCAAGAGGCCCCCAGGAAGCCCCCAACGGCCCCCAAACGGCCCCCAAGAGGTCTTCCAGAGGTCCCCAAGGGGCCCCCAAACTGCCCCCCAAGCTGCCCCCGAGAGCGCCCCGAAGAGACCCCAAGAAGCATCCCTGAGGACTCAGACCCATAACCCAGGCACGGTGGCGGAATGGGACGAAGGCCATTAGATGTCACAAGACGACGGCAAGGAGGTCGACGGCGGCGGCGGAGACGACGACCACCCTGGGCCCCTGACGTCATGTCAGTCCGTGGACCCCAGAAAGTTAGTCCAACTCCCTGGGGACAATTTCTTCGCGGATGACTCCCCCTGAGGCCGAAAGTGAGGAACACGCTGCGTTGAACAAAGAAACAAAACGCCAGAGGTCGGAAAGGGTGTCTTCTTTGGGCGCCTGCGGGCGGGAGGGTCCTAACATGTCCTAACCGGACCCCCCCGAAGTTCTCGGCAATCTCGATCCCCACCTCGAGTGGGAGGCCACCCTCCTGTCAATCGCCGGCGAGCGATGGGGGGGAAGAGAGAAGGAACGGGCCTTCTCAGAAGGCTCGGAAACCTCGGCCTTCTGAGAGATTCTCTAAGCTTTCCCCGAAGACGCAGAAGACTTCTCAGCTGGCGCGAGGGCTTCTGAGAAGTCCCGCCGCCTTCGGAGCAGGCCTTCCCCTTCTCATTTCTGAAGGGGCCCTGGGATACACAAATGCATAGACACGAATAACAGGATTCCCCATATTTCCCGATATTTTCGGGGTTTCTGTCTTCCCCCCCACTCCCCATACTTTCCCATATTCTCTGGGGGATCGACGATTAATTGTGTCTGTGTGTTTTCTCCCCTCCTGAATGTCCCCCCCCCCATCGCTCGCCACCGATCCCTCCAGAGCGGCGGAGCGAGGCGCGGCGAGCGCGCAATGTCGACCTGGCGGGACCAGCTTCTCCCCAAGAGGGCGGCGTGGGGGGGGCCCGGGCCCCTCGGGAGGGGGCCACACCCTCCCCCTCCGAAATCGTGAGGGGTAGGGGTAGGGTTCGCATGTGGCCCTCTACTCATCGTCCCCTGCCGCTGTCGTCGTCCCGCTGTCGTCGTCCCTGCAAGCATCGACCATCGAGGCCTCCTAGATGGGGTCGGAGTAGACGGGGTCGGAGGATCGCGCCGCATCGCCGATGCATCGGCGATACATCCCCGATGCATCGGCGATACATCGGCGACGTCGGCGATGCGTCGGCGACGTCGGCGTGGAGAAGACCGGGCTCCATATCGAGCCGCATCGCCGATAAATCGGCGATGCGGAGCGATCCTCCGACCCCATCTACCCCGACCCCATCCAGGAGGCCCAGACCTTGGCAGGATAAACGTCGTTCATTTCTAATCGTGCTCATTTCTAATTGTGCTCGTTTCTAATTGTTCCTGGCCCCCTAGTGGCCAGGAAGAGGCCCAGGATAGAACAATTAGACATGAAAAGATCTTGGCCCACCCAAGAAATCAAGAACTTTCAGAGAATCCCACCAGCCCTTTGGGCGTGAGTGGTTTAGAGAGCCCGCTCTGTCCTCAACCCCCCTTCTTCCCCTTCGGGGAAGGGTTTACCCCTCCCCTACCCCCTCCCCCTGGACCTGGAGAGGGTGCCCCGCGGGTCGTTGGAGGGGTCTTTTTCGACTCCTGGGAGGGCCAAAAAACGACGACCCTCACGAGGATTCTGGCCCCGACGGGGGGGGCGAGTTTGGCCCCTCTGCTCTTCTTTGAAGCCAGAATCATTGATTTTACTAGGGTTTTGGCCCCATGTTGGCCTCCTGAGGGGGCCGCGCTCATCTTCCTTCCTAGCAAAATCATTGATTTTACGAAGGTTTTGGGCTTCATTTTGTCCTTCTCAGGGGGCAGCTCTCCTTTGCGCTTCTGCGGAGGTCGCAAGAGGCCCCAAGATGGCCCCAAGAGGCCCCCAGGAGGCTCCCAAGAGGCCTCCAAGAGGCCCCCCAGAGGCCCCCAAGCGGCCCCAAGAGGCCCCCAAGAGGCCCCCAAGAGGCCCCAAGAGGCCCCCAAGAGGCCCCCAAGCCCCCAAGAGGCCCCCAAGAGGCCCCCTCCAAGAGGCCCCCAAGAGGCCCCACGCCCGAACGACTCACACCAGGACGAGGGGCCCGAACGACTCACACCACGAAGAGCCCGAACGACTCACACCACAAGGAGGGGCCCGAACGACTCACACCAGGACGAGGCGCCCGAACGACTCACACCACGAGGAGCCCGAACGACTCACACCACGACGCGGGCCCCGAACGACTCACACCACGAGGAGCCCGAACGAGTCACACCAGGAGGAGGGGCCCGAACGACTCACACCAGGATGAGGGGCCCGAACAACTCACACCACGAGAAGCCCGAACGACTCACACCAGGACGAAGAGCCCGAACGACTCACACCACGAAGAGCCCGAACGACTCACACCAGGAAGAAGGGCCCGAACGACTCAGACCAGGACGAGAAACCCCAAACGACTCAAACCACGAGGAGCGCTTTCTCTCCCTCCTCCTCGCCTCGTCCTTCTCCCGCTCCCCCCACAAGGAGGATGTACAAGGAGGCGGGAGGAAGGAGGAACAGGGGAGATATGCGGGGCCAAGCGGACACACGCCTGAAAAACACGACTGTCGGCATGCTTCGCGAGAGTTGCTGCTGTGAGATGGGCTGGTGGGGATACGCGAAGCGTAAAGAATTATAAATGAGCGACCCCATCTGGGAGGCGCAGCGGCGTGGGGGGGTGTGCGACCCCCCCGGGGGGGACGGCAGTGTTGCCGGCGCGCGTAGTCGAGCCCTGCCTCGTGAACGAGCAAGCTTGCACTCAAATCATATCCCGCTTGGCCGCCCGTTTTGCAATGTCCCTTCCGCCCATTGTCGTCGACCTCTTCGCCAGTGTCTTCGTTTCGATTGTCGTCGCCGTCGTCGTCGATGTTTTGTTTCTTCCCATCTTCTACCTTCCTGTTCTCCATATGATAAGGTAGGGTTCTTGTTATTACTGAGACGCCTCCGACTCCCTCCTCCTCATCTCTTTCCTCCCCTCCTTCCCCTTCCTCTTCCTCACTCAGACTCGGTCATACTCAGACTCACTCGCACTTAGCCCCAGTCATTCTCAGACTCTCTCGTACTCAGACTCACTCACACTCAGACTCACTCACATCTTCTTCCTCACTCAGACTTACTCATACGTAGACTCACTTACATCCAGACTCACTCACTTTTGTTGTGAGGATGTCTGGGCCGATTTGCTGGTTTCACAATGGGGCGCCAGGGGTGGTTTCACGGCCACGTTCGTGGCCAGATTGTGAGGATGTCTTAGGCGGTTGGACAGTTTGGTGGCTGAGACTTTTCTGCTTTCAGAACAGATCGTGAGGATGTCTCAACCGATTCGCGGGCTTCAGCACCTCAAAGGGGGAGCAGACAAGGGTGGTTGCACGGCCCTGTTCGCGGCCCGATTGTGGGAATGTCGCATGCGGTTTGCCTGTTTGGTGGCTTGGACTTGTCTGCTTCCGAAGCAACAAGTGAGGATGTCTCCAGTGATTTGCTGGCTTCAGCGCCCCAAGGTGGAGCCGCCAGGTGTGGTTGCGCGGCCACGTCCGCGGCCAGACTGTGGGGATGTCTCAGGCGGTTCAGCGGTTTGGTGGCTTGGGCCTCTCTGCTTTCAGAACAAATTGTGAGGATGCCTCCGCCGATTCGCTGTGCTCAGCATCCGAAAAAGGGGGGCAGACAGAGATGGTTGCTTCGCAGCTGGGTTGTGATGATGTCCCCGGCGGTCTCCAGTTCGGTGGCGCGGAGGAGGGAGGAGGAGGAGGAGGAGGAGGAGGAGGAGGAGGAGGAGGAGGAGGAGGAGGGAGGAGGAGGAGGAGGAGGGAGGAGGAGGGAGGAGGAGGAGGAGGAGGAGGAGGAGGAGGAGGAGGAGGAGGAGGAGGAGGAGGAGGAGGAAAAAGGAGGAGGGGGAGGAGGAGGAGGGAGGAGGAGGAGGAGGAGGAGGAGGAGGAGGACTTGTCTGCTTTCAAAACAAGTCGCGAGGATGTCTCGGCAGTTGGTGCCTCTCGCTCGTGTCGGGCGATCGTCCGCGGGATGCGTGCTGCGGCGTGATGCCATCGTAGGCGCGCGGGTGCGCCCCGTGATCAGCACGTGCGTCTGCAGGATGAAGCGCCCGAAGAACTGGCGACGCAAGTAAGGAACGAAGCCGTGAAGAGATCGCCGCCGCACGTGGTCGTGATGGCCTCCCTCCTCCCTCCTCCCCCTTTCTTTTCTCCTTCAAGCCGACGTCCCAACATGTTCAATAAGTGATGATGCCGCCCACCGCTCGATGGCACCATGCACCTTTTGGTTGGTGCCCGAAGGGGGCTCCTTGATGACTTACTGATTGCTCAGTCCAGCTCTGCTGCCGATGCGCCGTCTGGGCGCCTGGCTTCTCTGTCTTTCTGTCTGAGAATGTCTCAGCCGATTCGCTGGTTTCAGCACCCCAAGGGGGAGTCGCCAGGGGTGGCTGCACGGCCCCGTTCGCGGCCCAATTGTGGGGATGTCTCAGGCGATTTGTCTGTCTAGTGGCTTGGACTTGCCTGCTCTCGAAACAGATTGTGAGGATGTCTCAGACGTCAGCACCCTCATTGGGGAGACGCCAAGGGTGGTTGCGCGGCCACGTTCGCGGCCCGATTTTACGGATGTCTCTGGCGGGATGCCGGTTTGGTGGCTTGATCTTGCTTCCTTTCAAAACAGATTGTGAACATGTCTCATTCGATTGCTGGCTTCAACGCCACAGGTGGGGCTGCCAGGGGTTGTTTCAATCCCCGTCCGCGGCTAGATTTTGGGGATGTCTCAGACGGTTTGCTTGTTTGGTGGCCCAGGCTGATCTTCTGTCAGAGCGGATTGTGAGAATGTCTCAAGCGATTTGCCTATTTGGATGCTCAGGCTCCTCTGCTTTCAAACCTGCCTGTTTGGCGGCCCAGGCTCCCCTGCTTCCAGCACAAATTGCGGGGCTGTCTTAACTGAGGCGCTGGGTTCACCACCCCAAGGGGAAGCCGGCAGGGCCCGTTCGCGCCAAAATGGTCGGGCTGTTTCCAGGCGGTGTGCTGCTGTCAGCGCAGAGTGTGAGAACGTCGCGAACGAGGCGCTGGCTTCAGCATCCCAAAGGGGAGCCGCCAGGAAACAGACTGCGAGCCTGTCTCGAGCGAGGGGCAAATTCCAACACCCCAAAAAGGGGGAGCCGCCAAGGAGCACATGTTCAGGATGCCATCAGTGAGGTGCTGGCTTCAGCCCCCCCCAAGGGTGAACCGCCAAGGGGTAGGACACTCGCCCGTTCGCTGGCAAATTGTGGGGGTGTCTCGAGCGAGGCGCCCACTTTGCACTTCAGGCTCCTGTCCACCCAGGGCCCCATGATAACCTCGATGTTGGCAAGAAAGCAGCGTCCAAGAAAGAAGACGGAGGGCGGACGAGGAATTAGCATGACATAAGGGGAGGGATACGGGAGGAAGGAGGAAAAGAGCGGTGGGTCTACGGCGAAAGGGCAAAGAACTTTGATGGGAAGGGGCCGCCCGGAAGGGGGGCAATTGCCAAAAAAGACAAGGGAGGACGGAGGAAGCGGATGAGGAGGAGGAAAACGAACGCGACGAGGAGGATGAGGAGGAGAAGGAAGATGAGGAGGATGTGGAAGAGGAGGAGGAACAGGGAGAGGAGGAGGAGGAGGAGGAGGAAGAAGAGGAGGAAGAGGAGGAGGAGGGGGAGACGGTGGAGAGGGGGGAGGAGGAGGAAGAAACGGCGGAGGAGGAGGATGACGAGGATGAGGATAAGGATGATGATGGTGATGAGGAGGAAAAGGGGGAGGAGAACGAGGTGGAGGAGGAGGAGGGGGAGGAGAAGGAGAGGGAGGAAGAGGAGGTGAAAGAGGAGGCGGATGGGGGAGGAGGAGAAAGTCATGGTCATGGTCATCCGCATAGAGGGGGTCGCCGTCAACGCCTACGCAGGAGCTGTGCGTGCAACTAGTAAAACCCCCTGCGATTAGGTTACGTCGCAGCCCCGGACTTCTCATGGGGCAGGCAGGGGGCATACCCATAAGCTCAAGGGGGCGAGCTCCGAGGTGGCCCCGTAAGAGAGGCTCGCTGATTCAGACGAGAGCCCCTACGGGTCAGTGCGAAGGGAACAACTGTCGGCCTTTTCGCGTGCCCACTCTGGGGGGCGCGCTGGCGAAAAGGGTTCCCGAGTAGGGTGGGTCCCTGATTCCTCTTTTAGGTTGCGAGCCAGACCTCCTGCACTCCGAGACGCCCCCCTCGCTCCACCCCTCCTCCACAGAAGCTCCAGCACTCCGAGATGTCCTCGCTCGTGGTCTCTACTCACTACGCCGAGACAAGTGCTTCCCGCGCCGAACGCGCTCAGATTCCGCTTCCCGCGCCAAACGCGCTCAAACATGCTCGACTTCCGCTCTTTCCGTCCTCTGTAAGGTCACGCTGATCCCAGAGCATCTGGGATATACGCGGCACGTGCAGAAGGCTGACATCCTGTGTGCTTTCCCATTCTGGAAGAGCGTAATCTCCACAAGGTAGCAGTTGTGTATTTGTCTCCCACTCTGGCAATAACTCCAATGCTTTCCCATCCCGAAAAAAGCGGATCCCGGTTCTGGCGGAGTGCGAAATGCGCCGCTGGCAGCCAATTGGCGCCGTAATTCGCCCGCAGAGAAAAATTGCCAATCTTGTTCCAAAGAATGTCAGAGATGCCGCCCGCAAGTCGTCCGTTGCGCTTCCGTGTCCTCTCTTCTATGACAAGCCCTTCATAGGCCAGAGGGCCCCCCCCGCTGGGAAATTTTGCCAGTCCCTTTGCCGCAGCTTCCTAATCATTCTCCACTTCATCCGAACCTGCGCAGTCCCTCTGCGAAGAGAAACTCTAGTACTTCAACGCATTCTCCAATGGACAGCCCCTCTTCCGTGCACACTGTTTGCAACACGCTCTTCGTGATTCCTTCGTTGGTCGCTGCATGACTGAAGAATCTCAGAATCGTTTTGATATCCGGGTCATCATTGAGGAACATGGGATTCCAAGTTCTTCATCGGCACCAATTGGTGGCCTCTGAACCTCGGGGCCTCCGCCATCCCAGACCTCGGCTCTCCGGCGGCGAAACAACGAGTCGATCTCCTGGGAGAACCTTTCCAGACATTTGGGTTGGCCTCCATCTTTCCAGACCTCCTTCTCGTCCATCTCGCCGCGGGGGTCCATGGGTTTTCGAGGTCCATCATCGGCAGAAACCAATGACCTCCGAACCTCGAGGCCTCCATCTTCCCTCTTTGTCGCCTGACTGTTGTCCTCCAACAGAACGGCCATGGGCTTTCGAGGTTCATCATTGGCGAAAGCCAATAGCCTCCCAACCTCGAGGCCTCCATCTTCCCTCTGGCTTTCGTCGTTCAACTTATCTCGCCGACGGGCAAATGCATGCAGAGCTGGGCCAATGGGTTCCATTGACGAAATTGATCTTCTATCTCCAGTGCCATCTTTTCCACAAACATCTTGATCTGCTCCTTTGACTCCTCATCTGCTTCAAGTCCAGACTCCTGGTGCAGCTGTTCCAAAAGCTCTGAGTCGTTGGTGGGTTTTCGAGGTTCTTCATTGGCAACCCCCTGGTTGCCTTCGAACACTGGGGCCTCCATCTTCCCTCTGGTAACTGCTGTCCAGCGACGGCACTTGATCAACAACTTGTTCGCACATGGCAATCCTGGCAATCTCGCATTTCTGAGCATGGGTACGGCAGATCCGTTCTCTGCGTCTTTGGCTTGTCGTTGTTGTTTTTGTTTCTTGTTTCCTTTTTCTGTGCCCGTGTTTGTTTTTGTTGTTCAAAGTCACATTCCAATCCTTCATCAACATGCAGAAAATTGCGGCACAAGAAATATGCCGCCACCAGCTGACGACCCGGTTGCGCGAGAAGGTGTCTCAAAACGTAGGGTATCGGAGTGGCTGCAAAGATTGTTCCTCCTTTCCGTTGCTCCTCCCCACTGCTCCCTGTCGCCCGCCCGACCGGGATTGGATAATATATGGGGAGGAAGTCGTGCGAGGTGCATTTCTATGAAAGTCCTCACTCCGTCGGAACTCCAATTGCCTGGGCCTCCAACGGCGACTAGGAGGAGAAGGACAAGGAGGAGGAGGAGGAGGAGGAATGGGAGGAGGAATGGGAGGAGGAGGAGGAGGAGGAGGAGGAGGAGGAGGAGGAGGAGGAGGAGGAGGAGGAGGAAGAGGAGGAGAGGAGGAGGAGGAAAAGGAGGAAGGAGAGAGGGATGAGGAGAGGAGGATGGAGGAGGAGGAGAGAGGAGGAGGAGGGGGAGGAGGGAGAGGAGGAGGAGGAGGCGGAGGAGGAGGAAAAGGAATGATAAGGACACAATATGAGGGATAACGAAGATCGCCAGGGACGATGAGAGAGGACAGGGGAGGAAGGAGGAAGAACAGGGGGGGGACGACGAGGAGGGAGAGGGGAGGGACCCGCTCACCGCCTGCGTGTGAGTAGTTGTCGTGGCCGCCGCTGTCCGTCATCGTCGCCGCCGCCGCCGCCGTCGTCGTCGTTGTTGTCGTTGTGCCCGTCGTCATCTTGGGCTCGTTCCCACATCCAGACACGCACAACGGGACTGTCCGACTTTCCAAGAAAAAAGAACATGTACATATGGAGCCCTCCGCGTCGAGTGGGTATCAATGTGACACATTCGGCCATTCCCTTCCTCCGCCTCCTCCTCTTCCTCCTCCGCCTCGTCCCATTTCTCTTCGCCTCCCGCCTCCTCCCTTCTCCCGGCTTGGAACCCGCCCCACCAACGTAAAATGATTCACACACAAACTCACTCACATAGGATCTACTCAAACGCAGATGCACCATGCCCCATTACTCAACTTAGTCATACCCGGATTCGCTCACACCCAGACGCAATTATGCTCAGGTTCGCGCGCACAGAGTCACCCACACGCAGACCGACACAGCCTCACAGTCATACTATCCACTCCTGCTCAGAGCACGCCCACACATATTCAGTCTCACTCAGACTCGTCCATGCCCAGACAATCTCACACCAGACATAGCACGCGCGGCATTTGGGCACCCCATAGAGGAGCCGCCAGGGAAGGGGACACTTGCCCGTTTGCGGCCAAATTGTGGGGATGTCCCTAGCGGTTTGCTCGTTTGGCGGCTCAGACTCCGCTCTTTGGCCCCTCTCGTTTGAAAGCCCCCATGGTCACACCATACATAGCAGGCGTGGCATTTGGGCACCCCGTGGAGGAGCCACCAGTGAGGGGGACACTTCCCCGCTCGCGGCCAGATTGTGGGGATGCCTCAAGCGGTTCGCCCGTTTGGTGGCTCAGGCTCCTTTCTCGTGCAAATCCCATGATCACAACGACACGGCAAACGTGGCATTTGGGCGCCTGAAGGAAGAGCCGCCAGGGAGGGGGACACGGGACACCTGCCCGTTCGCGCCCAGATTGGGGGGATGTCTCAGGGGGTTCGTCTGTGTCCGCGCCTTGGACTCCCCGCTCTTGAGAGCCCCATGATCCCCGCATCAGAGCAGGCGTGGCAAATGGGCATTCCAAGGCGTGGCCGCCAGGGCCCAGTCGTGCGGGGGGATGTCTCAAGCGGTTCGCCTGGCTCGGCGCCTCGAACTCCTCTCGTCTGAAAGTCCCATGATCGCCGCATGTGGCAGGCATGGCGCATGGCCTGAGGGTTGTTGTGCTTGCCAGTTCGCGCCCAGATCGTGGGACATCTCATGCGAAGCCTTGGTTTAGGCTTAGGTCGGGCATGTCCTCCAACAGGCGGATTTTGAACAAAAAATGAACATAGTTCAAACATATTCAAACATAATCAACAATCCGCCGGTCCGGCGTGTGAACTACAAGGAGCCTCGGCAAGAGCTTCAGATCTGAGCCTAAGCAAGAGCTTCAGCTTTGCTTGGGGGGGGTCGCCGGGGTGGCTCTGCCGGGGAAGAGAGGAAGGGGAGGGGGGTCCTCCATCTGGCGTTTCCTTCATGATTTGCGCATCCAGAACCCCCCGGGGGAAGGGGGGGAGGGGGGGGTCCCCCATCTGGCGTTTTCTTAATGATTTGCGCATCCCCAAACTGTTTCGGGGGGTCCCAAGGACCCCCCTCAGATCTAGCCGCTACCGCCCCGAGGACCCTCCCCTCGGAACCCTCCCCGGACACCCCTGGGGACCGCTCCAGGCACCTCCCCAGAGGAGATGAAAGAGGACCGGAGGAATCGAGGGAGGAGGCCACAGACCCGCGAAGATCACCCGGAGGCCCCCGGATCGGCGGCACTGGCCGGAGGCCATGACAATAATCGAAACATCGTTCCCAGACTCTCTTTTACTATTCGAGAGTATTCCTCCTGTACAGGGACATGCCCGACCCAAGTCTAGGCGCATCCGACCATCCCCTGTCAGAGTCCCCGGGCCATCCCGATGTAGCAGGCATCGCACTTTGGGCACCCCGAGAAGGAGCCGCCAGGGAGCGTCCAGTCGCCACAGGCTGGGACTCTCTCACTCGGACGCTCACAGGTGGGAGTGCCAGGAAGTGAGATGGCTGCACACGTGGTGATCTCCGCGTCGATAAATTGGTTTTGTTGTTTCCCCACTTCTCCTCCCGCACACCCTTCTCCCCTCCCCTCTCCTCCGCCTCCCGTTCATTCCTCCCTCGCTCCCCCTCCCTCGATCCCTCCCTCCCCGCGAGGAGGGAGGGGATGGGATGGGAGGGGGGGGAGATCTCCGCGTCGAGTGATGTTGCTTCCTTTCTACCAGATCCGAACATCGACCGAAATGTACATGATGTCCCGCCCGCCCGACCTACCAGTGCCGAGAAGGGATGGGTTGGCTTCTCGGGGCGTCTCGGGGCGGATCTGTGTGCCAGCATCGGACGAACTGGCACCCCGATCGCCTCGCCTCGCCTCGCCTCCTACTCCTCGCCTCGACTCGCTTCCTGGCCGCCTCCTTCTGCTCCTCCTGGCCTCCTCCTCATGCTCCTCCTCTTGGCCTCCCCCTCCTCCTTCTCCTCCTTTTGCCTGGGGCGAACTCGAGCCACGAAGCCGGGGCGTACCTCCTACTCGCCTCCTCCTCCTCCTAGCCTCCTCCTCGCCTCCTCGCCTCCCTGCGCCACCTCCTCCCAGGCTGGGCCCCCGGCTCTGGGAGAGCCCCGTGGCGGTGGTGGGCCGCACGCTGAGCCTCCCGCGGGGGGCGCCGGCAGTGCCCGGAGATCCCGCTCCGCGCCGCCGCCCCCCCTCGCGGCGAGGAGGCGGCGCGGAGCGGAGGAGGAGGAGGAGGAGGAGGAGGAGGAGGAGGAGGAGGAGGAGGAGGAGGGACGGACGAGGCGATCTCGTTTTCCACGGCACATCGAATACGCCTGGGGGCCTACCACATGGGGTCCGAGCATATTCATCATCATTATCATCATCATCATCATCATCATCATCATCATCATCATCATCATCATCGTCATCGTCATCATCATCATCATCATCACCATCATCATCATCATCAGCATCATCAGCATCATCATCATTATCATCATCATCATCACTATCACCATCACCATCATCATCACCATCACCATCACCATCACTATCGTCATCATCATCATCATCATCATCATCATCATCATCATCATCATCATCATCATCATCATCATCATCATCATCATCATCATCATCGTCATCATCGTCATCATCATCATCATCGTCATCATCGTCATCATTATCGTCATCATTATCGTCATCATCATCAGGGGGTCGGGGGATCGCGCCGCATCGCCGATGCATCGCCGGTGCGTCGCCGGTGCATCGGCGATGCATTGGCGACGCACCGGCGACGTCGGCCTCCAACCCCATCTGCACGAACCCCGCTTTTGAGGCGCAGAACCTCTTATGGAACCGTGTGCCCACGCATCGTCTTCCAATCTGACTAACCAGAAAAGGACCCTAACCCTTTAGGAGGAGACCTAATTTAGGAGGGCCAAGCACATTAGGGATAGATGGATCAGGCCAAACCGCCTAGAATTATGATAGTACCCCTCAGTCGCGGATAAGAGTGAGGGGGCGGCGGGGACGTCTGCAGTCTACGGGGCTCTGAAACAGCCCGCCGCAGGCGCCTAATTTTTCCAAATTGTGCAACGAGCCCGCCGCAGGCGCCGATTTTCGTGAAAGCAATGTGGGTGGGTCGCGGGGTGGGTCGCGGGGTGGGTCGCGGGTGGGTCGCGGGTGGCTCGCGGGCTGGGTCGCGAGTGGGTCGCCGGCCGGGTCGCGGGTGGGTCGGGGGTGGGTCGCGGGTGGGTCGCGGGCAGGTCGCGGGTAGGTCGCGGGTGGGTAGCGGGCGGGTCGCGGGCGTGTCGTAGGGTGGGTCGCGCGTGGGTCGCGGGCCAGGTCGCGGGGGGCACGACACCAAACAACAACAGCCGACCAACCAACCGACCAACCAACCAGAACCAGAACCAGAACCACACCAACACCAACACCAACACCAACACCAACACCATCACCACCAACACCACCACCAACAACAGCAACAACAACAGCAGCAGCAACAGCAACATCAACAACAACAACAACAACCACAATCACAACCTTAACAACAGCAACAACCATCACAACACCGATAACAACAACAATAACAACAACAACAACACCAACAACAACACCAACACCAACAATAACAACAGCAACAACAACAGCAACAACAACACCAACAACAACAAAACCAACAACAACAACAACAACAAACACAACAATAATCCGCATCGCGGAATACCACTTCAGCCACGCACCCAGGGACAGTGAATGACCGTTCGGCCCCCTCACTCCGATTATCCCTGATGCAAAGATGGGGACCTCAGTGAGGCCACGTCTTCATCGTGTTCTTAGGGCTATTGGCGGCGCGCACAAGGGGGTATAATTAGGGGGAGGGGGGGGCTTCTTGGAAGGAGGCTGCTTCTTAAATGCGCCGGCCTTACACCTATAGAGAAGGCCCGCGCCTTCCAAGAAGCAGGGGTGCTTCTAAGAAGCCCTCCCCCCCCCCCCCACCCCCCCTGCGCGTGGCCGAGGTTAGGGGTTCTTGTGCTCGCGATGACAACCGATGGAGCTGTGTTCACGCATCCTCTAGACTTGAGCGAGCAGTGCTGGCCGGGCTGCGCCTGGCGGCGGGCATGGCCAGCGTCCGGGGCGGACGCAGCAAGGGAGGAGGAGGGAGGAGGAGGAGGAGGAGGAGGCGGAAGGAGGAGGAGCGAGGGAGGAGGGAGGAACCACGCAGTTGACCATTGGTCAGTCTAAAAAGAGAGGTAGCCTGCCCTTCGATTAAGGGAGGCAGAAAGGTAGGGAAGCTAAACTTCCCCTCTTGTGAATTTGGCAAGATAGGCCGACCCTGACGAAGTGGCCTTCTTGCATTCTTTGAAGAGATTCTGACCCGCTCTTATGGCGTGTGAGCCGCAGGTCAGCCATATGTAAGTACCCTTGGCAGACATGACCATATCATGAGACGGGTCAACATACCTGGCACCGATGTACACATTCTGGAGAGACTTCGCTCCCTCAAATCCTGAACGGGGTTTCGCAGGAACACACGGGGAGGCCAGAAACTCCTGGGAAGGAATATTGCCGTGCGAGTTAACAGAAATGACCGAACAGCAACAATTACAAAAGAGCCTCGAATCAGGACCCTCTCCTACAGGAATCATATTGTGTGCCGACTCCCTAAGCTGCTTGGCTAATTTGGGGCGAGGGTTGAAGGCTCGAGGAGGAGGAGGAGGGACGGCTGGTTTCGGCTTGGCTTTGGCTTTCTTACGAGCTCTAGGGGCCTGGGGATTGTCTCCAGAGGCCTCCGAAAATCTCGAGAGGAAAACTTCACAAGCCCGAATTCTCACAGCACGCGTCAGGGCCTCAGAAATCTGGACCGCCTCCACCTCCCCCGCCTGCAGCTGTATGTTCTTGGCCGTGTGCTCGGCCAACTCATCAGCTGCCTTGTTCCCAACCCAAGCAAAGACAAGCTCCTTTTTCTCTGCAGCCTGCTCGGGGGTCATGTGCGACTCGATCTTGATGATAACGGTCGGCTTCTCTCGAAGAAGCCGCTGAATTCGACGCCACTCGTTCCTAAATCCAGTAGGGAAGAAATCCAAGAGGACCTTATTGACGTTTTTCTGGACATACGACGAGTCCGTGACGAAGACAAGTGGTCGGCCCACAGGGGCCTCCTCCAGGAACCTCAAGAGCGCTATCATCTCGCCGTGGTTGATGGTCTGGGGTCCCCATGTGGCTCCCGAGGAAACCCTTGACAAGGCCAGGGGCGGAGCTGGGTTTCCTAAATCGAACTCCTCGAAGACGACATAAGCCCAAGACACTCTCCTGAATCTAGCCTGATCCGAGTATTTACCCCCCGAGGCATCACCTGCACCGATGATCAGGTCTGTGCCGTCGGGAAAGAAGCCGTGGCTGTGCACAAAAATGTCAGCCTCGTCGGGCGGCAGCGAAACTTGTGTCCACGAAGAAGGAGTGAGGCCTCGAAGCCACACTGAAGGCTGTGAATCCACCTGGGTGCGAGCACGGTGCACATATGCCTCGATGCTGGTGGTCGAGGGCAAGGCGTCGTTCGCGGAACATTCCCAAATTCGGTGGAAGGTAGACTCTGGTCGTCCACAATCACAGCGATCACAAAGAACAGAAAAATCAGGCGGGTTGATGATGCTTTGAACTCTCTCTCTCTAGCCCACTGACCACCACAGCACACGTTGACTAAAGCTCCTGCCCACTTAAGCTGGTCTTTATCTCTAGCTCGTCGTAGCTGCTGTCGTACATCAGTTAGGTCTACTCCGTTAGCAACATCAGCGCTCTCATAATGCTTTGCTGCTCGCTTCCAACGAACCCGACGAACTGAATCGGCTAGGTCTTGGCGGATATCATCTAGATCTAGTGGACCTGCTTCAAGGACCTCTGGAGTAGCCTGATAGACGTTCCCAAGATCAGAAATCCAATGCCAAGGTCCAATGGGGTCCCAGTTGATGTCCAAAAGGGTGTTCACTACAGCTCTGGTGGGGCCTGTGATTCTGCGCCATCGATGCTTAGGAATCTCTCTAGCCTTAGCCACGTGCTGCGACCAGTCCCGTGCTGCAAACGCTCGTGCTTCAGCTCCTGACGCAAGAATGGCCATCCAGCTGTCGAGCATCTTAAAAACCTGCGAGATTGCTGGATCTTGATCTCCAAGTTCCAGCTGCAAAAGAGTGTCGAGGCACCGGCCACGGACCGACAACGTGAAAGTGCCTCCTATAGCTCTGCGCCAAGCCTGCACTGCAGAAGGGCTCATACCATATACAGCTGCATCATACTGAACTTTTGCATAACATCCTCGATGTATCACGCGACGTGCTGCTGCTCTGCCTGTTCTGCCTGCTCCAATAAGCTTCCGAGCTCGGCCTACTTGCTTCCATGCTGCTTTGCGACGTGCTGCTGCTTTAGGTCGTGCTCGCATGTTCGTGCCTCTGTCGGTGCCTAGATCGACTGCTTTCTGTGCTACAGTGATCTTAATGTTGTGCTGTGCCAGCTTGCGCGCAATGTCCTTTGCGATGATCTTGCTCTTGCTCTTGCTTGCGATACTCAAGTGCGCCTTGTTGCAGAGCCTGCCCAAGAGAACCCCAGCCTTGGTGAGCGCCTGGGAGAGGAACCTGACGGACCCGTACGCATACTGAGTGATATCATCTACCCAAGACGACGTGCTGACCGACGGTGAGTATTTGTTGTACACAGCTTCAAGGATGCTGTAGAGATAAAATCTTCCAAAATCAACCCCTCTACGAGCTCCTGCGATGATGGACTTGTTGGCCTGGACTGGTGGCGAATAGCACCCTGCTTCCCGAAAAACTCTAACTATGAGATGAGCCAGCCCTTCCATCAGCAACAACAAAGGCGGAAAATCCAGGGCCAAGCCCTGCTCGAACAGGCGCTCGTACTCTAACGAGTCGTAGAAGCTGTCGATGTCCCACAGAAGGCTAGCCGAGACGGTGTGCTTGGGCCCCATGCTGATGGCTTCGTCAGAGAAGGCTCGTAAAAGTCCTACACGCAAGCAAGAAGAACCTCTGATCGCATTGTCCCACTTGCCAGCCATCTGCTCGACCCATTCAGAAGGAAAACCTGTCTAGCTGAACTCCACAAGCGTATCAAATCTGGGATCAGACCATTTGAACGATCAGCGTCAGCGCCTTTCCTCAACAGAGCAACAATGGCAGTCTGAATCTGCCAAGGCCAGCCTCCTCGTCGTTCGCATTCATTCAAAAACCCCGTCAAGTGAGCAATGCCAGCTGGAGGTAAATACTTGAGGGTACCGCCCAACTGCTCGATGCCTGCCGCCTTGCTGGAGTTAATCTGCTTGACGGTGATGGCGATCTGCTCAGGCTCCAGAGCTGGCCAAGGTTGTGCTGCTGCCTTAGCGTGAGCCCGTCGAAGGAGTTGAAAAAGCTTTTGCACTGACAGAATTTTGGATGCCCACTCGCGTTGCCAAAGCTGACTCTTCTGGACCAAAATCTCCTTGAGGCTCGTGGAACTTCCTTTCAGGTCGCGGTACTCTGTCTCAACGCGCGTCTTGGGCTTCACGTGCCGATGCAACTTCCCACAGCCTTGCGCAAATGAATCTCGAATCCACGATTGAAAAGCGCTGTAACTCTCCTTGGCCGCCTTACGCTCCAGAGCTGCTGCGATCTTATCCGCTGATGCGCCCATCATAATGAGAGCTGCTCTTGGTCGATTGTGAATGTTAAGAAGTGTACTGGCCCAGTCCTGCCGATCTCTACCTATTACCTGGCCGAAACCTGAAAGTGGCATGTCAGCAGGGGCCTGTGCCAACCTATGCACCAAGAAGTCTGTTCTCGATGCTTTCCTGACTTGTTTTTCCGAAACTGGGCTGAGCAAAACGAGGGGAGGAGGGGAGGGGTCGCCACCTGCTGCAGTAGAGAACTCCTCGACGTGCTGCTGGGTTCCACTGGCAGAGACTCGAATAAGCTCCTGAATCCAACCAGAAACCTGCAGCCACCACTTGATTGACATATCTGAATGCGCTCTTGTTGGCGCGGGTGTTGAAATCGGCAAAGTTTTAAATTCCCTCGCAACTCCACGACCTTTGTAATGCCAAGCTCGATCTGGTGGTACCTCAAGTACACGACACAGAAAATTCTCAAAAACTGACGTAAATCTTCCGTAGTCTGATCCCAGCTCGACGGCAGTATCGGGATCATACTTATACGAGAGGCTGTCTTGTATCCAATCTGGCGGTAGGGTCCACTCACGGTGCTGGAGAGTGTTGTTGTCAATGGTGGTCCAAAGCTTATCCAGATCTTCAACCATCCACTCTAAATACTTGGCTGGGTGGCAGTCCTGTGCTACAGGCTTGACCTCGGAAGCCTTGTGGTCATAAATATGCGACTGCCACATCTGCTGAAGCGCCTCGGAGCCGAAGTCGAAAAAATCTCGACGCAGAAACTTGCGCGCCTCCTCTGGGTATTTCGTGCACGTGCTGGCCTGCTGAGGTTGCGCCAAGAGCTCCTCGTCTTCAGACTCGGGTTCAGGAAGTTCTTGATCGAGATCCTCCGGGTGGTCCAGAGCTCGCTGCTGCCGTCGCCGTTCCAACTCCAATTTCTTCCTCGACCGTTTGCTGTTGGGGTCAGCCTTTAACTTGGTGGGCAGCGGAGGTAAGAACATCTTCGGTAAGTCCAAGACTCGACGTGCAGACTGTTGTGCAGAAACATTCAACTCCAAAATCATGCCGTAGTGGTCACCACCCTCAGCATCCAGCTGAATCGCATCATGAAAAAAGCGTAGAAAAATCCTGAGAGGCCACAGCATAGTCGATAATTCGCTGCCCCTTGCCCCTCGTGGACGTGTGGGTGATGCCAGGTGGGTGGTAAAATTGTCCATTCCACTTACGAATCCAAGTGGCCATCTCCAGGGGAGTAGCGTTGAAATCCCCCATGATGATCCAAGGCCCAGCATGATTGTCCAACAGCGCCGATATAGTGAGAAACTTTGCGACATTGATGGGTGCTTCCAACCCCACTGAGACAGTCAAATAAGCGCCTATCACTAGCAGCGGGACTCTGGCGATCTTCCACTCGACCGCCACCGCATCCTTGAAGGACAAGGGCCCCGATAACTTCTGCTTGCTGCTGACGTCAACTAAGCCGATCGCGTTGTCAGGGTCGTCCGACAAGTGGCGAAAAGAAGACCAACAGAGATGCTGACGGATACCCAGAACAATGCCACCTGCCTTCTCCACGTAGGTCGTGGGGTATGCTGGAGAAACAATACCTTGCCATTTGTGCTGCTTCAGCGTGCTCAAAATATCCTGAGTGTCGCATGCCAGCACGTGCGTCTCGGGCATGATGATGATATCAACATCACTCTCTGCAAAAAGCTTGGTGGCCTTGTGCCCCCACATGGAAAGATTATGCAGTAGCAATCGCCGAACTTCTGGTGCCGCATTTTGAGATTGTCTCGGCTTCGGGTACAGACGAATCGTGCTACCCGCATTTTTGTGGAGCCACAGCAGCGTCAGCGAAGGTCGCCGACGAGGGCGGGTTGCCCCTGGCTTCTGCCAGAAGCCGCTGCACTCGCTCCTGGGAAGCCTTCGCCTTCGGGGGAGCCTCACCTGCCGCCGCCTCCTGGGGCTGCGAGGGAGGCGCTGCTGCAGCAGCGGCGGCAGTGGCTGCTGCCGAGGCCGCGGCGCGCTGCCCAGCAGAAGGCGCTGCCTGACCCTCGCCTGCGGCAGGGGCAGCAGGCTGGTCTCCACCTGCAGGCTGCTCCTCACCACGATCTTTACCTTCAGCAGCTGCCTCGCCTTGAGCTCCCACGCGTCGACGCTTGGAGGCCATGCGAGCCTTGAACTCCTTGAACTGCTGTCTGCGAGCACCCAGCTGAGCAGCTGCTGGGCCAATCGCAGCACTGATCGCCTGCTTGATCTCCTGTGCCAACGAGATCTTGTGCTTCTGCCAAGCCTCGATGTCTTCCTTGGCCAGGTCCAGATCGGCGAAGTCGAAGGCCTCGCCGTCCTCGAACTCGAACAATTGCCCGAGCTCGTCGCCCTCGTCGAGAAAGCTGGACAGGTTGAGCTTGGGCTTGGGGTCGGCGGCAGCGGCAGCAGGTGCAGCACCTTCTCGACTCTTGAGGCGCTGGAGGTCCTGCTCCAACTGCTGCTCATGGGCCAGCCTGGCGTCCGCTGCATCTTGCGCAGCCTGCTCCACAGCAGCCCGAGCCCGTGCCAGCCAGTCGGTGCACTCCTGTTCGTGAGCGATCGCCTTCGCAAGGGACTCATCGGCCTTGCGCGCAGCCACTGCCAGCCGCTGTGCCTCTCGCTCGCGCTCAAGGCTGGGCTTGACTGGGGCGGCGGCAGCTGGCGGCGGAGCGACCTCGAACTCCTTCTTGAGCGCTGCCAGGCGCTCGCCATGCTGCGGGGCGCGACGCAGCAAGGCCTCGAACAGCTGGTCGGTCGAAGGAGCGAAAGGGTTGGCACTGCCGTCGCCGAGGGTGGCCGCCGTGGCTGCCGCCCCTGGTGGAGCCCACTGCCCTGGGGGCGGCCGTACGAAGGGGCTTGGTGGGTGTCCTGGCTGCACTGTACCAGGTAACGCGGGCGGTCCACGGCTCCACGACCCTGCATCACGAGGTGGAGGCTGGCCCCCGACAGGACGCAGAAGGCCTTCGCACTGCCAGCATGTCGTGTGCCGCTTCCAATTCCACTTGTAGCGACAGCCGTCATGAGGACAAGACACAAAGCCACGTGCCGCCGCAGGCTTCCCCATGAGGAGGAGGAGGAGGAGGAGGAGGAGGAGGAGGAGGAGGAGGAGGAGGAGGAGGATGAGGCGGAAGGAGTAGGAGCGAGGGAGGAGGGAGGAGGTGGGGTCAGCGCATCAGCCGCGTGTAGCTCACTTTGGGGCGCCTCCCGGGGCCAGTCAGGGGAAGCGCCCAGCGGCGGGGCCGAACCCAACAAAGATTGAGTGTCCCCTTTCCTGGGCCCCACCCTCTTAATCCGACAGACGCGCCCTTCCTCCTCCTCCTCCTCCTCCTCCCTCTTAATCCGACAGACGCGCCCTTCCTCCTCCTCCTCCTCCTCCTCCCCTCCTTTTTGTCGTTGGCCATACGTGAAGCGCGAACTTGCTGCGTTACCCTCCTCCTCCTCCTCCTCCTCCTCCTCCTCCTCCTATTCCTCCCTCCTCCTCCTCCCGCCTCCTCCTCTCCTCCTCCTCCAAATTCTTCTCCTCCTCCTCCTCATCTTTCTCCTTTCTCTTCCTTTCGCCTGATCCTCCTCTTCCTCCTCTTCTTCGCCTTCGTGCCGCCGTCGTCGTCGTCGTGCCGCCAAGGCGCCGTCGTGCCGCCGTGCCTATGTCGCTCGTCGACGCCGTCGCGATCGCCGCGCCGTGGCCGCCGCCGTCGTGCCGTCGCCGCCCGCGGCGGCCTGATGACGGGGTCCTCCGAGAAGGCCAGGGACCTTAGCTGCCCTGATACGCAACACGCGACACGTCGCGGAACTACACGCAGACTGAACACGTGGGCCTGAGGCGACGCGTTCGCCAAACGCTGGGCCGATGCGCAACGTATTGACGCGGACGCTTTGAGCACGGTACGCATTGCGTCTCAAAACGGGCGCATCGAGGCAGCTAAGCCAAGGACAGCTGGCACCCCGCAGGGAAGGCGCCCAGCGGCCGCAGGGGCCGGCGGCGCACCTCCAGGCCAGGGCGCGCCTGGGCCTGACCCGGGGGGCGGGGCCCCGCATCCCAAGGGCTCCGCCTGCCTCTCCTCCGCCTCCTCCTGCTCCGCCTGCTCCTCCTCCTCCTCCTCCTCCTCCTCCTCCTCCTCCTCCTGGGACCGGCTGTCTGCGGCACGCAAGACGTGAGAGTGGCCCTGCACGCGAGTGGCCGTTGGTGCGCGGCTGCAGGGCAGAGGACGGATCGGGGAGACGCAAGACTCGAGTTCGTACAACTCGGGTTGGCTTTACAAGGCCGTCTTGAAACTGGCGCGACCCAATCTGAACTTTGGCACGAGCTCCCGCTGCAAACATCCCACGGAAACTGGGCCGTCAATATCTAGGACGCGCTCGTCGAAAAGCGTCGTCAAACCCGAGTTCCGTCGTACTCGAGTCTTACACTTCCCCGAACAAGAAACCGAGTCACATGCCCCCATTCTGGCCAGGCCCAGCCCGAGCCCAGGATCGGTGCATGCGCCCTCTTGGCTTGGCCAGGGAAGCAGATACACCGATCCTGGACCCAAGGTGGGCCTGGCCAAGCTCGGTGCGCGTGCATAATTCTCTTCGCCCGATCAAGGGGGGGAGGGCAAGTCCAGGCTCGACGGCCCGTTCAGGTAGGACCCCTGTCCGTGGGCCCGCACTACAATCACTCTGGCACAAAGGTCCATCTTGCTCGTCGCCGAACAATCGCCCTCATCCTCGCTCCCGCTCCTGCTCCTGCTCCCGCTCCCGCTCCTTTTGCTGCCGCAGCCCCTTCTCCCGATGTTTCGCTGATTGACTGGACAAGCCACAGTGACGTAGGATGGAGCTACTAGCCTGGCCTCGCGAACCAAGCCTGCAATCAGATGACGCTCGTGACGCTCTGCCAGATGAAACGTGGCAATACAACCGAGTTGGTGCCCGATCGTAATGTCTGACTGATAGCACCAGCCGCACATGTTGAATACTGCAACGTCGGTGGCTGCCTGTCTGGCTGCGGTCCGCTGCGAATTGATGCGAAGGAACTGCTAATAAGATATCTCTCTCGGACGCAGAGTGTAGCTCCCGGGGCTTGCACAAAAAATACAGCGCCCACGCAGAACTTCGGAGTCGCCTCGACGTGCCGAAGAGACGTTGCAAACTTACCTCGAACGTTCAAACTACTACTTGCTCCAATTGTTTGGATGATCAAAGCAATTTCCAAAGCTGTGAGGTTCATAAGCCCCTGAAACTCACCCAAGAAAATGAATACTCCCCGACACGCCCGCCCGACACGGCACAAAGAAACCGCTACGACCCTCTTGCGGGGTCTCTCTCAAACGACTGCTTGATGTGGGTGGGAATCTCTGGCACACTTCTGTGATCGTCATGTGGCTAAGTGGACACAACGCCTGGGGAAGCCGTCAAGACGTCCTGACCACGCAATTCAACGCGCAACATCGCAAACGACAGTCAATCCAAACCAGAAGCTCCGGAATCTGGCCGTATGTTTGTCGCGCCGACTGCCGTGATCTCTACGGCCTCAGAATTCCGAAGCTGGCGAACCACAAACGAGAATCTCGCCGAGACAACGCAACATGCTTAAGTCGGGCGTGTCCTCCTACAGGGGGATTTTGGGCGAAACATAAAACATACAACAACAACATCGTCCCCAGACTATTTTTTGACTGTTTTTGAATTTTCCTTTTGTAGAGGGACATGCCCGACTTAGCAATAGGCGCGAGGTCCGACAGCAGATGCGGTCCTGACGATTTTTCTTGTCCAGAGATCTCTCGCCGCCCTGCGGAAAGAGAGCGTGCCGCTTACTGTATTCGGCCTGACCTAAGGAACGATGAATCATGAACGAAGCCACTTTCTCCCAGGTAAGTCTGGGAAGTTCGGAAGAACACCAGAGGGGGCTTGCCGCCAAGAAGTTAGCGGTACGCATGCAAACCAAAGGAACGACCGAGCCCCTCTTGAAACGCAACTGTTCCTGATTCAAGCCGGACCCTGTACCAACTCGCCGGGACCTCAAAACAGGGCTAGGATCGGGATAAATCGCTCCAGAGCGTTCTGGAGCGGTCTCAGAGCGTTCCGGAACGCTCTGGAGCGGCCGCGGCGCCCAATACATCCTCCAAACCCGCCGATTCTCAGAGATTTCGAATTATCCCGATCCGATTTTGTCCCGATCTTCGCGTCGTTGTAGACCTCACTTAGACCTTAGTGGCAACAACACCAGAGCCAGCGCTGGCCGCGCATGCTTCCGGCCGGGCACCTCTGCTCAGCGTGCCGCGACGGCAGCCCCTGCGACACGCCGTGCCCTGCAAGCTCATCGGGTGCCGCTCCGCTCCGCGGGGCCGGGGGATGGACAAAAACTCGGGACGTTGATGCCTCGGGACTTGTTAGGGGCGTTGACAAAAACTCGGGACGTTGACAAAAACTCGGGATGTTGTTAAGGGAACAAAAAGTGACATGAACATAAAAACTCGGAGGTCCGCGCGGATTTCTCGGATCGGCGCTGGGGGCCCCCGGCGGCGCCTCCGGCGCCGCCCCTGGCGCGCTCCGCGCGCCAGGGAGGGGGGTCCAGCGCCGATCCGAGAAATCCGCGCGGACCTCCGAGTTTTTATGTTCATGTCACTTTTTGTTCCCCTAATGGTGGGCCAGCCGGCGGCGCGACACGCTGAGTAACAGTTCTTGGCTGTAAGTCTTGACGAGCGGGCCTCCTGTCGAGCCCCCCCTCGCGCCAAGGAGGCGGTGCTAGCCGTGACTGCGCTGCCGTCGAACGCCACGCCGCAACAGAGGTCGGCCTCGACCGCCCTCGCGAGCCTTCGTGCGGCCTAGGCCGTGCGTACCACGACCGAGGCTGCCACCCCGTGCGCCGAGACCCCGAGTTCGCCGACATGGAGCTCCCGAGCCACGGCGGTCTGGAACGACGTGGCAACCACGAGCGAGTCAGAGCAAGAAGCACACACGCGCAACAACCGAACGAACAACTGGCCACGATGCCGGAGCAGCCCGCGGGGGGGAGGGGGAGACAGCAGGGGTGATGGGGGGGAGGGAGGGGGGGGGAAGCGGTGGAGGGAGTGGGAAGCGGGGTGTTGGCAAGTGGTGCCAGGGTGGTAGAGGGAGCAGAACACATGGAGGCGGTGGCTGAGCAGGAGGAGTGGAGAAGCTGGATGAAGAGACAGGGGAGGGAGGAGGAGGAGGAGGAGGAGGAGGAGGAGGAGGAGGAGGAGGAGGAGGAGGAGGAGGAGGAGGAGGAGGAGGAGAGGAGGAGGAGGAGGAGGAGGACGATGTCGGGGGATGAGGAGGGGAAGTAAAGACTGGCCTGTGGCACCATCTCTGCCAGCTCGGCCACCGCCTGGAGGCTGCTCAAACATATCCTACACCCGTCGACCAAACTACCTTCGCGCATTTCTTCAGCCGCCTGCTCCTCCTCCTCCTCTTATTGCCCCTGCTGGTGCTTCTCCTCTCCTCATCCTCCTCCTCCCTCCTCATCCGCCTTCTTCCCTGCCTCCCTCCCTCCCTCCCTCCCTCCCTCCTCCCTCCCTCCTCCTCCTCCTCCTCCTCCTCCTCCTCCTCCTCCTCCTCCTCCTCCTCCTCCTCCTCATCGTTTCCTACTCCCTCCCCCCGCACCCCTCGCTTTTCCGGCCCTTCGTAGACAGGCGCGTTCCGCTACTCGCATAGTAGCTGCTTGCAAATAGTCTGAATCCGCCGCGGGGGTCTACGATCCATTACGTCGGGGCAACTCTGTGTTTTCGGACGTTTGCGAGTAGGCAATTTTCGAGTAGTGGGACACGCTCGGTGACGCGTCTTGCCGCCGAGATTAGACAAGAGCGTTCCACTGCTCGCAGAATAACTACTCGCAAATGGCCTGGATCCGCCGCGGGGTACGTACGGTCCACTACATGCAGGTAGACATGCTTTTTGTTCGGACGTTCGCGAGTACCGTAGGGGCCCGACGACAAGACATCTTCCAGAAGAAACCCAACCCTGAGACCCCAGGATTTCCATAGATGTTGCTGTGGGCACGTCACGCTTTCCATCTCAAAAACCATCGAAAGCCAAGAAACCCAGTGCACCCTCGAGGCAGGCAGGGTGTTTCTTGGCATAGGCCTCCACTGTAATTACGGTGATGCGTGTTGCCGCCGAGAGGGGCAGACCGCAGGGCGGGCCAATGCGCAGAGCAAGCGCGCGCGCGGCGGGCGAGGCCGGCAAGGGCGCGCCGCCCTGCGGCGCGCAGCCTTGGCCGGACGCTTGCAAGTAGGCACTCTGCGAGTAGTGGAACGCGCCCGGTGAGCAATGCCGCGGCAAGTCTGGTCATCCAGGCGCTGCCGGGCTCCCTCCCCAGACCCCCTCTCGTCGTCGTCGTCGTCGTCGTCGTCGTAGTCCGTCGTCGTCGGCGTCGGCGCCGATCGCCAGGTCCAGGCATATCTCCAGGGCTGGCTATTGATGAGCCTGTCTTCCACCACTAGTTACCACCTTCAGTTGGAGGGGGGAAGGAGGTGGAGGATGAGGAGGATGAGGAAGAGGAGGAGGAGGACGAGGAGGAGGGGGAGGAGGAGGAGGAGGAGGAGGAGGAGGAGGAGGAGGAGGAGGAGGAGGAGGAGGAGGACCCCCTTCCCCTCCTACTTATGGTGGTGGCGGTGAAAAACAAGCCCACCAGCAAATGTCCAGGGTTTGAGTCCATCGCCCGCTGGAGGCCCCTGCGGGGAGGCGCTGCGGGCCGCGCGGCCACCCAGTCCTCGGAACCCCTCGGGTCATGCAAACACCACGGCGGGAGGTCTCTTTCGCTGTCTTCTCGGTGGTTCAAAGGGGGGGTCCTGAGGGATGGGGTCCTAAAAACGAGGTGCCTTAAACAATGTGAATTTTCCCTTGGATCCCTTCCTATGCTTGGGACCCCATCCCTCAGGACACCATGTTCGGCCTCTGGGGGGCCCTTTGCGGCCCTCGGGACCGTCAAATAACGGCTCGGGACTGGGTCCAGACCGCTGGGCGGGGGGCGGGGGGGGGGCACGTCCTGAACATTCATGACGTCGGGGGGCTGGGCCCCCCCCGCCTTCTCTTTCTCCTCCTGCCCTGACAGGAGGCAGACCACTCAAACTGCAAGAGCCCCCGCGGCGAGCCCCCTCCCTCCCTCCTCCCCTGCGCCAGGAAATTGCATGATCTCATAGCAATACCCAGACAACCAATCATCAACACATAATGGGGATCCCGGACCCCTGCAAGACCTTTGGGAGATCTCGCCAGAACCGGCATGGTGCCTGCCGCAAGCGCACGCGAGAAGGATCCGACCCGCCGCCTCGAAGCCGAAGGATGGAAGGATATCCGACGCGATCCTGCTCGTCCTCGAGAGCTGCACGGTCACACTGCTGTGGGTCGGCGCTCTCACAAAGAGCTGTCAGACCATCCAGTCGCACGGCTTGGGCGTTTCTCGCCCCCGCCTGGCCTCCTCCTGCAGCCCCAGCGCCCGCTGGCCCATCACGGTGCACTGCAGCGCCATGTCGCCTGCGCGGGGTGGCCCAGGGGCGAGGGGCGGACGGGGAGGCCGTGTCGAGGCGGACGACCTCAGCAGAGACCCCATGGTACAGTTCGGGGCGGCCTCGACAGAGAGAGAGAGAGAGAGAGAGAGAAAAAAAAACAAAAACAAACAAACACAAAAAAGTAGAAAGCGGGCCACCGAGGCGGTGTCTGGAGCGCCCGGGACCAAAGCTTGCTGGGGGCGGCCGGCGGCCGGGGCGAGCGACGAAGCCGACGACGCTCGTCGTGCGGCGCAGCGCCGGCCCTGGGCGCGAGGGCCGCGCTCGAGGCGGCTGTCTATCGGCGCCCCCGCGGGTGGCTGGCTGCGTGCCACCGGGAGCCTCTCCAGCGACGCTGGTGGCGCAGTCCCCCAGGGAACGCGAGTCGCGCAGCACCGGTCCGTCTGCGACTTGCAGGGGCGGCCTGCCGGCGCGCTCCCAGCCGCAGCTCCTCTGCTTGCGCCCGCGCCCCGCGCCGCCACACACTAAGCAGGTCGGGCGGTGGCGCGGTGCCGGCGGCGATGGACACCCTTGACGAGAGAGGAGGCCGACTTCAGAACCACCTAGACCTCCGAGTTTGAGGGTGAGTCAAGAACCCCCCGCTCCAGGGGCCGTCGCCGAGGCCCCCACGGGGCAGTCGGCCACCTGGCGGGGAGCCGCAGCGGCCGAAACCTTCCAGTGGCTGAGCAGGTGCGTCCCTGCCCGCCGAGGCCAATCGCCGACGACCGGCGGGCATCGCCGTAGGCTCCCAGCAGCCTGTGCTCCTTGGCCAGACGAAGGGGGGTGAAAGAAGGGAGATGGGGAGCAAGCACGCGACGACGAACGTGAAAGCCCCGGACCTGGGAACCCGGGCGTGCACCGAAATCGCGGCCGGGTAGTTTCGCTAATTCCTTCGACATCGGCTGGAACCCCTTCAATGCAAGTGTGCAAATGTTGATTGGTGAACATTGTGCCTTTTGTCGTGAACCCTCTCCCCGTCATACTGTCGCAGAAGAACCAACCGTTCCGATCGCAGAGGAGGGTGCGGGGGCGGCAGGGTGGGAGGGAGTGAGGAGGAAGGGAGGGAGGGAGGGAGGTGGGAGGGAGTGAGGAGGGAGAGAGGGAGGGAGGGAGGAGGGAGAGAGGGAGGGAGGGAGGGAGGGAGGGAGGGAGGGAGGGAGGGAGGCGGGAGGGAGGGAGGAGGCGGAGGAGGAGGAGGAGGAGGAGGAGGAGGAGGAGGAGGAGGAGGAGGAGGAGTGAGGAGGAGGAGGAGGAGGAGTGAGGAGAAAGATGAGGGAGGAAGGGAGGGATGAGGAAACCCTGGCTTATCGGCTTCCTGCGCTGGCTCCCTGAACGAGGAGGCTGGGAGAGGGAAGGAGGAGGAGGGCGACTGGGAGGGAGGAAGAGAAGGATGAGGAGGTGGAAAGGGGCGACGGAAGTTGGAATGCACGGAACGGGTCCCATGGACACCGGGGGCCCTCTCCCAAAGAACGGCTGCTCACCGTGAGATGCCCGCTCACGGCCCCTGGGGCCCACTCGAGGCAGGACGCGGCGGGGGACCTCTGGGGAGCAGGGACCCTGACCCCGATCTCCCCTGGGACCAATCATTCTAAGCTGATGTGTTCGCCGATGGACCCCTGGTGAACGCTTTCTTGCTCGGCGTTTCGACATTGGGCCGAAAAGGGGGGGTGTCTGGCTCTGGACCTCTGCATAATGCGACTGTTTGCAGCTGTATGTCCCATGGGGGGAGACTCCACCTGCTCGAAAAAGGCGCCCAAAACAGCCAAGATATACCCCACGGGAGGGGGGGGGGGGAAGGCCCGCGCCGATCGGCAGAACAATGAATAAGAAAACGGCGGCCTTGTCACTTCTCGCTCATGGGCCGTCTTCGGCGGTCTTCGGACAGTTCTCGGCGGTCTTCGGCTGTCTTCGGACGGTCTTCGGCGGTTTCGGGTGGTTCCCAGCGGGTCTGCGGTGCGAAAGCTGGATGATCGCGTTGAGCGAGGGCTCCATGATCGAACTCACAGCTGAGTCGTTGTGTTTGACGGTCCGGGGCCCGGCGAGAGCCCCGAGAGGCCGAAAACAGGAAACAGCCTCCCCCTCGCACTTGTCTCACGACGCGAGGGCGGGGTGCCTGGGGACCCCTGGCCATGGCCGGCACGGTGGTCGGCGCGCCCCACGGCATCGCGCCCGCGGTATCGGAGGGGCAGCCGTAGGACGAGAATAGAGAAAGAAAAAACACCATAAACATGAACTTTTGGCGCTCCGCGCGGAGCGAACAAACGGTTTACGTTTCTGGTGTTTTCATTCTTCGAGTGGAGGCTGACGTGCATTCCTTCGGCACATGCGTCTACGAGCTCGTGCACGGCAAGCCACCCTTGGGCACACACGTGAGCACGCGGCTCCGCGGCGAGGGAGGAGGAGGAGGAGGAGGAGGAGGAGGAGGAGGAGGAGGAGGAGGAGGAGGAGGAGGAGGGGGAGGAGGAGGAGGAGGAGCGAGGAGGAGGGGGAGGGAGGCCCTCAGCGCGGCGGCCCTGCTCGCCCTCGTCGTCCCACTCCAGCGGCACGGGGCTCATGAAGTGCGGGTTCGGGCCCGCGGCCGCCTGGGAGGGGCGAGGCACGGTAGGCACGCGAGACACCTAGATCTCCGACAGTCATTGTTTTTATTTGTCTGTTAGAAGAAAAGAAGAAGAACGGCGTAAACGTAAACTTGCGGGGCTCCGCGCGGATTCCTTGGAGGAGCGCGCCAAGGGCGGCGCTGGAGGCGCAGCCGGGGGGCCCAGCGCGGATCCAAGAAATCCGCGCGGAGCGCCAACTGTTTATGTTTATGGCTTTTTGTCTTTGTTATTTGTTCGGTCCGGGCGTTCGTCCTCAATTTCGGCTCGTGGGGTCGGGGCCATCTAGCATGGGTCCAGGACGAACAGGTCGGGACCTCTGGCGCTGCGACTTGAGAACGTAACATCGCCAGATATCTGGGTACGAAGCAGATCTGGCAGAAGCATACGACTGTGTCACCACTGCATTCCACCACCCAACCAAAACACGTCCCTTCGAACGAAGGATCTCAAGACGACTTCAGCGAGACATGCACAAACATACGTACATATATACGCATGCATATACATATCCGCCACGGTGCCTCGAGGCACGAAGTGAAGTTACCCCCAGTCTCTCATGTGTTGTTCTCTGTATTCAAGACTCTGGGATTATAGTATTCTAAAGGGCGGGACCCCAAATTCCCCCACGCTTCCTGGGCGTTCCCGCGCATTCTTGGGCTGCCCCGGGTGACTTCTCCAGAGGCCAGAGGGCCCCAAGACGGACCAAGAAGGCCCCAGAAAGCGCCCAAGAGGGTCCACGAGGCCTCCAAGACAGCCCAAAAGCGCTCCAAGACGCCCAAGATGGCCCCGAGACGGCCCAGGGTTCCAAAGAAGCCCCAAGAGCGCTCCAAGAGGACTCCCAAGAGGGCCCAAAGAGGGACAAATCATCGATTTCCTGCGCTTTTCTATGTTTTTCGCGTTCTTGCGTTTTCGGCTTCCGACGCTCCAAGATGGCCCCAGAGGCCCCCAAGACCGCCCCAAGACGGCTCAAGAAGCCTCCAAGACCGCCCCAAGACGGTCCAAGAGTGCCCCCAAACTGCCCAAGAGGCGCCCAAGATCGCCCAAGAAAGCTCCAAGAGGGGGGACACGAACCGACAATTCGAGCGTTCCGCCCGAAGAGGCGGCCGGCCCCAAGAGGCCCCCCCCCCAAGAGGCCTTCCACGAGGCCCCCAAGAGGCCAAAAAAGAGACCCCAAAAGGCCCCGAACGGCCCCCAAGAGGCCTCAAAACTGCCTTCTTGAGGCCCCCGAAAGGCCTCCCACGGTATCCAAACGAACAACCAAGAGGCCTCTAACCCACAACCCGGGCACGGAGGCGGGATGGGCCGAAGGCCACTAGACCTGGCCCGGCGCAGAAACGGAAAGAGCGCTTCAAAAAAATGACCCGAAATCGTTCATGGCAGCGTTCGCTCTTGAAGCCTTGGTGTGAAGAGCTGGTTGCGAAACCTCTTGTTCTTGGGAGCCGCGGTTTTGACAAATTTTAGGACGCCGTCCAATGTTGAGATCACAGGTGGGACATCGTTGTTCCAGTGACACCAGCGCTAGTTGCCAGACCTGGCGCATGGAGTACGCATCAGGAAAAGACGCGGCTCAGAAAACACACTTGGGAATGAACCCGTCGAGGCTCAGAACCAGCATGACCATCATCATGATCATCTCCAGCATTACCATCATCGTCGCCCTTTTGGGTCTCTTAAGAACCTCTTCGGGCCTCTTGGGGGCCTCTTGGGGATCTCTGCAGGCTTCTTGGGGGCCTCGTGGGGCCTCCTGGGAACTTCTTGGGGCGGGCCTGATGGAGCCAGTGTCGAAGTCTCTGATGTGCCGTTTTGGGACCTCTTGTGGGCCTCTTGGGAGCCTCTTGGGGCATCTTGGGGGCCTCTTGGGGGCCTTGGTGTTCAGAGATTCTGAGCCTTGGCTGGGCCTTGGTGTCAAGAACTTGTGGGCCGTTTGAGGGCTTCTTTTCGGGCTCTTGGGGGCCCCTTGGGATCTCCTGGGGGCCTCTTGGGGGCCTCTTGGGGCTTCTTAGGGGGCTCCTGGGGCCTCCTGGGAGCTTCTAGGGGCGAACTGCTAGACTTTTCGGTTCGTGGTCTCCCTCTTGCGGCCGTCTTGAGCCCCTCTTGGGCCGTCTTGAACCCCTCTTGGGCCGTCTTGGGGTCCTCTTGGGCCGTTTTGGCGGCCTCTTGGGACCCTCTTGGGCCGTCTTGGGTCGAACTTGGGGGCCTCTCGGACCATCTTCAACTCCGTGAAAGCCGAAAAGCCGCATATGCTAAACATGTGCGTTTCCTGGTAAGAAATCAATGATTTTGGCCTCCTGGAAGCCTCTTGGGACGCCTCTTGGGGGCCTCTTGGAGCTTCTTGGGGGGCTCTTGGGGCCTCCTGGGGGCTTCTTGGGGCGAAAAGCTGAGGACTTTTCGGTTCGTGGTCCTCCTCTTGGGGCCGTCTTGGGCGCCTCTGGGGCCGTTTTGGGGCCCTCTTGGGCAATTTTCTGGGCCTCTTGGGAGCCTCTTGGGCCGTCTTGGGGCGGTCTCGGGGACCTCTTGGGCCGTCGTCAACGCCGTGAACGCCGAATTACGCTACCGAGGAACCCCACATACTGATTTGATGTCTTGTGTGAACCGCGCTACCACTACCACCGCCGTCATGCTCTCAGGTGCCCCCTGTGGTCGTTGAAAGGAGGGGGAGGGCGTGTGGGGGGAGAGGAGGGGTTGAGGAGTCATCTGTGACGGTCATATCCGGCGTCGCCTGGCACTTGGATGCGAGAGGTAATACGCAATCCCGCACTAGAGGCTATGCCTGGACGACCCTGGCACGCATAGGGAGACCACCCCCTGCGCACCCCTTCTGGTGTGGAGAAAATGCCACGCCTGCAATGCCTGGACAACCCTGGCACGCATAGGGAGACCACCCCCTGCGCACCCCCTCTGGTGTCGAGAAAAATGCCACGCCTGCCACGCTCTCCGACCCTGGCACGCATAGGGGCCGCGGTGAGAGACCACCCCCTACGCACCCCCCCTGGTGTCGAGAAAGTGCCACGCCTGTCACGCTCTCCGACCCTGGCACGCATAGACGCCGCGGTGAGAGACCACACCCTGCGCACCCCCCATAGATTTTCCGTAGGTTTTTGAAAGATTTTGGCATTCGCTTCTTCTCGGCTTTCCGACGACCCAAGACGGCCCAAGAGGCCCCCGAGATCGCCCCCACAGCGCCCAAGAGGCCTCCAAGATGGCCTGAGGACTGCCCAAGATGCCCCCAAGACGGCCCCAAGAGGGCACACAGACGACCCAAGAGGCCTCCAAGACGCCCAAGATGGCCTCTAAGACGGCCCTGGAGCACCCCAAGAGGGCCCCAAGTCGGCCCAGAAAGGCCTTCCAAACTGCTTCACTGCTTCCGACGGCGTCAGACGGGCCAGGAGCCCACCAAGATGGCCGAAGTTGGTTCGAAGCTGGCCCAAGACGACCCAAGAGGCCTCCAAGAGGGCCTCCAGGAAGGCCAGAAGAGGCCAACAATACTCATGATCCGTAGGTTTTCGAAGGATTTTAACAATTGCTTCGTTTCGACCTTCCGACGGCCCGATACGGCCCAAAAGCCCCCAAAGATCGCCCAAGAGGCCTCCAAGATGGCCCCAGAACGGCCCAAAAGGCCCCCAAGATGGCCCCAAGAGGCCTCCAAGACGGCCCAGGAGGCTTTTAAGACGCCCAAGTCCCAAGTCGGCTCAGAGAGGCAACCCACACGGCTTCCGACGGAAGCGGACGGGCCAGGGGCCCACCAAGACGGCCGAAGATGGCACTGAGATGGCCCAAGACTGCCCAAGAGGCCTCCAAGAGGGCCTCCAGGAAGGCCAGAAAAGGCCAAAATCATTGATTCCCCATGAGGTTTCCAAGGATTGTGGCATTTGCTTCTTTTCGGCCTTCCGACTGCCCGAGACGGCCCGAGTGCCCCCAGAGATCGCCCAAGAGGCCCAAGACGGCCCCAAGAGGCCCCCAAGACGGCCGAAGAGGTCTCCAAGACGGCCCAAGAGCCGTCCAAGACGTGCTCCAAGAAGGCCCGAAAGGGTCAAAATGGCCTCCAGGCGGCCAAGATGACCTCCAAGATGCCCACGTGTTCCCCGAAGGCTTTCCAAACCGATTCGGGGAGCACACGGTCCGATAGCTTGGCAGGTCTGGCCTCGACGTTCGGCCACACAAGCGCTCCCAAAAAGGCAGGGGGCGGCGGTGATTCGCCGTAGGCGTCTTCGATCCGCCGCCCCCCTGTGCTTGTCACAAAGGTGCCTGGCGTGCCAGATCCTACGGTCTTTGGTCTTCGGGGCTTCGGCCTCGAAGACCAAAGATCGGCTGGGGCTTCGGCCCGTCCTGCCGGCCACCCAGGAAGGACCGCAACATGTATCTGTCCATGCCTCTCCCGTTCCAAGATGGCCCAAGGTGGCTTCTAAGACGGCTCAGATGGCCCGAGGTGGCCTCTAAGTTCGCCCAATATGGTCCAAGCTGGCTCCAGGATGGCCCAAGACGCTCCGAGACGCCCCCAAGAGGCCTCCAAGACGGCCCAAGAGGCCTTAAACAGGTCCTCCAGGAAGGCCCGAAGAGGCCAACATTGTTGATTTCCCATTTGTTTTTTTGAAGGATTTTGGCATTTGCGTCTTTTTGGTCTTCCAGCGGCCCGAGACGGCCCAAGAGCCCCCAAAGATCGCCCCAAGATCGCCCAAGAGGCCTCCAAGACGGCCCCAGAACGGCCCAAGATGCCCCCAAGACTGCCCAAAGAGGGCCCCAAGATTGCCCAAGAGGCCTCCAAGACGCCCAAGATGGCCTCCAAGACTGTCCTGGAGTACGCCAAGAGGGCCCTAAGTCAGCCCAGAGAGGCACCCCAGACGGCTTCCGACGGCGTCAGACGGGCCAGGAGCCCACCAAGACGGCTCCAAGATGTCCCAAGACGGCCTCCAAGAGGTTCCAAGACTGCCCAAGAGGCTTCCAAGAGGGCCTCCAGGAAGGTCCGAAGAGGCCAAGATCCGCCGACCCTGCTGGCGCGTGTGAGGGGCTTGTCTGTTCGAGTCGTCGTCTCCGTCAGTCGTCGTCTCCGTCGTCCCATTTCATTAGGTCCTCCTCCTCAAGCTTGTAAGCGAGAGAAAAATCTAGCAATGTCGTAATCGAGTCGAAGGGAAGCCCCTTCCCTTTGATCCCTCCCCGTCGGGGGGGGTGGTCCCGGGGGGTGGTGGTCAGATACGCATCCCCCCCTGGGGGCCCCGGGGCCCAGAAAGTACCAAGACCGGCCAAGAGTGCTCCGTGCCCCAGAGGCCGCCAAGACGATCTTAGAGGGTCCCCAATCGCCAAACGATTGGTCCAAAACGCCTTCACGCCCTTCAAACTGCCCAGGAGGCCTCCAGGATGCTCCAAGACGCCTCCAAGAGCACTCCCGAGAGGGCCCCAAGAGGCCAAAGTCATTGATTGTCCGTTGTTTTTTTCAGATTTGGGCGGTCTCGCCTTTTCCACTTCCCGCCGCTCCAAGACGGTGCAAGCGGCCCTCAAGATCGCCCCAAGACGGCCCAAGAGGCCTCCAAGAGGGCCCCAAAACAGCTCAAGAGAACCCCAGGACAACCCAAACCGCCTCCAAGACTGCCCAAGAGGCCCTCAAGACGGCTCCAAAAGCGTGCCCAGACGTGGGACCCGAACGGGCATTTGGAGCCCTCGGCCCCACGAGGCTCCCAGGAGGCCCCAAGAGGTTCCCAAGAGGCCCCAGGAGACCCACAAGAGGTCACCAAGAAGCCCGAAGAGGCACCCAAGAGGCTCCCAAGAGGCTCCCAAGAGGCCCCAAAAATCATACTCAGAGGCCCCCGAGAGACTTCCGAAGAGACCCCAAGAAGCATCCCTGAGGACTCTTGCCCACGTCAGCGTCGTCGTCGTTGCCGCCGCCGCCGCCGCCGCCGCCGCCGCCGTCGTCGTCGTCGTCGTCGTCGTCGTCGTCGTCGTCGTCGTCGTCGTCGTCGTCGTCGTCGTCGTGTCGGCGGCACCGGCCGTAAGGCCTTCGCAATCATTGATTTCCCATGGGTTATTCAAGGAGTTTGGCATTTGCTTCTTTTCTGCCTTCCCACGGCCCGAGACGGCCTAAGAGCCCCCCAAGAACGCCTAAGAGGCCTCCAAGATGGCCCCAGAGCGGCACTAGAGGCCCCAAAGACGGCCCCAAGGAGCCCCAATACGGCCCAAGAGGCCTCCAAGACGCCTAAGATGGCCTCCAAGACGCCTAAGATGGCCCGGAGAGGCCACGAAAACGGCTTCCGACGGCGTCAGACGGGCCAGGAGCCCACCAAGACGGCCCAAGATGGCTCCAAGATGGCCCAAGACGGCACAAGAGGCCCCCAAGAGGTCTCCAAGACGGCCCAAGAGTCCCCCAAGAGGTCCTCCAGGAATGCCCGAAGAGGCCCAAATCATTGATGTTCCATTGGTTTTTCAAGGATTTGGGCATTTGCTCCTTTTCGGCCTTCCCACGGCCCGAGACGGCCCAAGAGCCCTCAAAGATCGCCCCAAGAACGCCCAAGAGACCTCCAACATGGCCCCAGAACGGACCAAGGGGCCCCTTAAAGGCGGTCCTGGAGCATTCAATTCAAGAGGGCCCCAAATCGGCCCAGAGAAGCGCCCAAGACGGCTTCCGACGGCGTCAGACGGGCCAGGAATGCCCCACGACGGCCAAAGAGGCCTCGAGAAGCCCCCCAAGGCCCCCAAGATGCCCAAAGAGGCCCCCAAGATGCCTCCAACAGGCCCCCAGGCAGCTCCCAGGATGCCCCAAGAGCACCCCCAGATGCTCCAAAGATGTCCCCCCACTTTTTCCTCCTCCTGTTCCTGATCTTCCCCGCCATCCTCACCCACATGTTACCCGAATGGTTTCCACAATGGCTGGGGGAACACATGGTCCGATGGCTTGGTAGAACTCTTGCCACACCGCTCGGCCACATGGGCGATTCCAAAAGGCAGGGGGCGGCGGTGATTCGGCATAAGCGTCTTCGATACTTCGACATATACCTATACACATACACACATACATGCACAACCACAACCACATACACATACACATACATAACCATAACCGGGAACATACGCATACCCATGCACATGACCACATTCATACACATCTACTTCTGATATACTCATATCTCCTTGTACACATACATATACATATAACGATATGCGCGCACACACACATCTGAAACTACACATATATTTACATATGCTTACACTCACGCACGTGTATGTTCATACATGCAATTTTAACATGTCGAATTGCACCCGCACCCCCCATCCACAGATTTGCAGACTTCCCCCCACCACTCCAGAGCCCAGAAGACGGCCCCAGACAGCCTCGCATATGGCCCAAGACTGCTTGAGGTCCTCCCCCAGGCGGGCCCCAGACTGCCCACGAATGCATATGGGTCGCCCTGGGGGCTTCCGAAACGTCCCAGGACAGTCCCAGCTTGCCTCCAGACGGTGCCAAAAGCTCGGCGATGCCTCGAGAACGCACCCAGAGGACCCCCAAGCGGGCGCCAAGAGACACAAACCATTGATTTTGCATAGTTTGTTGTATGAGTCCCACCAGCCCTTTGGGCGTGAGTGGTTTAGAGAGCTCTCTCTGTCCTCAACCCTCCTTCTTCCCCTTCGGGGAGGGGTTTACCCCCCCCCCTGCCCCCTCCCCCTGGACCTGGACAGGGAGTCCGGGGTGGTGGCAGGTTTTTTTTTCGACCCCTGAGAGGGCCAAAAAACGACGACCCTCACGAGGATTCTGGCCCCGACGGGGGGGCCGAGTTTGGCCCCTCTGCTCTTCTTTGAAGCCAGAATCATTGATTTTACTACGGTTTTGGCCCCATTTTGGCCTTCTGAGGGGGCCGCGCTCATCTTCCTTCCTAGCAAAACCATTGATTTTACGACGGTTTTGGGCTCATTTTGTCCTTCTCAGGGGGCAGCGCTCATTTGCGTTTCTGACGAGGTCGCAAGAGGCCCCAAGATGGCCCCAAGAGGCCCCCAGGAGGCTCCCAAGAGGCCTCCAAGAGGCCCCCAAGAGGCCCCCAAGAGGCCCCAAGAGGCCCCCAAGAGGCCCCCAAGAGGCCCCCAAGAGGCCCTAAGAGGCCCCAAGAGGCTCCCAAGAGGCCCCCAAGAGGCCCCCAAGAGGCCCCCATGAGGCTCCAAGAGGCCCCCAAGAGGCCCCACGAGGAGCCCGAACGACTCACACCAGGACGAGGGGCCCGAACGACTCACACCACGAAGAGCCCGAACGACTCACACCACAAGGAGGGGCCCGAACGACTCACACCAGGACGAGGCGCCCGAACGACTCACACCACGAGGAGCCCGAACGACTCACACCACGACGCGGGCCCCGAACGACTCACACCACGAGGAGCCCGAACGAGTCACACCAGGAGGAGGGGCCCGAACGACTCACACCAGGATGAGGGGCCCGAACAACTCACACCACGAGAAGCCCGAACGACTCACACCAGGACGAAGAGCCCGAACGACTCACACCACGAAGAGCCCGAACGACTCACACCAGGAAGAAGGGCCCGAACGACTCACACCAGGACGAGAAACCCCAAACGACTCAAATCACGAGGAGCGCTTTCTCTCCCTCCTCCTCCGCCTCGTCCTTCTCCCGCTCCCCCCACAAGGAGGATGTACAAGGAGGCGGGAGGAAGGACCAGGGGAGATATGCGGGGCCAAGCGGACACACGGCTGAAAAACACGACTGTCGGCATGCTTCGCAAGAGTTGCTGTTGTGAGATGGGCTGGTGGGGATACGCGAAGCGTAAAGAATTTTGGTTATCTGTCTTGCTATATTCCGACCGCCCAAGAAGCTCCCAAGATCGGCCCAAGACGGCCGCCAAAACGGCCCCACGACGGCCCAACTGGGCTCCAAGGTGGCCCCAAAGCCTTCCAAGAGGGCCACGGACGCACCCACGAGCGCCCCAAGAGAGGCCCCCAGTAACTGGGACAACCAACGGGCCCCCCAAAGACCCCCAGAGGCCCGCCAGACGCGCCCGAAAGGCCACTAGAGGCCTCCAAACCCCCCAAGGCGCCCCCCAAGGCCCCAAACATAGCTCCACGAAACCCCCGAGAAACCTTTCAAGAGACCCCACGGCGCCACCAAAAGGCATCGAATCATAACGGGACCCCCCCATGAGATTCAGACGCCACCGCTGCCCTTGCACAGCTGCTAAGACGGCATCGGACCGCCCCCGCCCCCTTTTCAGAGTCTCCTGGGCTGCCCCAGACTGCGACTCAAAGGCCCACGAAGCCCCAAGATGGCCCCAAGAAGGGATCAAAACGCCCCCAAGAGACACCCAAGACGACCAAACAAAAACAAAGACGGTCACACATGGCGTCGAGAGGGCCCAAAGGCCCCAAACACGGCCCAAGTGGGGCCCGAGAGGACCCCGAAAGCGTACGCGCTCAGGAACCGAAGCCATTGAAAAACAGGTGCATGTCGAATGTAGCTGTGTGATCGCCTGCTCGGATTTCGGAGCCTGCAAGATCCCAGGAACGCCCCAAAACGTCACATCAAGAGCCCAGTGGAAGTCCAATGCAGCCCACGAGGGATATGAACCCAACGTCGACCCCAAATCTGCATATTGCTCGAAATCCAGGGCGCCTGGTCTACAGCTGTCCCTTGTCAAGGTCGCCACTTTTCGAAGGCCAAGGCGCCCAGCCCACAGTTGGCCCACAGAGCCGACAGAGGCCCCTGGCCCACCAGGAGGGGCGCCATCCCTGTGAGGGTGGCTACTCTTCGAAGGCCAAAGCGCCTGGCCCACAGCTGGCCCGCAGAGCCGGCAGAGGAAGGCCAAGGCGCCTGGCCCACAATTGGCCTGCAGAGCCGGCAGAGACCTCCAGCCCGCCAGGAGGAGCGCCATCCTCATGAGGGTCGCCACTTTTAGGGTCGCCACTTTTCGAAGGCCAAAGCGCCCGGCCCACAGCTGGCCCACAGAGCTGGCAGAGCCTGTTAGCCCACCAGGAGGAACACCATCCCTTTAAAAATAACCAGTTTTCGAAGGCCAATGCGCCCAATCCACACATGGCCCATAGAGCCGGCAGAGGCCTCCGGTCCACCAGGAAGGGCGCCATCGCGTGAGGGTCGCCACTTTTCGAAGGCCCGGGCGCCCGGCCCAAAACTATGACACAAGCACGCACACGCGCGAACAAAACGAGCAACACCTTTACAGCCACAAGCAGCAGCCACATCAGCAGCAACCTCATCAACAACACTTAACAAACAACATTACAACCACATGAGGAGCAGCGACGACATGATCGCCAACCGTATCAGCAAAACCAACATAAGTATCGGACAACTCAACTCTCACGACCAGGTAAGAACCTCTGATGCTATGCATTTGGGAAGTAGCACCCTCAGAGGGCCTCCCTCAAGACAGCCCGGCCCTGAGGGGCCAAAATGGGACCAAGCCAAAGGATGCCTTCCGAAGGCACCGAACACGGCCCAAGACAACTTTCAAGGATCCCTAGACGTTCCTCCAATGGGCACAACCAATCAGCTGCCCGAAGAAGTTCCTGGACGGTCCCGCGAGAGCCCGAAGAGCCCGAGACAGGTATGACGTAGCCCAAGGAAGCTTCGAGTGCACCCAAAGGGGGCCCAACTGTAGACGCGATGGATGAAATGGGCTTCAACGCAACCCCGAACGAGCGGCACGACTGCCCCGCGCAGGTCCGCCCCAATTAGATTCCAATTGCATCCCCATAGGAATCTAATTGTAATCAGCTGGATATGTAATCTGCTTAATTTCAATTGTATTCTCGCTGGGTGAAGAAATCGTCTTAGACACCCAGAACAATCCCTGGGAAAACGCAGGGTTCGCGACGCCAGGGGTGCCCGAAGCTAGTGTCTTCGTTTGGAGGTGTGGGATTTCTGGGATGAGAAATGAGGAAGCATGGCGTTATCATTCAGATTTTATGACTCTTTGAACTCCCAGCGAAAAATCCCGCCCAGGAGAGTCCCAGAAATCACATTACACTGCGACGTACCCAACCCATCGGCCAAAGGATGATATACGGTGCGCCGACAAAAGTGTGACAGTAACATTGCCAGACACGGTGCACGGCGGATATCTATATGTGTGCTTAGCCAATTCGAAAGTGGCGACGGTTTCACACCCTGACCCCCCAGCAGTCCTCGAGAGTGGTGACAATTTCGCACTTCGCAGCCCCCCCCCCTCAGGATGGCGAGGTTCCCTTTGGATATGCGTAGGACCCCACTGTGCTAGCCCCCCAGCAGCCCTCGAACGTGGCGACGGTTTCACACTTCGCAGCCCCCCAGGGATGGCGAGGTCTTTTTGGGATTTGCGTGGGGCCCCACTGCGCTGGTCCCCCAGCAGCCCTCTAAAGTAGGGAAGGTTTCACACTTCGCAGCTCTTCCCACAAGGATGGCGAGGTCCCGTTTGGATCTGCGTGTGGCCCACTGTGCGGGCTCCCCAAGCAG